>BLSH010316321.1:687451-707767 GCA_018402905.1 Glandirana rugosa | reverse complement strand
GAATAATCACACTCTAGTTAAGGTGGCAGCAGTTAGTTTGTAGAGAATGAAGAGAATACAAGATTAGTAAATGTATTTTTTCTGGCTGATTGTGGTCAAGTCTATAGCGTAAAGGTTTGTTCAGATACATTCAAAGCTTACAGCTCCAGGTTCGGATCCTACGGATGTCATCAGCACACCTTGCATTGTAAGCAGCCTTATATTTTGAAAATATGTGAAGGCATGTTCACCAATTAGCCAATGCCCATCATCAGTTTGATTGCTTCCATACTATGAACTTTTGCAATGCATGCAATGGTATGTACACATTCATTAATATTATGGTGTGCAATTTGAATAATCTCACACTAGTTAACATGGCAGCAGTTTGTTTGTAGAGAATGAAGAGAATACAGGATTAGTAAATTTATTTTTTCTGTCAGGTTGTAGTCAAGTCTATAGCGTAGTGGTTTATTCCGATGCATTCTAAACCTTACAGCTCCAGGTTCGTATCCTACAGATGTCATCAGCACAACTTGCATTGTATGCAGCATTATATTTTCCATTTTGCTGCGGTAGTTCCCATACACTTTTTTCAAGCAAATCATGTTCATACAAGCCTTCAATGGATTCTGCAGGTTCAAGCCCAGTTGACATCAGCTATTCCCATATAAGAAGGCATATTCGCGGCTAAAACGCGATTCTGCATTCGCGCGATCGCCTATGCGATATGCTAATTGCCTTTGATGGGCGTTATTTTTGAGCGTTATGCAAACGCATATTCGCGATATAGTGAATTAGCCCCCATATGTCCTCCACTAAAGTGATCTGTGCCAATTCAACTCCCATAAGAATGAGGCTCACTAGGGGCTGTGACAAAGTTGGAAGTGATGAAACGCATCGGAGGTGGCTATATGGCAACTGGATCTGATGCCAAGACAATGACCCAACAAGTGCGGGCGAGGGGAACCGTGAGAATGCAGCACTTAGGCACCCAGCATAAGTTTTTTTTTATAATCATTTTATTAGGTATTCGCAGAAAATATACTTGAGCATGAATTGAAAGGATTACACATTCCGCATTAGTACAATAAAGTTGGAGTACTCATAGATATAACACCGAATAGATGCAACATAGAGTAGTTATACAGAACTAGAAGTAGTTTAACAACTTTTACAGATTAGCTGAAGTGGAACTAAATTTGGATAAAGCGGGTGATCAGGGCGTTTCCCCCCTCTTCCCCTAACGGGGACATCCTGTCCTCGTCCAAAGCTGGGGATGGGCTTATTTCAGGTTTTAAATGTGGTCAATAAGTACCAATTTGGCTTACAAATAGGATTAACTCATGGTTAATAGAGCGGATGAATAAGGGGAAGAAGGGGAAAAAAAAAAATAACATATCAAAGTTAATATCTAACACAACAAGGGTAGGGGGGGGTTGTTAGAAGGGTCTCTGATAGGGGGGTTATGATCAGACAAGCCATGCTGAGTAAGTAGTAGTGGGGGAATAGGTAAAGGGAGGGTGGTAGTCCAGGCCCACTCCTGTGGTGGGGAAGTCCAAAAGTCATCTTCTTGATCCAGAGTTCAGGGGAATCTGAGGTCTTTAAGTGATTTGTTGGGGAAGGTTTTGCTTATAAAGGCTTGCCATCTCCGGAAAAAGTGCATATTTGTAATGCGAGGGGCGGTCCAGCTGTTTAGAAGGTCCCTGCGGAACAGGAGGATTAGTTGGTTTTGTGATTCGTCCAGAGTTGGAAGAGCGGGTTTGATCCAGTGTTTTAGGATAGCTTTCCTGGAGGCTAAAAGACAAACGTGTACCCATTGGTGGAGGCGGGCGGGTGGGGTAAGGGGTGAAAGTCCAGCAGGGTCTACTGAGGGTCTAAGTTCTGATCCAAAAAGTATGAGCTGCGGGTCCAATGGGATGCTTACTGAAGTCACTTCCCACACATGAACCACACACATCTATTGATAAAAATAGACAGTTATCCATCAAAATATTAGACAAAGTAGATAAGCTTTTCAAATCTCTGTTTTGAGATCCACAAGAGACCCTCTAACTTTTCAAACTTTTATCGATGCTTGTGTATGAATCAGTGCTGCTCTCAAACCACCAAGTTACGTAGTTAAAGAGGTTGTCAAGCCGCGCTGACTAGAGTTGAGCGAACCCGAACTGTAAAGTTCGGGTTCGTACCGAACTTTGGGGTGTCCGTGACCCAAACCCGGACATTTGAAAAAAGTTTGGGTTTGAGTTCTGGGTTTGGGTATTTGATCACGCATGGTGAATAGCTGCAGGGCAGCCAATCAACAAGCGTTTCACTGGTTTTCCCTAGAAGCCATCACAGCCATGCCTACTAATAGCATGGCTGTGATTAGCCAGTGCATCAGGTGACCCAGCCTCTATATGAGGCTGGAGTCACAGTGCTGCATGTCACATGCTCTCTGGGTAGTGTAGGGAGAGGATGCTGCCGGTGCTGTGAGGGACAGATTGCAGATAGATAGGTAGAGATTGCTACTACTACTGCTTTTAGGGACAGATTGCAGATAGATAGATAGGTAGAGATTACTACTACTACTGCTTTTAGGGACAGATTGCAGGTCTCATCCTGCATTACAGAAAGATCTGACTGGACTAGGTAGAGTCTACTGCTTAGAGGGACAGATTATTGTTCTACAATCATCTCCTAGTTCTATAGGGTCAGGTTCCTGCTGTTGCTGTAAGGGACAGATTATTGTTCTAAAATCATTTTGCAGCCCTCTAGCACTTTCCAGGACTCTTTTACAGTCATTTTTGTGCCGAAAAGTTCGGGTCCCCGTTGAATTCAATGGGTAAAGTTTTGGTCGAGTTCGGTACTGAACTCGGACTTTTTTCCGAAGTTCGGCCGAACCCACCGAACCCGAACATCCACGGGTTCGCTCAACTCTAGCACTGATGTCACTCATGTGCATGCATGCGGGAGCCGCCGGTCACGGCACAATCTCAGTGAAGGAATGGCACAGAGGCCGTTTCTTCACTGCGCATGTGCGAAATGACATTGGCATCAGCAGTACACTGTATATCTCCTAAACCATGCAGGTTTGGGAGATATGCAGGGCACCTACAGGTAAGCCCTATTATAGGCTTACCTGTAGGATAAAGTGGTTGTCAGGAGTTGACAACCACTTTAATCTGGTTGAAAAAAGGCATAAATTCATCCAGCTCAACCAATAGAAGGAAAACAATTATGATACCATCCTATACCCACAGTTGATCCAGAGGAAGGCAAAAAAACACAATAAAGCATGGGGAAAAAATCCTTCCTGATCTCCCAAGAAGCAATTGGATGTTCCCTGGATCAACTTTACCTATAAATATTAGTATCCAGTTACAGTCAGGTCCATAAATATTGGGACATTGACACAATTCTAATCTTTTTGGCTCTATACATCACCACAATGGATTTGAAATGAAACAAACAAGATGTGCTTTAACTGCAGACCTTCAGTTTTAATTTGAGGGTATTTACATCCAAATCAGGTGAACGGTGTAGGAATTACAACAGTTTGTATATGTGCCTCCCACTTTTTAAGGGACCAAAAGTAATGGAACAATTGGCTGCTCAGCTGTTCCATGGGCAGGTGTGTGTTATTCCCTCATTATCCCATTTACAAGGAGCAGATAAAAGGTCCAGAGTTAATTTCAAATGTGCTATTTGCATTTGGAATCTGTTGCTGTCAACTCTCAATATGAGATCCAAAGAGCTGTCACTATCAGTGAAGCAAGCCATCATTAGGCTGAAAAAAACAAAATAAACCCACCAGAGAGATAGCAAAAACATTAGGTGTGGCCAAATCAACTGTTTGTAACATCTTTAAAAAGAAAGAACGCATCGGTGATCTCAGCAACACCAAAAGACCCGGAAGACCGCGGAAAACAACTGTGGTGGATGACCGAATAATTCTTTCCCTGGTGAAGAAAATACCCTTCACTACAGTTGGCCAGATCAAGAACACTCTCCAAAAGGTAGGTATGTGTGTCAAAGTCAACAATCAAGAGAAGACTACACCAGAGTGATTACAGAGGGTTCACCACAAGATGTAAACCATTGATGAGCCTCAAAAACAGGAAGGCCAGATTGGAGTTTGCCAAACAACATCTAAAAAAGCCTTCACAGTTTTGGAACAACATCCTATGGACAGATGAGACCAAGATCAACTTGTACCAGAGTGATGAGAAGAGAAGAGTATGGAGAAGGAAAGGAACTGCTCATGATCCAAAGCATACCATCTCATCAGTGAAGCATGGTGGTGGTAGTGTCATGGCGTGGGCATGTATCGCTGCCAATGGAACTGGTTCTCTTGTATTTATTGATGATGTGACTGCTGACAAAAGCAGCAGGGTGAATTCTGAAGTGTTTCGGGCAAAATTATCTGCTCATATTCAGCCAAATGCTTCAGAACGCATTGGACGGAGCTTCACAGTGCAGATGGACAATGACCCGAAGCATACTGCGAAAGCAACCAAAGAGTTTTTTAAGGCAAAGAAGTAGAATGTTATGCAATGGCCAAGTCAATCACCTGACCTGAATCCGATTGAGCATGCATTTCACTTGCTGAAGACGAAGCTGAAGGGAAAATGCCCCAAGAACAAGGAGGAACTGAAGATAGTTGCAGTAGAGACCTGGCAGAGCATCACCAGGGATGAAATCCAGCGTCTGGTGATGTCTATGCGTTCCAGGCTTCAGGCTGTAATTGAATGCAAAGGATTTGCAACCAAGTATTATAAAGTGAAAGTTTGATTTATGATTGTTAATCTGTCCCATTACTTTTGGTCCCTTAAAAAGTGGGACCAATAACTGTTGCAATTCCTACACCATTCACCTGATTTGGATGTAAATACCCTCAAATTAAAGCTGAAAGTCTGCTAAAGCACATCTTCTTCATTTCATTTCAAATCCATTGTGGTGGTGTATAGAGCCAAAAATATTAGAATTGTAGTATAGGTGATATTGCGCTAAGGCTTGTGAGGAGTGTGATGTATATACAACGTATAAAACAAATAAACCAATGAATCAATATTGGGGGAGAGCAGCTACTACACAATCAAACAAATTGTAAATTCAGAGTAATATACAGATGTTATAGCGCTCAGCCAATCCAGTAGGAACAATCAATTGGGAAACAGTGAGTTTCTAGACACATATAATCAACCCTGAGAGAGTTCATGCAAGTCAGGAATGACTGAAGATGATTGGATAGGTTTAGAGTCCGCAGATAAATTTTGAGTAAATTCTGTAAATCAGTTCCATAAAACAATGATAAGATATTCTCCAGTCTTGTTAGGATGGAGGCTTACCAGATTTCAGATATAGTAGAGCGTTGGACCATTCACCAGGTGCCAAGGTATGTATTGAAGAGTAGATGGTATATCCTGTGTTCCACCAGGGATTCTCTTATGGTTCCTGTGAGGGTGGCTCCTATGCGAACTGGATCCTATGCGAAGTGTCCTCCACTGTGTAAGGAACGTCACACATTACGTTCGAAAACGTGGGTCTTACTTGAAAGACGGAGGTATCCCCAAGATCCAAGCATTCGTCCGCGGTGGTGGTGGGTGAAGAGGGATGGATCAATGGACCCCAATTGGGTGGATTCGGAAGAGATAAAAGAAAACTCGAAATAGTGTAAAAACCTCTTGGCATGAGGTGCATTTATTACAAATGAGGTTAAAAAACCTATCAATCAGGCATAAGGTAAAAAGTTTAAAACACAAAAACGCAGCAAATCAGGGCAGCAGGTTCCCGACATGTTTCGTATAAAAGATACCCCAGATGACGTATCTTTTATACAAAACATGTCGGGAACCTGCTGCCCTGATTTGCTGCGTTTTTGTGTTTGAAACTTTTTACCTTATGCCTGATTGATAGGTTTTTTAACCTCATTAATTGATTAATTGATCACCTCTGTGGTTTTTTTTTTTTTTTGCACTATAAACAAAAAAATTCCGACAATTTTGAAAAAAAAAAAAACAATTTATTTTACGTTTTGCTATAATAAAAAAAAAAAAGTAAACAAGCTAATTTATTCATCAGTTTAGGCCAATATGTATTCTACTACATATTTTTGGTAAAAAAAATTCAATAAGCTTATATTGATTGGTTTACACAAAAGTTATAGAGTGTACAAAATAGGGGATAGATTTATGCCATTTTTATTATTATTATTATTTTCACTAGCAATGGCAGTGAGCTATGATTTTTAGCAGGACTGCGACATTGCGGCGGACAGATCGGACACGTTTGACACTTTTTTTGGTACCAGTGGCATTTATACAGCGATCAGTGCTATAAAAATGCACTAATTACTGTATAAATGACACTGGCACGGAAGCGGTTAACACTAGTGATGATCAAGGGGTTAAATGGGTTCCCTGGGAGGTGTTTCTAACTGTTGGGGGAGTTTACTGACTGGAGGAGAAGAGAGATCGCTGTTCCTAATCACTAGGAACAGACAATCTCTCTCCACTCCCCTGTCAGAACAGGGATTTGTTTATTTACATTGACAGATCCCCGTTCTGGCTCTTTGAGGAGCGATCGCAGGTGGCCAGCAGGTTGGTCGGCAAGTGGTCAAAGTGGATGGGGAAATTATTTCAGTTTTTTTGTTTAGCCTGTTGGCTGAACTTAAAAAAAAACTGAGCAATGTATGGCTAGCTTAAAGCATAATATAGCTTAGATTTTGGCTATTGGGCTTCGGAGTGCTTTAAGTTCATATCTTAGATCTGTCACATTAGAACTTTTGAAAACTGGACCAAAATAGTATATATTTATTTATACAGTATATATACAGAATGTACTATTTTGGGACAGTTTTCATGTAATAATAAAACAAAATCTGGGGATATCAATTAACATTGACCTCTTAATGAAAGCCAAATCTTCCCTAAAAAAAACAAGGTATAATTTACTTTGATACACTAAATAGTTGTGATGAAATGTAAAGTTTTACTAACACATGTCAACGCTGCAAAATTGGGTTTGGGCGTTAGGGTTTGTTTTGACCTTGGCCATGAAAGAGTTAAAAGGCATACATTTAAAATTCTGGAACTTACATATTGACCTTTTATGTAGGTCCAGGGGGCAGATATTTGTAGTTAAAGTGGTTGTCAACTCGTGACAACCACTTTAACCTACAGGTAAGCCTATAATAAGGGTTACCTGTAGGTGCCTTGCATATCTCCTAAACCTGCACGATTCAGGAGATATGCAGTGTACAAAATGTGCCGACTTCATTTCGACACATGTGCATTGAAGAAACAGCCTCTGTGCCGTTCCTTCACTGTGATCGTGCCATGACTGGCGGCTCCTGCACGCATGATGTCAGGCGACTCCGGCCAGTCACAGAGCTGGAGTTGGGGCCCCGGAAGGAAGAGGGGCAGAAGATGGATGCTGCCAGCACAGGAGACAGCGCTGGACATCGCAGGCTTCGTTTTCAGATAAGTGACACATAATGGGCTACTATGCTATGCATAGTAGCCCATTATGCATTTACTGTACATGGGAACACAGAGGAAGTAAACCCCATCTGGGGTTTACTTCCTCTTTAAAATGTTGTTAACTAAAATGCAAGAAGCTCTAAAATGTCTTCCTATTTGGACAAGCTGACTGACAACTGATGGTTGTGCCCTCCTTGGTGGGTTGTCTCCTCTTTTCCAGGCCTGGTGACATAACAAGAAGTGAAGTCTCCCCAAAGTGTGGGCATATATAACATTTTACAGTCGTCACAAAAATAAATCGTCTTATTGGGGAAATGTCAGTCTTCCCCTCACTTTCTGTGTTGGTCTCAACAGTTACCAAAAAATAAAAGGTGAGAGTTTCATAGTTGGTAAGGTTGAATAAAAACACTAGTCCATCCAGTCCAACCTGTGTGATTGGTGTAGGTGTGTTTATGTCAATAATCATTTCCCATATCCCTGTATGTTGTGTTCACTAGGATGCACATCCAGGAGTCTTTTAAAACTATCAATACTTCCTGCCGACGCCACCAATTGTAGAAGAGAGTTCCACATCCTTATCGCCCTGACAGTAAAAAAAAACCCTGCACAGCTTAAGGGTAAACCACTTTTCCTCCAATCTCTTTGAATGGCGCAGGGTTTTTCTACACTCCCTCAGACTGAATAGTTTTATTCTAACTCTGGCATCACCATTGAGATATTTGTATATTGCTATCATATCTCCTCTCGGGTGTCTCTTCTCCAGGGAGAATGAATTTGGTGCTTATAGTCATTCCTCATAATTGAGGTCCTCCAGACCCTTTACTAATCGTGTTGCACTTCTCTGGACTCTCTCCAATTCCAGAAATCTCTTCCTGAGGAAAATGTATATGAAAATATATATACAATATCTCACAAAAGTGAGTACACTCCTCCCAATGAAACTTTGCTACAACGTAAAGTAGCAAGTGTACAGCTTGTGTAACGGTGTAAATTTGCTGTCCCCTCAAAATAACTCAACACACAGCCAACACACAGACATGCCCAAACCGCTGACAACAAAAGTGAGTACACCCCCTAAGTGAAAATGTCAAAACTGGGCCCAATTAGCCATTTTCCCTCCCCAGTATCAAGTGACTCATTAGTGTTACAAGGTCTTGGGTGTGAATGGGGAGCAGCTGTGTTAAATTTGGTGTTATCGCTGTCACTCTCTTATTCTGGTCACTGAATTTCCAACATTGCTCATCATGGCAAAGAAATCTCTGAGGATCTGTAAAAACAAAAATTGTTGCTCTACATACAGATGGCTTAGGCTATAAGAAGATTGCCAAGACCCTGAAACTGAGTTGCAGCATGGTGGCACGGACCATACAGCGGTTTAAAAGAGCAGGTTCTACTCAGAACAGGCCTCGCCATGGTCGACCAAAGAAGTCGAGTGCACGTGCTCAGCGTCATATCCAGAGGTTGTCTTTGGGAAATAGATGTATGAATGCTGCCAGCATTGCTGCAGAGGTTGAAGGGGTGGGGGGTCAGCATGTCAGTGCTCAAACCATACGCCACACACTGCATTAAATTGGTCTGCATGGCTGTTGTCCCAGAAGGAAGGACTAAGGACATGGATTACTGGAACCATGCCCTGTGGTCTGATGATACCAAGATAAATGTATTTGGTTCAGATGGTGTCAAGCATGTGTGGCGGCAACCAAATAAGGAGTACAAAGACATGTGTGTCTTGCCTACAGTCAAGCATGGTGGTGGCAGTGTCATGGTATGGAGCTGCATGAGTGCTGCCGGCCCTGGGGATCTACAGTTCATTGAGGGAACCATGAATGCCAACACGTACTGTGACATATTGATGCAAAGCATGACCCCCTTCCTTCGCAGACTGGGTCACAGGGCAGTATTCCAACATGATAACAACCCCAAACACACCTCCAAGACTACCACTGCCTTGCTAAAGAAGCTGAGAGTAAAGTTAATGGACTGGCCAGGCATGTCTCCAGACCTAAGCCCTATTGAGCATCTGTGGGGCATCCTCAAACATAAGTTGGAGGAGCACAAGATCTCTAACATTCACCAGCTCCATGATGTCATCATGGAGGATTGAAAGAGAACTCCAGTGGCAACCTCTGAAGCTTTGGTGAACTACATGCCCAAGAGAATTAAGGCAGTGTTGAAAAATAATGGTGGTCTCACAAAATACTGACACTTTGGGAACAATTTAGACATTTTCACATTATGGGTGTACTCACTTTTGTTGCCAGTGGTTTAGACATTAATGGCTGTGTGCTGAGTTATTTTGAGGGGACAGCAAATTTACACTGTTATACAAGCTGTAAACTCACTACTTTAAATACAAAAAGTAAGCCGCTGCCTCCATCTATAACTGGTCTATATAGCAAGGATCATTGGAGGGCAGCAAATGACAAAAGACAACCAAGGAAAAATCCAAGGAAAAAACCAAGCTCACTTACCAACCAGCTTGAAACCAGCCAAATGAACCCGTCTAACGGTATGCGTTAAAACCAGGAGATTGGTTACACACATTTGCAAATGCATGTGTAACTAGACCTCTAGTCCCTATCTATGATTTATAAAAGACTCCACAGTGGGGGCACATGTCTTCTGATGAGATAGATGAAGACAGATGGGCTGGACCCTCCCTAAAGGTGCAGGGGCACACTGGACACTCTGCTCATAACACAATGTGTAGCAAAGTGTCATTTCTTCAGTGTTGTCACATGAAAATATATAATAAAATATTTACAAAAATGTGAGGGGTGTACTCACTTTTGTGAGATACTGTATATATACAGTATATAGCCATTTTCCCTTCCCGGTGTCATGTGGCTCGCTAGTGTTAAAAGGTCTCAGGTGTGAATGGGGAGCAGGTGTGTTAAATGTGGTGTTATGAGTGCTGCCAGCATTGTTGAAGAGGTTGAAGTTGAAGGGGTGGGGGTCAGCCTGTCAGTGCTCAGACCTTACGCCGCACACTGCATCCTATTGGTCTGCATGGCTGTCGTCCCAAAAGGAAGCCTCTTCTAAAGATGATGCACAAGAAAGCCCTCAAATAGTTTGCTGAAGACGTGCAGACTAAGGATTACTGGACCATGTGCTGTGGTCTGATGAGACCGAGATAAACTTATTTGGTTCAGATGGTGTCAAGTGTGTGTGGCAGCAACCGGGTGATGAGTACAAAGACACATGTGTCTTGCCTACAGTCAAGCATGGTGGTGGGGCTGCATGAGTGCTGCCAGCACCAGAGAGCTACAGTCCATTGAGGGAACCATGAGTGCCAACATGTACTATGACATACTGAAGCCGAGTATGATCCCCTCCCTTCGGAGACTGGGCCGCAGGGCAGTATTCCAACATGGTAACGACCCCAAACACACCTCCAAGACGACTACTGCCTTGCTAAAGAAGCTGAGGGTAAAGGTGATGGACTGGCCAAGCATATATCCAGACCTAAACCCTACTGAGCACCTCAAACAGAAGGTGGAGTAGCGCAAGGTCTCTAACATCCACCAGCTCCATGATGTCGTCATGGAGGAGTGGAAGAGGACTCCAGTGGCAACCTGTGAAGCTCTGGTGGACTCCATGCCCAAGAGGGTTAAGGCAGTGCTGTAAAATAATGGTGGCCACACAAAATACTGACACTTTGGGCCCAATTTGGACATTTTCACTTAGACCCCTTTCACACTGAGGCGCTTTACAGGCGCTATTTAGCTAAAAATAGTGCCTGTAAAGCACCTCAAAAGTCACTCCCCATCCACCCCAATGTGAAAGCAGGAGTGCTTTCACACTGGGGCGGTGCGCTTTCAGGACGATACAAAAAGTCCTGCAAGCAGCATCTTTGGGGCGGTGTGGTGAGCAATAATATATGGCTTGTCTACCGCCTCTGCCCATTGAAAACAATGGGGCAGCGCTTCCAAAGCGGCTGCACACTGCCTCGGAAGGGCAGAGAGCGGGCATTTTTAACCCCTTGTGGGGGTTAAAAGCGCTCCGCTCCCGCAGCCGTAGCGCCGCTCTAACAGCGGTAACGCTCCACCGCTCCAGTGTGAAAGTAGCCTAAGGGGTGTACTTTTGTTGCCAGTGGTTTAGACATAAATGGCTGTGTGTTCAATGATATTGAAGGGACAGCAAATTTACACTGTTATACAAGCTGTACACTCACTACTTTACATTGTAGCAAAGTGTCATTTCTTCAGTGTTGTCACATGAAAAGTTATAATAACATATTTACAAAAATGTGAGGGGTGTGCTCACTTTTGTGAGATACTATATATTAATTAGCAGTGTATTTTTATTTTGATTACTATGACCCACAACCCGAAAAACCCACAGAATAAATTTTCCTACTTCTGACAATTATGGTGATACCACATATGTGTTATTTGTACTCGTAGAAAGGCCAAGAAACAATAGTACTCATTTGTGTTGTGTGTGTGTTTATCCTGCCTAAATACTCTGACATTAGTATAATACCTTTTTTTCTACCTAAAACACGCTGACCCTAATACTGGAATTAATTAATATTAACTGCTGTTATCCTGGATCGTGCCTCATGCTGATCAGATGCTGGTTGGTAGACCATTTTTGTTCATGCCCCAACGTCTGGCTTCTGTTGGACCGACTCTCGTACACACGGGGTGATGGTCGGCTAGTTTCTATTGAATTGGCTGATACCACCCAATATTTTGCCTGTAGGTACGGGGCTTAACACTGATACTCACTAATCTAGATCCAGCCCTAATCTAGTTAATATTTATTTTCAACTGCTTTTTTTTGCAGGCTCCGCTACATTTTCTACATTGTATCTTTCTCTTTACAGAGGAGAAATAACGCTAGGGCGGGACTTCAGTAGTGAGCACTGTATTGGCTAATCACAGTGATCACATGACCGGGATCTGGTTCTTGGGGCTCCCGATTCTTAGAATGAAATCGCAGAGCTGCCAGCAACATCTTTGTCCCAGTGCTGGGAGTACACAATCGAGCATGCTTCAAGCACAAATACACGAGCAGACCGCTTCCTGGACTCCACATGTATAGTTTGTGTAATGCATTTGTAGATGGATAAATATTAAATAATATTAAAACAACAATTTTATCCAGATAACTTCTAGAATTGTGAATGAGCATACAGAGAAGCTTGGACAAGGTATTTGATCTTACAGTATTTAAAACTTAAGATAAACTGTAAACGTTGTTACAATTTAACATTGAAAACATAATTTGCAATCCTATAGTATATAACACTTTAAACTATAATATATCAGAAACACGTTTTTTAAAAGTGTAATTGTCAAAAGAAGAGTTTTTTTTTTTTTAGAATAAGACAATGAACATAGAGTCTTTATTATTGCAAAGAAGTCATGTAGAAGTAATGCTCACTGGGAATTACTGCTACATTTCTTCACCCATAATTAAAATAGCATCCTTTGTGAGCAGCAAATCAAGGGGTTCATTGTACGTTTTGCTCTGTGCCAAGAGACACAGATCACTCTCCAGTGATTATACTGTACACAGTCAGCTCTAACTTTTAATTATGTTAAAGTTTGTGCGTGACAACATATTCAGGTGCCAGGAGACGTAAGGACAGGTTAATATTACCAAGATCTATTCCCCTTGGAGATTTGTTGATGCAGATGATAACTAGACACAAGTGAAAAGATTTGGTTTTTATTATGAAGGTAGATGTTGAACTGAATTAACCTTTTTATAGATATACATTCAAGTCTTTTCAATAGTTAGGTTGAAAGGGCATGTCAATATAAAAAAAAAAAAACAGAATGTTAACCCAAAGTAAGGAAAGGAAAGATATATATTTCAATTTTCTCTAATTAGAAATAATATTCTTCCTCATCCCCAAATGGTATATCAGACACTTCCTGGATAAACATTTTACAATACTATTTGATACACAATTTTGTAGCTAATGATTGTATTTTGCGCACTTGGAAACAAGCCCAGACCTGACAAAATCTTTGGAGTTAGATAAGCATAGCCGACTTAAAAAAGAACTCTATTTTTTTTTTAAGTGTGGCTGGGCTTTCCGGTAGATGGCTGTGGATTGATACTCAATGGCACAGCTTGTTGGCACTGACGACTTTTGATTAATGTTGAGTAGGGATGAGCTCCTGGTTTGAGTCAAATGCATTTTCGACTTGAACACCGGGTGTTCGTCCGTTCAGGTCATTCAGAACATTATGGGGTGTTTGCGGGAAGAGTGGGAGAAGAGGGTTGCATTGACAATCCAACACAATGGGCAGCACATTGAACACATTTTATAAGTGGTCTGAAACTTGTAAATAAATCATGAAAGAATAAAGTTATGTTAAAACCAAGCACACCATTGTTTTTCTTGTGAAATTCCCAATAAGTTTGATGTGTCACATGACCCTCTTCCTATTGAAAAAACAAAAGTTGGATTCAAAATGGCCGACTTCAAAATGGCCGCCATGGTCACCACCCATCTTGAAAAGTTTCCCCCCTCACATATACTAATGTGCCACAAACATGAAGTTAATATCACCAACCATTCCCATTTTATTAAGGTGTATCCATATAAATGGCCCAGCCTGTATATATATATATATATACATGCACACAGCATTTTCAGTGTACACTATATATCAGTGCATTATGGTGCACTCTGGGATGTATGTACGGTATATAGTACACTTGATGTGGTGTCTTAAAATATATACAGTTTTTAACCCCTTTTTACAATTGGTGTTTACAATTTAAAATCAGTTTTTTTTTAAGAAAATTACTTAGAACCCCCAAACATTATATATATTTTTTTCAAACACCCTAGAGAATAAAATGGCGATCGTTGCAATATTTTTTGTCACACGGTATTTGCACATCGGTCTTTCAATCGCAATTATTTTGGAAATAAATCACTTTTTTGAGTTAAAAAATAACACAACAGTAAGGCTAGCCCATTTTTTGTATATTGTGAAAGAGGATGTTACACCAAGTAAATAGATACCATACATGTTACGGTTGAAAATTGCGCACACTCACGGAATGGCGACAGACTCCAATACTTAAAAATCTCCACAGGCGATGCTTTAAAATTCTTGAAAGACCGCTGCGCAAATACTGTATGACAAAAAGTATTGCAACGATCGCCATTTTATTCCCTAGGGTGTTTGAAAAATAATATATAATGTTTGGAGGTTCTAAGTAATTTTCTAGCAAAATAATGAGTTTAACTTGTAAACAAGTGTAAAAAAGGGCTCCAGGCTTTAAGTGGTTAAATTGGGCCCCTTCAGGTCTAGTATGGATTTTAATGGGAACCCCGTGCCAAATTAAAAAAAATGGCGTGGGGTCCCCCCCAAAATCCAAACCAGACACTTATCCGAGCACACAGCCCTGGCATGGCAAGCTGGGGTGGGGACAAGTGAGTGCCCCCCCGAACCATACCAGGCCACATGCCCTCAATATGGGGAGGATGATTTGAGGTCGCCCCCAAAGCACCTTATACCCATGTTGATGGGGAGAAGGGACTAATCCCCACAACCCTGGTGGGTGGTTGTGGGGGTCTGCGGGCAGAGGGCTTATCAGAATCTTTAATAAGGGGGACCCAAGGTCCCAACCCCCCCATGTGAATAGGTATGGAGTACACTGTACCCCTACCCATTCACCAAAAAAGGAGTGTAGTGGTAAAAAAAAAAAACAAGAGGCAGTTTTTGACAAGTCCTTTATTGTGTAAAATAGCTCATTTCTTCTTTCTTCCTCCATCTTCTCCTTCCCTTTTACCTGTTTTGGGGGATCTCCGTGGGGCACCTATATAGCTCTTGCCTTTGATGCATGCACCATTTCCTTCACACCCTGGTGGCATCCTACCTTATCCTCTGGGAATTGGAGAAAGAGGTACCCAAATCCACCTCCCATTTTGTCATAGGCTTGGTTTTAGTGAATGTCTTTTTGTCTTGAAGAAGGTTGTATATGAGAGAGGTCCCTTTGGAAGATTTGGAAGTGTCAACATAGTATTGCCAAATCCTAATATGTGTGCATATATTGGGTGGAGGGGAATTAATCAACAAGTGGTGAATACAGTATAAGGTAAAGAATGTGTGGTGAGGTAGATTATACTCTTCAATGATGGTGTTTGAAGGTTTAGGTTTGTCCCCCAGTATCAACTCGTCAATCCAGTGAATGTTGTACTTACTCCAAAGTTTCTTCTTTCAGTCTTCTTGCTTGCTCTCTTTGCCTTCAATCTTCATCTTCGTCTTCTTCTTCTTTCACCACCGCCACTCTCCCTGCTGCTGCAGGCCGGCCCCTGCACATCTCCCAGAATGGGCAGTCTTCATAATTACACTTCTTTTATAAAAGGGGACGGGGCCACCCAGTGACGTACCCAGTGAACTCGCCCCCTTCTGATGTCATTCACTGTCAAAGGGGGTCGGTCACCTATTTACATAACTGGGTGGCCCTGCCCCTTATAAAAGAACTGTCATTGTAAAGACTGCCCATTCTGGGAGACGCGCAGGGGCCGGGCTGCAGCAGCGGGGAGAGCGGTGGCAGTGAAAGAAGAAGTAGATGAAGATGAAGATTGAAGACGAAGAGAGGAAGCAAGATGACTGAAAGAAGAAGCATAAGAATAAAGGGGAAGGAGAAGATGGAGGAAGACTGGAGGAAGAATGAAGAAAGAAGAAAAGAGCTATCTTACACAACAAAGGACTTGTCCAAAACTGCCTCTTGTTTTTTTTTACCACTGCACTCCTTTTTTGGTGAATGGGTAGGGGTTCAATATAACCCATACCTATTTGCATGGGGGGGCGCGATCTGGGCGTCCCCTTATTAAAGGGGGCTTCCAGATTCCGATAAGCCCCCGGCCCACGCACCCCCACAATCACCGGCCAGGCTTGTGGGGAAGAGGCTCTTGTCCCCATAAACATGGGGACAAGCTGCTTTAAAGGGGGGGCAGAGCCCCCCTCCCCCAAAGCACCCATACTCCCCATGTTGAGGGCATGTAGCCTGGTACGGTTTAGGAAACACTTTAAAAGCCTTTACAGGTTGCCATTTTAAATTTAAACATGAGATCTGGTGCTAGAATTACTGCCCAAGATGCAACATTCACAGTGATACCTCATGTGTGGGACAATCGCTGTTTGCGTGCATGGACTGGCACATGTGTTCCTCTTTGCACGCGAGTATGGGGGGGGGGTGGGGGCACTTTATTTTTTTATTTTTTTTACACGAGTGGGTGGCGTACATGCGTGGGCATGGTCTGCCATATTTGAATCCCTGAGCTTGTTGAGTAACACACTGTTGAGTCAGGTATTGGATGCTCTACACGCAGGTAAGCCGCTGAAGCCTTACCAGAAATAAATCTTGGGAGGTTTTCAATGGTTAGACATACGGTTTGTCTCTTCATTTCTTTTATAGATTGAAGGAATTGGCCCACATTGGATGGTGCTTCTGAGGCTACCAAATGTTTTCCGCTGTCACTGGCAAGAATATGCCATTTCTACCAGTACCCAGGTAACTTGTGTAAGGATACAGCCCTGTGATATTTTTCATGATTTTAATTTTTTCTCTCCTGTATAAATGATAATTACTGTCTGACATATCCATTATTACCTGTGGCAGGCATCAAATTAGGGAAAACTCCTAGGTGGCAGCATACCTTTTTTGGGGGATCTCCGTGGGGCACCTATGTAGTTCTTGCCTTTGATGCATGCACCATTTCCTACACACCCTGGTGGCACCCTACCTTATCCTCTGGGAATTGGAGAAAGAGGTACCCAAATCCACCTCCCATTTTGTCATAGGCTTGGTTTTAGTGAATGTCTTTTTGTCTTGAAGAAGGTTGTATATGAGAGAGGTCCCTTTGGAAGATTTGGAAGTGTCAACATAGTATTGCCAAATTCTAGTATGTATGCATATATTGGGTGGAGGGGAATTAATCAACAAGTGGTGAATACGGTATAAGGTAAAGAATGTGTGGTGAGGTAGATTATACTCTTCAATGATGGTGTTTGGAGGTTTAGGTTTGTCCCCCAGTATCAACTCGTCAATCCAGTGAATGTTGTACTTACTCCAATTTTGTACACTGATATCCGGAATCAGATGTTCTAGTGTAGTGAGTGGCAGTTTCATTTTAATGGAGTGGGAATGTTTAACTGGTGTGTCCCTCAGAACTCTCCACACTGCCAAAGAGGCTTTAGATGTTAAAGGCATGTTAGAGGTATTAAATTGCTTCCAAGAATAGGCAAACAGTAGGGAGCATTGGTTCGAGGTTTTGTTGAGGCCTTTTTCGATATCTAGCCATAGTGGCTCCGCTTGGAGGTTAAACCAGTGTTTTAAATGGTCCAATTGGACCGCTGAGTAATAGTCCTTTAGGTCTATCATGCCCATACCTCCTGCCCTTCTGTGTTTAATTAGGTGGGTGTGTGAGCATCGTGCTCTTTTTCCCTGCCATATAAATTCCTTCAATTGGGAGTTTAGAGTGTTCATATGGTGTTGTTGTGGGGAGTCCTAAAAATATACAGGATTTGCGGAAGAATCAGCATTTTATAAGCAGCCAGTCTCCCGACCCAAGACATCTCCACTTGAGCCATTTGTTTTAATTCCTTCTCAATTTTAGTGATCAACAGTTTGTAATTGTTTTCGGCTAGGAAATCGCATTTAGGTGTTATTTTTACACCCTGGTAAGATATACCTGTTTCTGTCCAGGTGTACTGCAGGCTCTCCTTCAATTTGGTGGCCGTTGGTTTGGGAATGTTTAAGTCCATGATTAGGGATTTGGAGTGATTAACTTTATAATATGATAAGTTACTGAATTCAGTAAGAATTTTGTGTATTTGCGGTAAGGAAATTTGGGGGTTGGTCAGCATAAGTATGATATTGTCTGCGAATAGGTTAATGATGTGAGATCTATCCCTGAAAAGGAAACCTGTTATCAGGGGGTGAGAACGGATTCGTTCCGCTGGTGGTTCGATCATTAAGTTAAATATTGTCTGGGATAGAGGGCACCCTTGTCGTGTACCATTTGTTATGTTGACAGGTTTAGATAGTAGCCCTGCTGTGTACACCTGGGCAGATGAAGAGGAATAAAGTGCTGCTATGGCTGATTGGATTAGGCCCTGGAAGCCAAACCTTTGCAGCACAAGGGACATGTATCCCCAGTGAACGCGGTCAAACGCCTTCTCCGCATCAATAGAAAGTAGCAGAGAAGGCGTCCGACCGCGCTATGCAAATTGCACCACGTTGAGCACCCGTCTCTTAGCGTCAGAGGCCTGTCTTCCGACCATGAACCCCGATTGATCTGGTTGTATCAAATGTGGGAGAATATTTTTCAGTCTTTGTGCAAGTGTCTTGGCATATAATTTAACGTCTGCATTGAGCAGGGAGATAGATCGGAAATTGGCAGGGTTGTCAGGGTTTTTTCCAGGCTTAGGGAGTGTAACAATGTGTGCTTTTAGCATCTCTGAGGGAAATGCCACCCCATTCGCTGCTGTGTTAAACAGTTTAACTAGGTGTGGGGTAAGTATATCGGTGAACGAGTGGTAATATTCATTACTGAATCCGTCTGGACCCGGGGATTTCCCACAAGGCAGTGGATTACTTTTTCTATTTCCCCTGAGGAGAATGGCCTATTTAATATATCTAGGTCAGTGGGTGTAAGTTTAGGTAGTTTGATCTTATCAAGGAAGGACAAGATGGTATCCGTCGTGGGCCGGGGGACAAAGCTGTTGTCTTTTAGATTGTATAATGAGTCATAATTGTCCGCAAATGCATCTGCTATGTGTTGGGGATTTATTAACTTTTGTTTAGTAGTGGGATGAAAAAGAAAGGGGATTTTAGCTTTGATCCAGCGGGCTTTTAAACGTGAGGCTAGGAATTTTCCTGCTTTATTGTGAGAAGAGTAATACTTCATTTTAAGTCGACTAAGCATTAAGTCTAGGTCCTCCTGTGAAAGAGAACGTAGTTCTAATCGTATGTTAGCCAGCTTAGATGCTGTGCTTGGGTTTGGGTTGGTTTTATTGGCTTGCTCTAATACACGTAGGTTAGACATTATGGTTTCCAGTTTCGCGCTTCTCAAGCGTTTAGCTCGAGCCCCTTGTTGGATCATAATACCTCTAACATATGCTTTGTGCGCGTTCCACAACGTGAAAATGTCAGCGTCAGGAGTATCATTAATACTAAAATACTCTTTCAGCCGCTGGGTAAACAAATCACTAGTTGGTTTATCTTTGATGAGTTTGTTGTTACACCTCCAAATCGAGATAGGTTTGCAGCTACCTTTCTCCGAGATCGAAATGGAGATAGCCGCGTGGTCGGACCACGTGATATCCGCAATCTCGGAGGAAGTTATCCGATGTAACATCCATTTGTCCTCTAAAAAATAATCCAATCTAGAATATGAATTATGTCTAGGTGAATAGTATTTATAGTCACGTTCTGACGCATGCAGACAACGCCATGCATCATAAATAGAGTTGAGCGGACACCTGGATGTTCGGGTTTGGGTTTTCGTGGAAAAGTTCGGGTTCGGTCTGAACTTGACGCCGGACCCCGAACCCCATTGAAATCAATGGGGACCCGAACTTTTGGGCACAAAAACGGCTGTAAAAAAGTCCTGGAAATTGCTAGAGGGCTGCAAAAAGAAGAAACGTGGGGGTAAGAGTAGGACAAGTGCCCTACAAAGAAATGGGGATAGGGAAATACAATAATCTGTCCCTTACAGCAACAGCAGGAACCTGACCCTATAGAACTAGGAGATGATTTTAGAACAATAATCTGTCCCTTACAGCAACAGCAGGAACCTGACCCTATTTGTAGGTCCACAGGCGAGTTGAGATAAATACTACGTACCGCAACAGACGTACGCAGTCTTGCACTGATATTTATGATAAGT
>BLSH010316321.1:668139-679046 GCA_018402905.1 Glandirana rugosa | reverse complement strand
TGGCGTTATGTACTATAGGCCTGCAATGGTTAGTAATTACTTACTTAAACCTGACCAAACAACACTCTAGTAGACATCTGAGATGTAATAAAGTAAGAAACACACAAATTCATGAATTATAATTAAATAAATAACATAAATTTATTCAGATGGAAACACTAAGAAAATTTTTAACTACAAAAAATTAATAATCCTCCTGAGTGTGGTAGATCTTGAAGCAGGGTACCACACAAAGTCCAACATCACAATCGGGGCAGTAAAACCTGCTTTCTTTCTGGACCTTCTTCCCATTACCGTCTCTTTTGGAACAGCAGACCACACACATTCTGGTCGCTGCTGCTTTTTTGGCGGTTGGCGGAATGTACTCTATAAAATGGCGACCAGCCAGGCGAAGTGGGTTGCCAACGTCCGCAGCCCGACATCCAGATCTGGTCGCAGATGGTACCTCTTGGGTAGCAAAGATCCGTTCGGCCACCCTCCAGATGAACTCAGAGTGGACAACCGGTTTCTCACTCTGAGCTCTGCACAAAATATAAGCGTTCCAGAGGCACTGTTCCAGCATGTGGCGGAAAATTTTTTTGTAATACTTTTTCTGCTGCTTCCGCATTGCTGGATAAAAGGTCATAGCCTGGTCGGCCCGGTCCACTCCTCCCATTGTGATGTTATAATCTATAACGACCTGCGGCTTTTGTACCTCCTTTCCTGCCCTGGTGGGCACAATAGCAGTGACGGTGTTGTGCACTGTGCTGAGTAGGCAAACGTCCTTTTTGTCCCTCCAGCGCATGGCCATCATTTTGCCTTTTTAAAAGGCCACCAGCTCACCACTTTTTAGTGTCCTTTTGCACAGCATTGATGGCATGTTTTTACGGTTCAGTTTTACCGTACCGTAAGCGTCCATTTTGCGCTTGATCAGCACCTCATAGAGCTCGGGGGATGAATAAAAATTGTCTGTGGTCACACAGTAACCCTGATCCAACAACGGCTCCATGAGGGTTAGAACAGATGCTGTGGCCATTCCATAGTCACTGTACTTTGGGTCCAATTTGGTCCCTTTGCCGGTATAGATCACACAGTTCCATATATATCCGGTGGCCGACTCGCAAAGCATGAAGGTTTTGACTCTGAAGCGAGCTCTTTTTGAGGCTATATACTGTATCCAGCTGAGCCGTCCTTTATAAGCCATCAAGCTTTCGTCGGCGCTTACATTGCGGTCCGGTACATAAACCCGCTGGAAATTTGCCATGACCATTTGCCAAACGTTCCAGATCTTTTTAGCTTTGGCGCAGGATGCGTTTCCTAGTCATACTCATTATTTGTGAAATGTAAATTTTTCATAATAAGGGAGAAGCGGTACTCCGACATCACGCAGCCAAAAAAAGGCGTGGCCAGCATTCTGCTTTTGGTCCAGTACCATTTTTGAACCGGCTTGCCCACCACGCCTTGCAGGATAATACGCCCCAGAAAATTCCACATTTCCTCGGTGCTTACCGGCTTCCATAGGCGACTTCTGGAAAACCTGGCCTGCATGCTGGAAGACTGTTGCTCCTGGAAGCGATTTGTCTCCACGACAATTTTTTCAATTATTTTGTCGCTGAGAAATAATTTTAGGAACGCCAGCGGGTTGTTGCGTTCAACGTCCACCTTCATTCCAGGTGATCCGGTGAATGGAAATCGTGGCGTCGCTACCTGATCTGTACCGCTGGCGATAGGGCACCAGATGCGCACGTCACTCAGGTCACAGTCCGGTTCGCTGGTCTCGGTGTCAGTGTCAGTGTCAGCGCCAGATGACTCCTCCCACGACTCGCTGTCGCTCACTTCCGTGAGCGTTTCCAATTTTCTGTCACTTTCGCTCAGTAGATCCAAAGGCGATTTTGCGTGTCCAGCTGCCATTTTATTTTTGGGGCAAAATGACAGTGTGTATAAGGAGTGGTGCACTGTAACAACTTTCTCTCTGCAACAAGTGTCAGATCTCTGGTGATACAATGCAATCTACAGATCACATTGTATCACCGGAGCTTATAAAGGCTGTGGGTGTGTGTGTTTACTACTTGCAGGTTTGAATTTGCCGCACAGTTCCACTCCCATGCGACACCGCTCGCATGACAGCGGAAGAGGGAAGTGACTTTCACATCGCCGGAGAGAAGGCAAGCGTTGCCTGCCACTCGCCCAAGCGGAAGAGGGAAGTGACTGTCGCCGGAGAGAAGGTAAGCGTTGCCTGCCACTAGCCCGAGCCTGACTCTGGGTTACCGCTCCTGGCTGCTAATTTTCACCCCGAGTCAGGCTCTGGAATACCGCCAGGGAGGTTAAGCATGATGGGGATCAATGACTCAGAGACCCCCCATCCCTCAGTGCCTGGGACTCAATTGCCAGGCCGTCAAAGCCAGCGAGTGTAAAGCAGGGTGCAGGATGGGCCCCTGCTACAGCAGATCTTCGCATAGCGGAAGCCGCCAGGGAACATCAGTTACCATCCACACCACATCGGTGTACCAAGGACGCCGAGGCCAATCTGGAGCCATCAGGATAGCCGAAATCCCCTCCACTTCTATCCTGCGCAACAGGCGCGGAAGAAGCTTGACAGGAGGGAAGGCGTAAAGGAGCTGGTACCGGGATCATGGAGCCACAAGTGCGCCCACGGCATCCGCCCAGGGATCCCTTGCTCTGCACACAAAGGTCTGCACCTTGCGATTGAACTGGGACACTAGCAGGTCCACGTCTGGCGTGCCCCACCTTTGGCAAATCTGACGGAACACTTCTGGATGCAGTGACCACTCTCCCTGATCCAGAGTCTGGCGACTGAGAAAGTGCACCTACCAATTATCTACGCCCGGAATGTACACGGCGGAGATGGCCAGCACATGAAGCTCTGCCCACCTCAAGATGTGGGCCTCTTCCGTGGCTGCTGCCACGCTCTTTGTGCCACCCTGATATTTTACATACACCACCAGCGTGGCGTTGTCCGACTGCACCCGAACCGGTCCACCGTGCAACCTCTCCGACCAATGGGAGAGGCAGAGCCTGATCGCGCACAGTTCCAGCACGTTGATTGGAAGGCAAGACTCCTACGAGGACCATCGGCCCTGGGCAGACAACTGCCCCTGGACTCCTCCCCAGCCCGCTAGGCTGGCGTCGGTCGGGACAATCGACCATTCCAGGGGAAGAAACGACTTCCCCAGACCCAACGCCGGGGCCCGCAGCCACCAGGCAAGAGCACCCATGGTCTGATGATCCAACCTGATCACCCGATCCAGAGACAACGGAGACTTGTCCCACTGCAGCAGAATCGCCTGATGCAGGAGCCGGGTGTGACTCTGTGCATACGGTACCGCCTCGAAGGCCGACACCATGAGCACCAACACCAGCATGCAGAAACGTAAGGAAGACCACCATCGTGATAGCAGAGCCCGTACCACAGTTTGCAGCATCAGCAACTTGGCCGGAGGCAAGAACACCCTCGCCTGTTCTGTGTCCAGTATCAGGCCCAGATATTCTTGGCGGCGCGATGGAACCAACCAGCCGAAGTCCCGCAGGGAGGCCAGGGTGATCGAGATATTGTCGTCCAGGGTAGGAGCTGACTCCTCCCTCAGGAGCAGATCATGTAGATATGCCACCACCACAATGCCTCTCTGCCTCAGCAGAGCCAGCACCAGAGCCAACAGCTTGGTGAAGACTCGCGGAGCGGAGGCTAGGCTGAAGGGGAGAGCCGCAATTGGTAGTGGAGGTCCCCCACCGCGAAACACAGGAAACGCTGATGCTGAACACAAATGGGAACATGGAGGTACGCGTCCCTAATGTCCAGAGAAGCCAGGAAATCCCCCTGGCACAGCGCGGCCACGACAGAACGTACTGACTCCATCCGGAATTTGTGCGGCTTCACGAAGTGATTGAGCACCTTTAGGTCCAGAACCGGCTTGACTCCATCCTTCTTTGGAACCACAAAGAGGTTGGAATAAAACCCCTCGGAACCGTTCCGCAGGAAGGACCGGGACAATCACCCCCTGCTCGAACAGATCCTGTACAGCTCCAAACAGAGCTTGCCGACGCCCCGGAGGGAGCCTCAGATTTGAGGGGAAGAACCTGTCCGGGGGCAGGGTACAGAACTCTATCTTGTACCCGGAAGACACCACCTCTCGCACCCAAAGATCCGAGATGTGGGCGGTCCACAAACCCCAGAAGCAGACCCCCCACCCAAGCGTCGGGCGGGGGGCAACCCATTATGTGGTGGTGGACTTCTCCTCCGCCTTCCCAGACTTACACTGCCAGGGACGCCTCTGGTTCCCTGCGGCAGCCTTGCCGGACAGATTACACAGTTTTTAGATGATTTCAGAACAGGGATAAAAGCCATATCCCTGTTCTAAAATCATCTAAAAACTGTGTGTGAAACTATAGCAGAGCAAAGCCATATCCCTGTTCTAAAATCATCTAAAAACTGTGTGTGAAAATATATCAGAGAAAAGCCATATCCCTGTTCTAAAATCATCTAAAAACTGTGTGTGAAAATATAGCAGAGAGAAGAACAGGGCTATGGCTTCGCTCTGCTATAGTTTCACACACAGTTTCCAGATGATTGTAGAACAGTGGTATGGGTTCTCCCGGTTTTAGATAAAGTTTAACACACAGTTTTCAGATGATTGTAGAACAGTTATATGGGTTCTCCCGGTTTTAGATAAAGTTTAACACACAGTTTCCAGATGATTGTAGAACAGTGATATGGGTCCTCCCGGTTTTAGATTAAGTTTAACACACAGTTTCCAGATGATTGTAGAACAGTGATATGGGTTCTCCCGGTTTTAGATTAATGTTAACACACAGTTTCCAGATGATTGTAGAACAGTGATATGGGTTCTCACGGCTAATTTATACTTTTTTCACACAGTTTGAAGATGATTTTAGAACAGTGATATGGCTTCTACCGTTAATTAATACTTTTCACACACAGTTTGAAGATGGTCCACATCCACCTCCATTTTTAATTTTTTTATGTTTTTATTTCCCTGTCCCCATTTCTTTGTAGGGCACTTGTCCCACCTTACCCCCATTTTCCTTCATTTTGCAGACCTCTAGGACTTTCCAGGACTTATTTACAGCCATTTTTGTGCCTAAAAGTTCGGGTCCCCATTGATTTCAATGGGGTTCGGGGTCCGGGGCAAAGTTCGGGTTCTGTCCGGACGCGAACCCGGACTTTGTCCCGAAGTTCGGCCAAACCAGCAGAACCCGAACTTCTAGAAGTTTGCTCAACTCTAGTCTCAAATACAGGGTTGAACATATCTGAAATACAGTGTGTGGTTATAGATAACAATGCTGGACAGAATAAACAGGTTAAAGTTCAGACATAATTAAAAGTTGGTTAGAGGCCCTTTTCCTCGGCAGGAAAAGCGCCTTAGCGAGTAGTGCACAGTATATTTGTGTATAGCTAAAGAGAGCTAAGGCGAGGGGTAGGGAGGGAAGTGTGGAGATGGGGTTAGCCAATATGCTAGGTTGTTGAAATAGATAATTGTGTATAGGGCCTTGTTTATTCAGATGTATATCGTGACATTATCCCTGTAGGTCCCAGGAAGATTTTAGTAAGGGGCTAGGTACTTCTGTGTGGGAGGCTCCATTGCGACCTACGCTTGGGGGAGTCACACCCGTGACTGGGGGAGGGGATGGGAGGTGGGGTGGGGGTGAGAGAGGGGAAGGGAAAGAGAAGGGAAGAAGAGAAAAAAAGAGCAGAGAGAAGAAGAAAGAAAGAAAGAAAGAGAGAGGAAAAAAGGATATTGTGGGGAGAATTTCCACCTTATGTATATCATTGTATCTTATATAAAGCTAAAATGTATTGGGGGTTCGGGTTTAGTGATAAGCCTATGGGGGATCATTTGTTTAGGAGTATGTGGGTTGTTTATGTTGGATCCAGTCTGACAATGTTTTTGTGTATTTGGTTGGGCAGTCATGTGCTATGGCAATCAATTCCTCCATTTTTGCTATATGTTCTATTTGTTTATGCCATTCCGCTACTGTTGGTGGTTTGGAGGTACGCCAGTGTCTGGTAATACACGATTTTGCAGCATTAATCATATGTTGGGTGAGTGATTTGCGGTATAGGTTGTGGGGTAGATGCTGTATGTGTAGCAAGAACTGTTCTGGTTTCATGGGGATATTTTGGGAGGTGATTAGGTTGATTTGGTTTCTTACTGTTTTCCAGAAAGGGACTATGTGCTTACAGTCCCACCATATATGTTGGAGGCTTCCTGTCTCCTGTTGGCATCGCCAGCTAGATCACTCGTGTTTGAGTTGTAAAGTTTGAGTGTGTTTGGGGTTTTATACCAGCGAGTTAAGAGTTTAAAGTTATTTTCCTGAATGGTGATGTTTAGAGTTGAGCGAACCCGGACTGTAAAGTTCGGGTCCGTACCGAACTTTGGGGTGTCCGGGACCCGGACCCGTACCCGGACTTTTCAAAAAAAGTCCGGGTTCGGAGTTCGGGTAATTTTAATAAAAATTCTGAAAATTTCTGTAAAAAAGTCCAGGAAGGTCCTAGAGGTCTGCAAAAGGAAGGGAAATGGGGGTAAGGGTGGGACAAGTGCCCTACATAGAAATGGGGACAGGAAAATAACTTTAAATATTTAAAAAAAATAAAAACATAAAAAAGCAAAAATGGAGGTGAATGTGGATCATCTTCAAACTGGGTCTGAAAAGTATTAATTAACGGTAGAAGCCATATAACTGTTCTAAAATCATCTTCAAACTGTGTCAAAAAAGTATAAATAAGCCGGGAGAACCCATATCACTGTTCTGAAAACATCTGGAAAATGTGTGTGTCACTTTAAATAAAACTGGCAATAACTGAACTACTGTTCTGCAAACATCTGTAAAGTCTGTGTGTCACTTTAAATATAACCGGCAATAACTGAACATCTGTTCTGCAAACATCTGTACAGTCTGTGTGTCACTTTAAATATAACCGACAATGACTGAACATCTGTACTGAAAACATCTGTACAGTCTGTGTGAAACTACAGCATAGAGAAGAACAGGTATACGGTTTCGCTCTGATATCATATCACTGTTCTGCAAACATCTGCAAGCTGTGTTTGAAACTATAGCAGAGCAAAACCATATACCTGTTCTTCTCTATGCTGTAGTTTCACACAGACTGTACAGATGTTTTCAGAACAGATGTTCAGTCATTGCCGGTTATATTTAAAGTTTCACACAGACTGTACAGAAGTTTGCAGAACAGATGTTCAGTTATTGCTGGTTAAAGTTTCATACAGACTGTACAGATGTTTTCAGAACACATAAGGACCTACTAGACCCTCCCGGTAGACCCATTATTTCGGGTAATGGATCAATAACTGAGAATCTAAGCAAATATATAGACACACATGTTAGGCCATACGTATCTAGTTTACCTTCTTACATCAAGGACACCATTCACCTGCTACAACAAATTGAAAATATTCAACTTTCTTCACATACATATTTGGTAGCTATAGATGTTGAAGCACTCTATAGCTCAATTCCTCACCATTTAGGCTTAGCAGCCATAAAACATATTTTGTCTCAATCCCATAGGGACGATAAAAAAATCCACAATTTTATTGTGGACGCATTAGAGTTCATACTCGAACATAATTTGTTTTCTTTTAATGGTACCTTTTTCCTCCAGGTACAGGGGGTGGCCATGGGCACATGTTGCGCGCCATCCTACGCCAACCTGTACCTGGGGTAATGGGAGCAAACCCTTTTTTCAGATGAGACTTTTGCACCGTTTATCTCTCATATAATGTCATGGCATAGGTATATTGATGACATTCTGGTTTTCTGGGAGGGTGATGTGCAGTCCTTGGACGCATTCCTCTTAGCTCTTAACAAGAATGACTTCAATCTTACCTTTACCATGACATCCAGCAATTCACAAATAACGTTTCTAGATCTTACAATTTACAAAGATCAGGAGGGTACTTTGTCCACCAGCCTTTATAGAAAAGAAACGGCTGGCAATACAATTTTGCACGCCACAAGTGCCCATCCAATGTCTTTGGTATGGTCTATCCCTTATGGCCAGTACCTTCGCCTCCGAAGGAATTGCTCAGACGAGCGTTCCTTCCGCTCGGAGGCATGGGCCCTGAGGGAGCGACTGCTAAGATGAGGTTATTCCCATAAATGCTTGAAACGAGCCTTTAAGAGAGCACAAGACCAAAAATGACATGATTTATTGTTCAATCAACAAGAGAAAACAGAGGACCAACAGACCACACGTATCATCACACGATATAGTGACCAACATCACAAAATAAAACAAATTCTAACTAAACACTGGCACTTGTTGCTGGTAGATCCTACCCTACGACCCTGCTTACCACAAACACCAGTAATCACATACCGACGAGCCAAATCGTTAAAGGACAATTTAGTATCTAGCGAATACACTGGTACATTTAGAAATGACCCATGTATGCGACATGGTACCTTCACATGTGGGGGCTGTCAATACTGCCAGTTGATGGACACCCGCAAAGAAGTGTACCTTCCGAATGGACAGAGATACACTCCTAGACACTACGCTAATTGTAGAACTGCGGGTGTGGTCTACTTACTCACCTGCCAATGTAGTTGCTTCTATGTTGGGAAAACTAAACTCGAATTCTACAAAAGAGCATATCGCCATGTGCAGAGCATGATGACTGCTAACCCGGACCTCCCACTTGGCAGGCATGTTAGGGCTCGTCATGCTGGCAAATGTCAGAGAATTAAGTTCCTCATCCTAGACAGGATACACCCCAATCCAAGGGGGGGGGGGGGGGGATTGGAACAAACTATTGTTACAAAAAGAAACCTGGTGGATTGAGAGACTTGGGGCCACCAGACCCCCAGGCCTCAACAGCCAACTCAGCTTTCGCCCCTTCCTTGAGGGGTTTGTATCTGGGGGCTGTGAAAAAGAATAGACAGTACATCTTGATAAAATCACATGCCCTTTGGATAATTAAGTTAGGGTCTTGATTCATATTTACATTCTTTACATATTCATTGATGATTAGGCGGGACATCTAGGGTCACCAGCGCCCCATCTGGACAAGTTGGGGAAGTCTCCTCCAATATGGTGGAGCCAGTGTGATCTTTATGGAGTAAGGGAACCCTTTCCCTCATTACTTATACCACAATTGCTATGTTGGGTACCATCATTGAAGGCAATATGTCAAATAACGCTGATAATATGTATTGAAATGTATTGTTTTCCTTTGTTTCGGTCATTTCAACATACACATGTATTAAGAGATAGTACAATGGTGTTTATTTATTTATATTTTAATTTGTATAGGTGGTCTTACACTGTGTCATATATGATCTTGCCCCGTTATCTGCACATGTAATGTATATACACATTCAACATGGTTATAAACAATAGAAATAAACCTAAAAACTTTCTGGTTTGTATTGTATACATCTCTTCCTTGCCTTTATATGGTGGAACCACCGTGCTTGATGCGGAAGCTCTTTGGGTATTTATGTTTATTGCTCATTGTTTGATTTTGTCATAATAAACTGTTTAGTTTATGACCTTATAGGCTGCTGTGGTCCATCCGCCCCCATGGCCCCCGCCCGGCGCACCCAGCCCCCCAGCCCGTGTGGCCTAGGGGGGCGGTCTGCCTCCATGCTTGTGGAGTTGGGTGAGTGATCTGGGAAAGGGCCCGATTCCTCTGGTCCTTCCCCGCTTGTCTCTCCCATTTACCCAGCTGTCGCAGAGTCCCTGCGTCGGTGGAGTGCGCGTACGCGACTTCCCTGGGTGTTCGCAGATGGGGGAGCCGCGCACGCGCGCTTCGGGAGTCATGCCGCGTCACTTGGCCAGCCCCTCCCGCCTTCTTCCGCAGCGATCATCACGTCACGGATGACGCACTTAGAAGAAGATGTGAATCGTCTATCTAGTGCGCATGCCCCGGCGGTATTTAAACAGTGTGTGCGAGGGATTTCAGCGCACAGCCACCCTGCACACACCACACCAGGGGACGCTTCGGGAAGCCTGCCAGGTATGTGAGGATTTTTTTCTCCTCCCTTTATGGTTATGACCCCACTCGTCTGTATACTTAGGGGTACGATCTTAGACACGGATAACCCCCTGATTGATGCAAATGTGAGCAAGCCATTGTTCATATGGCATTGACACATTTGCACCATTAGGATCCCCTCTTATAAACAAAACCAGTTATGGACAAATATATTTAAAAGTATATATATCGCCCTAAAGACTATGAAATAGATCACAAAGATTATTAAGTGACTTATTCTTGTTTAATCATTAATAATCCTTTTCTGTTAGGTTTAGTGATACTTTCATACCATATATTTTTTTGTAAAAATATATATATATTTTTCATACAGATTCCTGGTCGTTTTCAAAAAATTTCTATACTTCCGTGCAAATCGACTTTTATTGATACTCTAGCACTATCAAGGCGGGCTTTGGCGATTGCAGTGGCGCCCTTGGAGACTCAGTGGTGACTATGTGGGCTGGTGTGCTATTAGCAGCAATTTATAACTACTCAGTAATATCTGAACCGCATGTTTGATCCTTTTTAATATATTCATAGAATGCCAGGGTTATATTCCTCTGGCGGAACTATCACGATCTCATAGTTATTTTCAGCTAAACGTGCCTTCATATCTTTAAAAAACTTTTGCTGGTCCTTAGACATACTTTTTATATATATATAAAAATGTTTTTTTATATACCATACTTTCATAGTGATTTGGATTGTCTTTTCCTAATAATTACTAATTTGTTCTTATTCAGTGAATTATTAGAAACACTAGATAAAGTATCAGAAATCCCGCTATATATATGAAAATTTATATAAACAGGTATTGACCAAAACAAATATTCTCCCCTAGGATTACCACGTTTACACAGTTACGGTATACTTGTTACCGAACGA
>BLSH010316321.1:651969-662074 GCA_018402905.1 Glandirana rugosa | reverse complement strand
ATTGCCGGTTATATTTAAAGTGACACACAGACTGTACAGATGTTTGCAGAACAGTGATATGGGTTCTCCCGGCTTATTTATACTTTTTTGACACAGTTTGAAGATGATTTTAGAACAGTTATATGGCTTCTACCGTTAATTAATACTTTTCAGACCCAGTTTGAAGATGATCCACATTCACCTCCATTTTTGCTTTTTTTATGTTTTTATTTTTTTTTTAAATATTTAAAGTTATTTCCCTGTTCCCATTTCTTTGTAGGTCACTTGTCCCACCCTTACCCCCATTTCCTTCCTTTTGCAGACCTCTAGGACTTTCCAGGACTATTTTACAGCCATTTTTGTGCCTAAAAGTTCGGGTCCCCATTGATTTCAATGGGGTTCGGGGTCCGGGACAAAGCTCGGGTTCTGTCCGGACCCGAACCCGGACTTTGTCCCGAAGTTCGGCTGAACCAGCAGAACCCGGACTTCTAGAAGTTCGCTCAACTCTAGTGATGTTCACAGAGCCTTTGTGTACTAGGTCGTAAAATTGATACCATTGTTTATCAGTTATGTCTAAATGAAGGTCTCTACTTCATGCCTCACAGAATTTGCTGTTATTGTTAGTCATATTTTCCCACAATATGGAGTGTATAGTTGAGATGGTATGTTGTATTGGTTTTCTGTCTAAACAGATCTTGTCAAATGGAGTAAGCGGTTGTTGTAGGTTGCCCCTCTTTTTGATGGAGGAGATGAAATTTCTGATTTGGAAGTATTTCCAGTAATTAAGAGAGGAGTCTGGCCATTTAAGTTTGAGCTCTTGGAGTGTGAGTAAGTCGCCTTTGGGAGTGAAATGGTGTATACGAAGGTCTGTGTGTTGTTCAAGGCCCCTAAGAAAGGATTTGTTTCTGCCTGGAGAGAATGTTGGATTGTGTAGGATGTCAGACCTGCTGGTTCTGAGATTCCTCTTGTTCTAGAGGCCTTTTCAAAAGTATCTAGAGTCAGGCCTATAAGGGGTGTCTTCTGAGTTCTTGTGGGAGGTGTGTATGAGGGATCCAAGGTGTGAGGTGTAGGGGTATATCAGTACAGGTGTTTTCTAGCTGCACTCAGTCTTTAATTAGGTGATGGGCATTCCAGTCTATGATTCTTTGGAGTTGGCAAGCCCAGTGATATAATCTGAGATCTGGAATGCCTAAACCGCCTTTGAGCTTGGGGGTAGTGAGCTGAGTGTGGTTGATTCTGGGTGTTTTTTTGTTCCAGAGGAATTGAGAGCATAGCCTTTTAAAGTTGTGGAAGAACGTAAGTGGGATCGCAATGGGAACAGTTTGGAAGAGGTATAGAATGTGGGGAAGGATGTTCATTTTTATGATAGCGGCTCTGCCAAACCAGGAAAAATTAGGTTTTTGCCACCTGACTAGGTCTTCCTTAATGGTCTGGAGTAAAGGAGGGAAGTTTCTGATGAAGAGATTGGAGGGAGAAGTTGTTAAATGGATGCCTAGATATTTAATGGTCTCTTTTTGCCAAATAAAGGGGAAGTTAGAATTGCATGTTTTAGTTATGTTAGGTGGGAGAGATATATTCAAGGCTTCTGATTTAGAGAACTTTATTTTGAAGTGTGCTATATACTGGAACTCACCAAAGTCTTTTAGGACGCTGGGTATAGAGGTTAGGGGTTCTGTGAGAAAGAGTAGAATATCGTCAGCAAAGGCTGCGATTTTGTATTGGTGTTCTGCTATTTGAATTCCTTTTATGTCTGTGTTTTTTCTTAGTTTATGGAGAAAAGGTTCCAGGGTAAGTATAAAGAGTATGGGGGACAGAGGGCATCCTTGACGGGTGCCGTTATGTATGGAGAAGACGTTTGATAGGAGGCTATTGGCTCTTACTTTGGCTGTTGGTTTATTATATAGAGCCATGATAAATGTTATTAGCCTTGGGCCCAGGCCTAATGTCTCGAGAGTTGCCTTCAGATAGTCCCATGCCAACCTATCAAACGCCTTCTCCGCATCTAATGAAAGTAGGAAGCCTGGTGTTTTAGTTTTATGGAGCCAATGTTGTATGTTCATCGCTTTTATGGTATTATCTCTTGCTTCGCGGCCTGGTACAAAGCCGACCTGGTCTTTGTGGACTAGATTGGGGATGTAGGGGAGGATTCTGTTTGCTATAATTTTTGCAAAGAGTTTGAGATCTGTGTTTAAGAGAGAGATGGGGCGATAGCTCGCTGTCTGTGATTGATCTTTATCTGGCTTGGGGATGATAGTTATGTGTGCCTCTAAAAGGTTATAGGGGGGCAAGTCCGTATGTGTAAGATAATTGAAGGCTTTTAGAAAGGGTTTGGAGAGGGCTTCTGGGAAGGATTTATAGTAGGCAGCTGAGAAGCCATCCGGGCCAGGTCTTTTGCCCGTTTTCATCTGTTTCAATGCTATTTTGAATTCTTCCTCTGTGAGGGGGCCATCTATGTTAAAAGCTGTTTGTTTGCTTAGTGCTTGGGGTGTGTATTGTTTCAGGAAGTTTTCTATGATTGAGTGTCTTGTGCCTACTAGGTTGGGGGGTTTGGGTTCGGGTGGTAAATTGCATAGTTTGTTGTAGTATGCTGTGAATTGATTAGCGATCTCTTTATTTGTGTGGACTAGGGTGCCCTTTTCTGTACGGATTGTTCTTATTGAGGCGCTAGCTCTTTTTTCCTGGAGGGCCCTCACAAGGTATTTGCCGCTTTTGTTACTGTGTTCATAGAATAATTTTTGGGTTAGTATGAATTTTCTTTTAACTTTAAGCCCCATTTCCTCTGAGAGTGACATCCGAGTTTTGGTCAGTTCCAGCAATGTACTGTTTGCTTTTGTTTTTTTGTGTGCGAGTTCCAAAAATTGCATTTTGTTTAAGAGTTTGTTGATTGTGCCTTGTCTGATTCTCTTTCGTGCTGTGGATCGGGCGATTAAGACACCTCTTATTACACACTTATGCGCCTCCCATTGGGTAATTGGGTTTACCTCGGGTGTATCATTGTTCCTAAAAAAAATGTTGATATTGTTATGTATCATTTTGTTAGTTTCCAGGTCTGTGAGGATGGAAGCGTCCAATCTCCAAACTTTTGAGGGTGATGGGCTGTCTGGGAACCTGAGTGATAAAGAAATGGGGTGGTGGTCAGATAAGCACATGCTCTCTATTGTGGTTTTAGAAAGCATGTGCAGATCTTTTTGGGAGAGGCAGAAATAATCGATTCTGGAATAGTGATTGTGTGGCATGGAGTAGAATGTGTAGTCTTTCGTATTTGGATGTTGTATTCACCAGGTATCATGCAATAGTGCGTAGTGTAATTGCTTTTTCATTTGTTTAAGGGCTCTGAGAGGAATTGAGGAGGAACCAGATGATGTGTCTTCAAGGGGGTTTAGATCAATATTGAAATCCCCTCCCAGGATGAGTATACCCTTTTGAAATGAGATGAGGTTGGTGATAGTTTTCCTAAAGAAGGTTACTTGAGCGTGGTTTGGACTACAGGCGGTCCCCAGGTTACAAGGGACTGTAGGTTTGTTCATAAGTCAAATTTGTTTGTAAGTCGGAACAGGTACATTTTTTAAGTGTTGCTTCTGCCAAAACAAATATTTTTAAGCTTTTTTGGATAGCATAGGGAAGGGTTAACACCCCTGTAATGTTTGTTTTGCGGTCTATGTTTCTGTTCAGAAGATGTCACCTCACTTCCTGTCCCAATGATAATTGGATTTTGAAAATTTTGGGTTGTTGTGGAAACAAGGATTGGTGATAAAGCATCAGTGGAGACATCTTTTCCCCATAATAACTCTTACAGGAGTGAATTTCCCTTCCTAGGGGGAGATTTCCTCTCACTTCCTGTTGTCTCCCTCCGTTTGTAAGTAGGAGTCATTCATAAGTTGGATGTTCATAACTAGGGGACTGCCTGTATATATATTGGCAATGGTAATTGGTTTATTCCAAAGGTTGCCCTTAAGAAAAATTTAGCGTCCTTTCTCATCACATAGGGAGTCTGTTATGTCAAGAGGGATTCTTTTTAGAGCAGGATTGCTACCCCTTTTGTTTTTGCAAGTTTGTTCATTGCTTGAAAGATTGTGGGAAAGTCTTTATTTGTTTGTTTAGGAATCTTATCTGAGCGGAAATGGGTTTCTTGAAGTAGAATTATATCTACTCTTAGGTGTTTCATGTGTAGGAGAAGTTTACTCCTTTTCTCAGGAGTGTTAAGTCCTGTGTTAAGGGAGATTAATTTTAGGTTGCGCATTTTGAGCAGAGAGTTTGTTAGCAGATGTGGGGAAACCCGTGAAGAAGAGGAAAGCTGGAGAGAGAGAGAGAAGGGGGAAAGAAAAAGAAAAGAAAAAAAAAAGGGGGAGAAAAGGGAGAGGGGGGCGAAGGAAAGGAGCACTGAGGTGAGGGAAGGGAGAAAGGGTGGTGAAGGATTACCGGCTACTAGGGGAGACCAGCTCAGCCCAGTAGAACAACAGAATGTTGGTGAGTGTCAGCTGAGAAGTAATTCACAGCTGTGGTGGGGAGGGGTTGGAAGTGGGAAGATGACAAATCAACTAATTGTCCTGTGTATATAACACATGGGGCGATTCATCGAAAAATCCGCCCCACCGCAGTTTCTCATGAAAATGGAATTAATCTAGGGTTAATGTTATGGAGAAATGACAGCATTATTTAGCAAGGGGAAGGGGTTGGGATGTATTAATATTCAAGTAGGTGATAACATTAAGGGACCCTTGGTTACTGGATATGTAGTAGAGGAGTGTTGGCTAGAGTAAGGAAGATGGTGGTATGTCACTGATTGTTTGAGGTAACAGTTAATAAGAGGGATCTATATGGGGGTTTATGTAAATCTGACATGTTTATTGGGGAGGGGAGACTAATTATGGAGTGATGTGATCTCAAAATCTTGTACAAATGGTAGTGGTATACAGAGAGTAGGGAGGAGATAATTAAGTATGGAGGTTCTGTTAACTTAGAGATGTGTAGGAAATTTATGTTAGGAAGCTTTTGGATTGTGACCAGTATTTACATTACAAGGGTATCAAAGTGTGCTATTCTCGCTTTTATGCCTGGTAACATGAACATAAGGGTATAAGTATATAACCAATTAAAACAAAATACTAATCCTATATTCAGCTATAACTGATGAACAACAAAGGTAGAATATAGATGTATATTAACATTTGTGTATTACCAGAGTCGCGTGACCCGCTCCTCCTAAAAATATAAGGGGAGGGAGAGCAGGACCCGGGATTCCGGGTACAGCTGTGGATGGCCCATCTAGGGCAATTAGAGGAACAAGTCGTACATCTGGTTTCTAGTGGTAACGTATTGATAACCATAACCAACGTACCCAATGTCTTTTGATACTTATCTAGGTTAAGTTGCACTGCCAGGGTATCAGGATAAAAGGTATTTAAACTTGAAGTAGGTAGTAAACCCGACGTTAAGTAAATACTTGACTAGAATATATCCATGAGAGACCGGTCTTCCCTCAGCAAGTGAGGACTGGCCAATATTCGTTTGGTACTGGAGGTGTCGTAGGTAATCCCCCTAATGTAGGGAAGTTCACTGACTACCAGAGTCCGTTCAGCCAGCTATTTTCCAATTAGGGGGGGATCCACAACCAGTAACAAAAATGAATCAAAACATTACCAGCTGAAGGAAAAGGGAGAAAAAATAAGGGGTGGAACCCCTGTGTTTGGGTGAGCCTTGAGATAAGAAGTATATGCATTTACCTAGACTGACATGTGCTAAGCTTAGTCGTGCCATGCGGGTGAAGTCGCTATTTGTTGCACCTGTAATTGTTGGAAAATAAAGAGATTAGTATTCTTACCTTGCTTTGTTCTGTTTATGAGGTATGGATAGTATGGCTTGTGAGATCTGATGGTGAGTCAGGTCTCTTTAGAGGGAGTGCACCCGCATAGCAGAAGCATCAAAAGGAAAGTAAAGAAAAATATTAAGATTAGTATATGTATGATATACAATAAAGCTTAATAAAAGGAATAATTGATTAAGAACAATGGTCTTGCTAAATGAGAAATGATAATGAACGTTGGCTGTCTGTAATTGTTTCTCAAGGGTACTGTATGTGAGTCTGACATTTCGTTAGGTTTCTTGTGGTCAGTTATTCACTTGAGAGTCTTGAAAAAATGAGAAACATATTCGCTGTGTGAGCATTTGTGTGTTCCAGGCGTATGTGAAATCCTGGGCCTGGTATGAAGATTAGCTGGTCATTTTCAAAAGAACAGTTTGAGGGAGATCAGCTGATATGTTCCTTCATGACATTTGTGGACTACTGGGTCTAGTGTGTGACATATTCAGGCTCTAAATTTCCTTTTTCCTTATAGCCAAAGCCAAGATCACGGGCGACATGTGGGGCTGCTGTAGAGCTCAGTCTTTTCTCGGCTTATGGTGGGCTGGTGATGATGTGAGGCTTCCTTCCCTTGATGAACGTCTGTTTACGGGTGGTGGGGAGAATCTGGCTGAAAGCCTGCGTCTCCTTTGAGAGTGTGGGTCACTTTGGAGAGGCATCTCTATTGGTTCCTCAAAGGGTAGGTCCTGGTGTTGAGGGCGTAAGTCGGTAGAAGTACCAGTTCGGTAAATCTACTTGTGGGATATTGAGTCTCTCACAAAAGGAAGGCAGATTTTCTGGTACCTTTAACAGCACCGGACGATTAGGAGGTCCTGCAGAGAGACAGAAAGGAAACTTCCACTTGTAGGCTATGTTTCTCTCTCTCAGGATGTCCAGGAGGGGGAGAATGTCTCTGCGTTGTTGCAATGTGATTTGTGAGAGATCTTGAAAAAGTTTTATTTCATGATCCTGGTATAATATGCGATTCCTAAGTCTGGCATTGCAAAGTGTTTCCTCTTTCAGCTGAAAGTTCACAATGTTTCATATTATATCTCTGGGTGCATCATTGTCTCTCCCCCTGGGTCTAAGTGCTCTATGGTATCTTTCCATGTCCACTGGGGTTTCTAATGGTCTCCCCAGAAGGTCATTGAATATAGCCAGTAAAGCAGGTAGGAGTTGATCTGATTCAAAGGATTCGGGCAAATTTCTTATTCTGATATTATGTCTGCGCCCGCGATTTTCCAGGTCCTCAATATGGCATCTCATGTCCCTAAGTTGTAGGTTATGTGAGTCTATAGAGCGTCTGGATGTGTGTATTTCAATGTCATGGCGCTCTGTAATGTCCTCTACTTCCTCTAGCCTTGTAGTCATGTTATGAACATCCCTTCTTAAATCTGCTATCGCCGCTGTAAAGGTGGATTTGATATCAGCAGCTATGGCTTGTAAGTCAGAAATACATACAGGTTGGTGTACCTGATCATCCGATCGTGCAGGTTTTCTTGTTGTGCCTGTGGCGTCCCGTCTCTCCGGGCTGCGGCTACCGCGCCTCACTGCTTCTCCAGAGGCCTGTGTTTCCGGTTTCTTGTTGCCGGGACGAGAGCGGAATATCTCCGTGATCGAGGCGTCTGTGTCTGCCGGGTGAGCCCTCGGGGAGCGCGATCGTGTGGGGGACATGTCCCCTTGCGTTTTGCCCATCTTCAGCACTCCTGATGGTCGCTTAGGTGGAGAGAGAGACCGCGGTGTGGCAGAGCTGTGATCTTACGCGGCCATCTTCCACGGAGTCCGGAGCACGCCCCTCTCCTCTTCTATTTACCCAGCAAATTGATGACCAAGATTTTTTTTCCAGCAGTTTTGTGTGTCATGATGACAACTGTCTCTGAGCTGCTCATCCTGCTCCTATACTACCCTAACCTGTCCATATACTGCCCTAGCCTGTCTATATACTACCCTAGCTTACCCCTATACTGCCCTAACCCACCCCTTGGAACTGAATATAATGACATGTCATACAATTTTGCATATAGACAAGGTGCTGTTGCATGTAAATCTGACTTCCTGATACATTTAATTTTAGTTTTAATTATCATGCTATAAAATAATGGATGTGGGGGCCTTTTGGTGGGCGTGATTTTTTTGGGGGGGCAGCATTTCATTCTTGGACCCAGGCAGCACAATGTCTTGGGCCAGCCCAGAGTATACATGTACAATGAGAAGAATGATTGCAGATTATACTGTAATAAACCAACAAAAGTTGATATAGTGGTCAGACTTCCAAAAGGATAACATTCAGAAAAATAAGCAAGAGCAGCAAGACAGTATTGAACTGGTGAAAATCCAAATGAAATCACTTCTCCAACACTTGTTTTGCTTCCGGTAGACAACTAATCCCAACCCTTTGGACAAGTAATTATATTTAACACAAATATTATAGCAGTACTTTCCTTATATCTCGTCTGTCCCACAAGGAGATTCAAATTTAATTTACAGTCAAATAAGACAACAATGACATCTGCAGAAAAAATAAATGAAGGATTTCATTTTTTCAAAAGTGGAGACCGGTCGGTAGGAATTCCAATCCATTCTGGAAGGAAAGCAGCTTCATATTTGAAAATGTTAAAATAAGGAGAATCTGGCAAAGTGAAGTTTGTAAGCTAGATGGTTTCACCACCAACCAAGTATGCAGCCCAATAACCAAATGTTCCTGTGGTCATAATGGTGTGGTTACAATGTGCCAGGAGGGGAAAATCACGGGCAGGAGAACCTTCCTTACCATCTCCAGCAAAATGTACATCTCCGAGGGAATTATTAATGTTCTCTTTACACCAATGCATCCCATTACTGGTCACTACAAAGAGGGGGTTATCATACTTCTTTCGGAAATAATCTTTTAATATGCTTATATAATGCTTATAATATGCTTTTTGCATATAGTTTTTTGTCAGCTACCACACCTTTCCGTTTCTGAGCCATGACCTTTACATAGTCCCCCCTGCGAACACAAACTCCAATATAGGTCACATTTTTTCCATTCCCTTTCAGGTTTGAAAGGTATGAATTTGCCTCTTCCTTAATATGGTCTTGAAAAGTGAATTCTTGTAGAATCTCTTCCCTTATGTGATGATAGAAGGTCCATGAACACGGAGTACCAAAAAATGTAATATATTGTCCAGAGATGTTGGAATATTCTGGTGACATCGAGTCATTCAGTTCATATGTAATCCATTTAATCCAGCCAGCAACTTCCTGATGAAGAACAGGGAATTATATTTTAACTATCCTTCCTAGCTCACTATGCATCTTTGGTAATATGTACCCTTGGTGTCCATTAAGCTTTGCCAAAGCATAAAGAGCTGCATACTTCCCCATTTTGTTACCCAGCTGTGCCATTGGCTGTGTAGTCCACACGGCAGCATTCAATTGCATATTAATGGAAAGCAATCTATTTTTGTCAGCTGGATTCGTGAAGGAACAATTTCCATGGTTTGTATAGTGGAATATTGTTACAAGACTCGATTTGCAGAAGACATGATACCAGAAGATTAAAACATTCAAAGCAAGCACCATAAAAAGCACACACTTCTTCTTTAAATGCGGGTTCATTTCTAAACAGGTACCTTGAAGTCCTAGATATAAATAAGACAAGAAGAAAATGACAAAATGCTTTTAGACATGACATTGTTAAGATGCATATATGCTATATTACCAAAAGTATTGGGGCCCCTGCCTTTACACGCACATGAACTTTAATGGCATCTCAGTCTTTTTTGATTCAATAGTTTTTTATTGAAAGTTTAACAAGTTGTACAGGTTGAAAAGGGTTACAGTGGTACATTCGTTACTACATTATTCGTTCCATTCGTTGTGATTATCTTGTGAGATACCAGACGTTAATATTAGTGTTGCTTACCTTGCTTATTACATCATTGCTTACATGGTGACATTGGGAAAAGTTGGACATGTTGAACAATTTGAAAGTTATTTTTTGATAACTTAGTTTTTTCTGACTCTACGGTAATTTCAAGTACACGCACATTTCCGTCCCCGGGGTTATGAAAACCATTATATCGTATATACGTAGAATTGTTACAGTACAGATTTTCGTAAAACAGTAAAAGAAGAACAGAATAAATATAGATCCTGAAGTTCCATGGACAAATCTTTACTTGGGCGTAAATTTCTTCTTCACACACGAAAAATACCACGAACGAAACTTACAAAATTAGAAGACCATAGTACAGAAGACGTTTAGCTCAGAACATTGTTATAAGGTGATATGTTTGGTACCTT
>BLSH010316321.1:618644-629835 GCA_018402905.1 Glandirana rugosa | reverse complement strand
CAGAGTTTGATCTGCAACTCAAAACAGCAGTATTTGAAATCTCAAATTCCTCCAACAATCTGATCGTTGAGCACGATCGTGGCGATCGTTGTTTTATGCAGAGTTTGATCTGCAACTCAAAACAGCAGTATTTGAAATCTCAAATTCCTCCAACAATCTGATCGTTGAGCACGATCGTAGCGATCGTTGTTTTATGCAGAGTTTGATCTGCAACTCAAAGCAGCGGTATGTGAAATCTCTAATTTCTGCTATCTGTCCTCAGAGCAACAGCACAGCAGTAGTAAAGTAATCTATCTCAGGATGCAGGATCAGATCTTAAAATGTCTCTATTCTCTCCCTCACGCTGTCAGCTTCCTCTCCCTACACTAACCCAAGAGCATGTGACTGCAGCACTACGTGACTCCAGCTTATAAAGAGGCTGGGTCACATGATGCACTGGCCAATCACAGCCATGCCATTAGTAGGCATGGCTGTGATGGCTTCTAAGGGCAAACCAGTGAAACGCTGCCCTGCAGCTTCTCAACACATGGAGTAAAATAGCAGAACCCCGGACCGAACCTGAACGTTTTTTGAAATGTCCGGGTCCGGGCCCCGGACACCCGAAAGTTTGGTACGGACCCGAACGTTACAGTCCGGGTTCGCTCAACACTAGTCCTGACATTGCAGACATTTTCAAAAACCAATCTCAGAAAAACAAAAACATGCCGGGCCCTAAAAACCCCTCACAAGAATACACAGACGAAGAGGACTTTGACGATGAATCCCTAGCAGCTTCGGACAGGACATCCAGAGTTATTGCCAATCATGACCAACCCCTGACAATAGGGGACATGACGGAAATAGCAGCTGACATCAAAAAATCTTTTTCGTCCGCAATCACAGATCTCAAGGCAGACATACTAGTCCTGACTGAACAATTAGCAACAAACAAAAAATCAGGAAAACAAAGGGATAAGGCAATTAAAAGATTGGAACAAGTCACATCTACACACTCAACCTACCTCATTAACCTAAACAGGCAAATGGAAGACCTAGATAATAGGGGAAGGAGGAAGAACATCAGGATAAGAGGCGTTCCTGAATCAATAAATTCAGAAGAAATAAAGCCAGTCCTAACCTCCATATTCAATAATGTTCTCGAAAGACCCATCGATTCAACCATTGAATTTGAAAGAGCTCATAGAGCTCTAAGACCCAGGGGACCGGACTCAGCACCTCCTAGAGACATTATCTGCTGCCTCAACAGTTTCCCACTTAAAGATGAGATACTGGCAAAAGCCAGACTAAACGACCAAATACTCTTCAATGGAGCAGCAATCCAATTATACCAAGATCTGTCACCCATAACTCTAAAAAACAGGAGAGCGATAAAACCATTACTTGAAATCTTAAAAGAGAAAAAAATCCCGTACAAATGGAAATTCCCATTTTCCGTACAGATCACCATAGATGGGAAACAAGTTCTCCTCCGCACACCTGATGACATCCCCTTCTTCTGTGAGGCTATTCAATGTGATACATTAGATCTTCCTGAATGGTACCAAGAGTTTCGTTTCCCACTCCAAGTAACACAAACAGGACATACACCTGGAAATTCACCCCACAAATCTCCTTACTCTAAAGGAGGCAAGAAGCAGAAACTCACCGAAGGCCATAACGTTGGTACACCTGCATACAAATCACAAAGAACAAGAGAAAACAGATACTGAACAACTTCCGGTAATTATCCTCTCATTAGATGTCTCCAGGATCAAACCTACTCCCCCAAAAAAAAAAACAAAAAAAAACCTCATGACTCCCCCGGACTTCCTCATACCCCACCCTCCTGTGTATGAATATATAAAAACTAACTGACTAAACTTTATATAGCCTAAGTAAAGTGTCTTTACAAACTTTATTAGCCATGGCTATATCTCATACAGGAAGGTGCGAGGAGAGAAGAGAGGGTGGTAAAGACTCTTCGATAGGATAACACATCTGTTTGCATAACCTTGTTTTGTATCCCTTTTCTCAGATGAGTATCCTTTCCAGAGATACATCTACCCATGGGACCCTCCTCCTATAAAGAACTTTCTCAAAGGTTTGACATCAAGAAGGTGAGATCACAACTCTTCGCTTTAATTGGACATCAATTACAACTCTAAGTTGTGACCCCTCACAAAAACTAAGACATCTAAAACATTACATCTAGACTCAACCGGAAAGATTCTTTGCATACTCTCCCATAGATAACATCAGTGGGGAGGCCTCGCCCTGACCAAACCTGACCTTGGGCATACACATTGTATCCAATATATACTTCAATATAGAAAATTTCTTTAGGAGGTACAGTTAACAAGTACTCCTCGATTTATAATTTTCAAATATACCCCAAAGGGTCGGAGGGAAGGGGCGAGGCACCCACACTGACATATGGACTGGTCTGTTATACTTTTTCTTTATTGTTTACTGAATGTTCACAATGTTTTTTGAAGTTAAGAGCTTATATTATATCTGTTCTGACAGTTCAAAGGTTGGGAAATGCTGGCTTTCTTACTACATCTCAAAACCTCAGGTTGGAACGGTAAGAACCCCATCATTTTTATAGCTATTTTAAATACCAATCTTCTACACCCCAGCCCACATAGGCTACCTAATTCCAAATACTAATCGGGCTATGTGGTAACCCTACCATATACATTATTATTCAAATTCTATTCGAATTAAACAAATATCCCCCCACCCCAACAACAACAACCTAGATTTCAATATACCCCACCGGGAAATTCTCCCACTCACCCCCCCAAAGGAATATTTTCTCAGAGACATTATCAGACTTCTAACATTTTATATCCTACAACTAACTAACACTTCTCTGACTGTGATTAACCAACAGCAGAGTTAGTGACAAACAGAGAACCCTATCCTAACTACCAAACCCTAATCCCACCACCACCCTTCATAATTCTATTACCACCCCTCTCCCCCTCGAACATGGCATACTCCAATTTAGGGAAAAACCCCACGATAATTTCAAATAACGTAAATGGTCTCGGAACACCAGAAAAAAAGACATAAAATCCTCAAAGAACTTAAAAAGGCCCACCCTCAAATAATTTTTCTACAATAGACACACTTTAAAGGAGCAAACATACCTAGAATGACAAACAACTTCATAACTAAGGCATTTCATGCTACCAACCCACTAGCAAAGACTAAAGGTGTAGCAATCCTATTAAGCAAAGACTCTACGTTCCAAATGGAACAACTAATCGCTGACCCAGAGGGCAGATACCTTTTCCTAAAAGGATCCATTTCAGGCATTCCAACAACCCTGGCAAACGTTTACTTTCCAAACAAGGCACACATCACCTTTTGCCGGAAAATAATAGATGAATTAAAAAGCGTCTCCAACGGACGCATAATTCTAGGAGGGGATTTCAATGTTCCACTAAACCCACTCCAGGACACTTCATCCGGTAAATCTAGTATCCTATACCGCACACTTAAAAAACTTAAAACATACCTAAAGTCACTAGCGTTAATAGACTCATGGAGGCTATTAAACCCAACAGAAAAAGACTTCACTTTCTTCTCAGCCCCCCATAAACGATATACAAGAATTGACTTTCTGTTTATTACACAGAGAGATATCCCCACACTACAGAAAGCGAAAATAGGCAATATTGCTCTCACAGACCACGCACCCATTTCAATTCACTTAAAAACACAAAATCAAACCCCAAAAACTTTTAATTGGCGTCTAAACCCATCATTGCTAACCGATATAGAGATAACAACACACATAAAAACTAAGCTAAATGACTACTTCCAAACCAACACAAACCAAGATACACCACCACTGCACATCTGGGAAGCACATAAATGTGTGGTAAGAGGAGAATTTATTAAATGGGGAAGTAGGAAGAAAAAAGAGAAAGAAAAACACATCGCTCACCTAATATCAGAAATAGACAAACTAGAAAGAATACACAAACAATCACTTTCCACAACACTAGAAACGGAATTACTCAAAAAGAGGAAGGAACTCAAAAACTTCCTAGACAAGGGGACAAAACGATCACTTTTCCTTAAAAAATCCATCTATTACGAATTCGGCGACAAAGCTAGCAAACTTTTAGCCAGATCCTTGCATGACACCAAAATGGCAAACACTATACATAGTATACATGACCCAAAAGGCAATGAAGTCTTTAACTCAAACCATATAGCGAACATATTCCAAAACTATTACACCAATCTTTACAACATATCTAACCAAAACAAACCCCTTAACCCCACAGACAACAGAACAACACTTATCAAAGAGTTCATCCAACAAAGTAAACTTCCCAAATTAACTAGAAAGGAAATCGAAGAATTAGAGAAAGACATAACAACTGAAGAAATTATAGACACCATAAAAAACGTAAAAACTGGTAAAAGCCCGGGCCCTGACGGTCTTACCTCCCAATATTATAAAACGTTTGAATCAATTCTCACTGAGCCAATACTCCTGGCCTTAAACTCCCTAAATAAGAAAACAACCAAGATTCCACAAGACTTCTTATCTGCACAAATCTCCGTTATACCCAAGCCAGATAAAGACCACAAAAAATGTGCCAATTATAGACCTATTTCACTCCTGAATACAGATCTCAAGATCCTAGCAAAAATCTTGGCGAACAGACTAAGACCTCTCTTACACAAAATCATTGGCCCTGAACAAGTAGGCTTTATGCCAGGCCGAGAGGCAAAAGACAATACTATCAAAACGCTGAACATTATGTACAGACTACAGGAGGGGAATATCGAGGGCCTTCTCCTGTCAACCGACGCGGAGAAGGCCCTCGACAGAGTGGCATGGGATTACATGTTCGCCATGTACGAACACATAGGCCTAGATAACAAAATGATGTCCTGGTTACATTCCTTATATACGAAACCCACAGCAAGAATCAAAGTAAACAACCAACTCTCAGACCTAATACAAATTAAAAACGGGACTAGACAAGGCTGTCCTTTATCACCACTGCTATTTATCATAACATTAGAACCACTAATCAGAACCATAAATAATAACAAGAACATTCATGGGATCAACATAAACCAAAAAGAATTTAAAATAGCAGCTTACGCTGATGACTTACTCCTATTTATCTCCCAACCCCATATCTCTATACCGAACCTTAACCAAATACTAAACCACTACAAAGTTATCTCAAATTTTAAAATAAACAATAGTAAATAAGAGGCGATGAACTTGTCTCTACCCCAAGCATTAGAAACACTCACAAAACAAAATTGCCCTTACAGGTGGGAAAAGAATTCACTAAAATACCTAGGAATCAGACTAACACGAAATCCCAAACACCTATATCAATACAATTTCCTCCCCTTATTAAAAGAAATCGAATCAGATCTCAAAAAATGGAACACTAAACAGTTCTCATGGTTCGGCAGAGCCGCAGTATTGAAAATGGCAATACTACCCAGATTGCTTTATCTTTTTCATGCCCTCCCAATAGACATCCCACAGGAGTTCTTCAAAAGACTAAATAGAGCCAAAAGAAACTTTATCTGGGCACATAAAAGACCCCGAATACAGATGAAACAACTCACTCACCCCAAGGAAAAAGGAGGATTGGGAATCCCAGACTTCCAAAAATATTACTTTGCAACACACATCACCAGAATAATTGATTGGCACTGCCACACAAACAACTAGGAGTGGGTAAACCTTGAAGAAATAGATCCTCAAATACACACCAAATTTCTCCCATGGACCTCCTCAAAATTTTACCCTCTCAAAATAAAATCCCACCCCCTAATTAATACAACATTAAAAATCTTCCAAAACATTGCAAATACCCATCATCTCTCCTCTACAACAAGCCCTCTGACAGCGATTACGGGCAATCCTGAATTTCCACCAGGATCTGACAAAATCAATACTCTGAAATCTGAAAGAGGCACCCCTTTACTGGCATGTGATTGCATCCAAAACAACAAAACTTTAACTTTCTCCCAACTCAAGCAAAATTCCGCAGGACACCCCTTAAGCCTCTGGACATACATACAAATACACGACTTTGTCCACAACAACAAAAATAGAAATCTCATGGCGAGACCATTCACCACCCTCGAAAAAATTATATATGACCGAATTCCCAAAAAAGGCGCCACCTCACTAGCATACAAATGGATCTCGCAACCCAACAAGGATTTTAGCGATAGATATAAATCCATTTGGGAGACAGATCTCCAAATCACAATTTCAGAAGCACAATGGGAGAAGGCATGTGTATTCACCCATAAATGCTCCCTCAGTACCCAAATGCAGGAAACATCCTTCAAAATTCACAACCAATGGTACATCACACCAGTGAAACTAAAGAAATGAACACCTGCAATTTTGGATACTTGTTGGAGATGCCAGAAAGAGGTTGGCACCTTTCTGCACATTTGGTGGTCTTGCGGTGAGATTCAAAAATATTGGACAGAGATAAAAGAGTGGACAGTTAAAATCACTGAGACATATTTAAATTTGGATGCTGCCCTATGCCTCCTTCACATAAGCAACCTCTCATACCGCAAATATAAAAGATCCCTAGTAAGACATTTAATTAACGCAGCTAAGACTCTTATACCACTTTATTGGAGAACACCTCATATCCCCACCATCAAAGACTGGTTACTTAAAATAAACACAATCCATGAAACGCTAGCAATCAAGAAAGAGAATACCTACCTCTTTCACAAAATATGAATCTATTATAACATAATGTATATCTGACTTTGTACTAAACTACACAAATCACTGTTGATACTGCCATGTTATAAGATTACTGCTAACAGCTATTATTATCTTTTGTTAGATACTCAAACTGATTGTTATCTTTTACATCATTTCAATAAAGCTAAATTGGAAAAAAAAAAAAAAAGAAAATCCCAGTGGTGATTAAATACCACCAAAAGAAAGCTCTATTTTTGGGAACAAAATGCTAAACATTTTATTTGGGTACAGTGTCGCATGACCGCGCAATTGTCATTTAAAATGCGACAGCGCTGAAAGCTAAAAATTGGCCTGGGCAGGAAGGGGGGAAAGGGGGTGCCGCTGCCGACCCAGTATCACACAGTGGCCTGACATCAGCACTAGTGTCTGCTCCCCAAAGCTTTTTGTCCAATAGGGCATTATCAAGTGGACCCCTTAATAATGTCCTATTTGGGCGAAAAGCTTCGGGGAGCATACACTAGTGCTGACATTAGGCCACTGTGCGATACCGGGTCGGCAGTGGCCCCCATTGACATATGTTTTTTTTATTAATTTTATTTTGGCTTTTAACATACAATTTCAATAAATATTACACTATGGAGACTTCATCTGGCTCTCGGTGAGGTTTATTTACTACAGCTACATCTGGATGGTGCGAGTTGCTGAACAGCCTTCCCCACAACAGATGGCGGATCTACACTGAGTGTGTTTGCTGCTGTAACGGCAGCCAGCTTTTCCGGTGAGTGTCCATTTCACAGGGGTGCAGTGGAGGATTCTGGAGCAGTGTACTGGATCACCTCTTCACTTTTCCAGTCACCACCAAATTTTTGTGCACATCTTTGCACGGAACTATTGTGCCTTCCCTAATAAGTTTGTATTGCTGTTCCTATGTGACTGTGCATATACTGTAAATCTATATTTTTCACCTATATTTTTTTTTATTCTTGATTTCCATCCACAAGATTGGATATATATATATATATATATATATATATATAATTTTTTTTTCTTTAACAATTTTTTGCACTTTATTTCAATGTGCTGTCCATTTATAACACAGTATTCACATCTCATCATTGTTGATTTACTTTTGGCGCTACACACTTTTTCTTAATATTATTTATAAGTTTGGTATATTACTTATCTGTGTTAGCTGCCACAGCGCGGAGCTATATCTTGTTTATTTTTTTACTATGTGAAGGAGAGAACTTAATTATGTACAAAATTTTATAACAGAAACGAACAAAAAAATTGTTTTCAACATTTTTGGTCTTTTTTTATTTGTTTAGCAACAAATAGAAAAACCCAGTGGTGATCAAATACCACCAAAAGATAGCTCTATTTTGTGGGAATACATAATAAAAATGTTTGGGTACAGTGTTGCATGACCGCGCAATTGTACTTCAAAATGTGACAGCGTTGAAAGCTGAAAATTGGCCTGGGCAGGAAGGGGGTGAAAGCGCCCAGTATTGAAGTGGTTAAACACACAGTTTCATCAGACATATGGAGATTCCAAGGATGTTCCATAAAAACGGGAAGAGGGGAGAAACATATTCCTCAAGATGTGATATCATGTCATCAAAATGTGCTCTAAATAGACAACAGGTAGTATATATGAGAGAGTTAACTAAGAATGTATCTCCAAAGGAAGTATAGAATGCAGAGCAACCAGATAATAATAAACAAAATAACGTTCTGCGCTGTGTCCACCATAAACTATGACTGTCCCACAAAAGAGATACACTAAGACCCCATACACACTATCCAACATTTGTTGTCAGATTTCCTTCACATTTACCAAAACCATTGTATACAAATTGAAACTCTTAAGGTTCAAAAATCTGCAGAAAATCTAATAGTGTGTATGGGGTCTAAGGCTCATAGGGCTCTATAAATAGTCCTGCCCATTCAAGCTCAAACAGGTGCAGTGCCCCATACTCAAAACCTGTGTCATCTAAGAAAATGAATACTTCACTTCTGGGAAACTACCGGCGATGCGTGCAGATGGCATCTTGGAACACCCCTGTGGCAGAGTAAGAATGCCATCTTAGATTTCCCATTTTGCACGGGTCATGTGGTGAATCAAAAACAGAGCCACACCTCCGCATAAACCAAATCCATATCAATCCCTTTGCTATAGCAAACACAGGTATCAAAAGACATTTGCTACACCCCAATCACAATGACAACAACAAAAATGCATTAAATGTCATATAACATATTAGGTTGTGCTTATGGATTCATACTCAAAATAGTGTTAAAAATAATCTCAAAATAGTAAGATTGATGGATGAACAGGCATGGATAACCAAAAAAAAGAAAAAAGAAAAAAGGGGGAGAAGAGGAGAGGTGACCTCCTGTTTATAATATAACAAGTTAACCGCTTCCAGACTGCCCAACACACATTTACTGCAGCAGAGCGACCTGGCTGCACAAAACAACATTCTGGGGCGCACATGCCACCGGCGACCTGCTCCTGCTGTGATTGGACACATAGGGAGCCAATCAGTGGGTCCCGTTGACCCACCGATCGTTGACAGGAGAGGCAGAACAGCAGTCTGCCTATGTAAACAAGGCAGACCGCCATTCTGTCAGAGAGAAAGAAGGAGATCTTGTGTTTCTGCTAAGCAGGAACACAAATCACTCTCTTCCTCCAGTTAAGCCATCCCCCACACAGTTAGAAAGCACTCCCTAGGAGCACACTTAACTATTTGATCATCCCTAATGTTAACCCCTTCCCTGCAATGTCATTAGTACAGTGACAGTGCATTTTTTAGTATTGATCACTGTATTAGTGTCGCTGGTCCCGAAAAAGTGTCACTTAGTGTCCGATTAGTCTGCCGCAATGTTGCAGTCCCGCTAGAAATTGCTGATCGCCGCCATTACTAATAAACATATCCCATAGTTTGTGGATGCCATATAATTTGCACAATCCAATCAATATATGCTTATTGGGATTTATTTTACCAAAAAATACCTAGCAGAATACATATTGGGTACAGTGTTGCATGAACGCGCAATTGTCAGTTAAATCAATGCAGTGCCGTATTGCAAAATATGGCCTGGTCACAAAGGGGGTAAAACCTTCCGGGGCTGAAGTGCTACTCACAGATATTATAAGAAAGACCTCAGTACCTCAATTTTAACATAATAACCATGTATTACAAACATTTACAACGTACTCTATTTGAAGCTATCAAGAATTTGAGATCCAACTTGAATGTTATTGGAGGAGTACAAGAACGGGGCATAACATCATTTTTCATTCAAGCCTGGTTTTTGCAAGTTTTCAGGGTATGTCCACCTGCATTCCTTTTGTAAACTTAAATTGTCAAAACCCCCTCTTCATGGGTGGGGATGAATTCTCTCCAGTGTAACAAAGCACATACCCTTGAGATTGTAGTCATGCTTTGTTGCAAAATGTCTGACAACTGGGTATAGCAAATCGCCTCGCTTCATGTCATTAATATGCTCTTGGACACGCTCCCAGAATCTCCTTTTGGTTTTCCCCGCGTAAAATGCATTACAAGGGCAGCTACGTAAGTAGATAATTCCCACCATCTGGCACGACACAACATGCCTACTCTTTCATTGTTTCCCATTAGGTAAAGTAATCTTTGAGTATTTTTTTACAAATTCACAAAAATTGCAATTACCACAGCGAAATGTCCCCAAGGGGAGTCCCATACATGGATCACCACTCGGGCCTGTGCTATAATGGCTTCTGACAATCATGTCTTTAAAATTGAATTATTTTTTACGAAAGGTGATTCTGGGAGCCTCATCCATGAACTCTTTCACAAGCTCATGCGTACCCCTCTTTTTATACTTTTGGGCTACTCCCCACCCTTTTTTTTTTCATTCCCCCTACGTTTCCCGGCCTTTCCTCTGACTCCCTTATCCGTCTGATTTGTTAAGCATCAAAGCACGTCTTGGGGGTCTGCCCGTAAATTCTTGCCAGCTCTGGATATAAATTAAACCAAACAATCCTGCGCGTAGGGCAACTAATCACAATAAATGGTAAATGGTCTATGCAGCCAGCAGAAAGTTCGGGTAGAACACAATAATGTACAATTTCAGACGTCAGACTTTAACATGTAATAACACAAGATGGGCTTGAAAGACGACCGACGTATCTGGTAAATGGTAAATAACACTAATCAACGGGATGCGCGTCCTAACAAACCAAATTAAATATAGGTCTCGACCGTTCTTAAATGCCCGTCTGGGGGTTCTGCACGAAACTACGAATTGTTTAGTCTGCCTATTCCCTCAGTCTCCTTTCCGGCCCTTTGCATCCCCCTTACTTTTTTTTTTCCCACCCCTCATCGGGTTTTCATATTTTTCTCCCCATGCGTACTCGAACACTTTCTCAAGTACCTACTCCGAGGGTCTTAGTGGAAAGCATTTTTTATTAAGTTAAAATTTCTGTACTAA
>BLSH010316321.1:602268-614092 GCA_018402905.1 Glandirana rugosa | reverse complement strand
CTTTTTAAGTGGTGGTCTATGTTAGTTATTTTATTCATTATCAATAGAAATGAGTGAATTTTATGAATTAATTATTCACCATATAATATCCAGGCTGGGTTATTAGTTAGATTTTTTAAATGTATTACATGTTTTTTATGTCAAAAAAATTTTTTAAAAAACCTTTTATTATTTATTTTTAATTGATGTGTAATTTTGATTTTCAGTCACTGGATGGGGCTGTGCTGGCTTCTTGTTCCGGAACAGCGCGCGTCTATGAAGTCGTTATTAGTATTGTTTCTATACAATCTTATTCAAACTTGCTTGTTTCTGTATCCAATTTATATATTTCGCTATTTTACAGCTATTTCTAGCATGGCAATAAATTGGAGTTTAGTGCCCGCCGGTCTTCCTGTCCGGCTGGCTTTGTGAGTTTTGTGGTTGGAACGCAACCTATTTCCTGTCCTGGTCATATATAAGGCTAAGCGTTGTGGGTTAGCCACGCCCCTGACGACGTCAACTCGATGACGAAACGCGTAGGGTGGAGCCTAACGACGTTCGCCTGCTCTGTGACCAGGAAGCTGTGCAGTGTCCGCCATCTTAGTGACTGGATTATTCAATATTGTGAACGCGCTTATTTTATCGACTAAAATGTGAGTGTGCTGACCTTTTTATACTATTAAAACTGAATATTTGGCAATCTACACTATTTTGGGTCCTTTCTATCTTCCATGACCTCCGGGGGCGATCTGTGCCTTTTGATGTGTCTCGAGCTGTGAGATCTTACCGACACCTGATTCTGAGGGAGAGAGGCTGTAGCTGTGGTTCTTCCTATCATTGCCTAAGCGTACGCTGACCCTCTGTAGTGGGGGGTCGGTGACTTCTGGTAAGCGGCTCTGATTGTTGGTGTCACTGGTGACGGTTTCACGGTGGAAGTTTGGTGATTGCGGGTGACTGCTGTGATTTACCAAGGACCCATATTTGGACTTTTATCAGAGGACTATATGCGCTGCAGCTCTGGATATAGCTTTGTAGAAATTTTACTGCACCATGCAGAAGGATTCAGCTCTCAAAGTGCCTCTGTTGTTGAAGTGCATTTCGATCAATGTCAAAGTGTGACATAAAACCACCTGGTAGCAAGCAGAGCCTGTCTTTTGTAGAAGGAGACCTCTCATAAGCTCTGGCTCAGAGCCCACTGGAGTGGTAGGAGGTAGGAGTGCCTCTGTCAGCAGCTGTAGACTGGATGCTGAAAGTGGAGCCTGGAACACTGGACAGCAGACAGCCAGAGCAGGAACGGCAGCAGCAGATCAGCAATCACAGAAGCTGGATGCAGGGCAGGCAGAAGAAGCATGAGACAAGCCGGGTCAGACACAGATCAGCTGGCAGGCAGTATCAGCAGACAAGGATTGGTCAGAGGCAAGCTGGGTCTCAGCAACGGGTATCAGGCTGGCTGAATAGCGGAGTGAAAACAAGCCGGGTCTGGATTGGAGAAGGCAGAATGGTCAAAGCAAGCCGGGGTCAAGCAGGTAGGAGATCAGGTTACAACAGCAGGTAGCAGGTTCGGGTACGGACAAGCTGCAGATCAGACAGCACTTCAGCCAAAGTCTGACTTCCTTATAAAGGCCCATGTGATGTGCTGGCAGAAATGCTGGGTCCTAGAGCCCTCCTGCTCTGACGGATTCTGGGTCCTAGAGTCCTCCTGCTATTGGTGCCCTGACAATATCCCTGTGCATGCGTACATGTGCATGCCTCCAAACGGTCATGGGAACCTTCATTTGAATCCGTGGGCATGTGCGCTCCAGCGTGCATGATCGCAAAGCTCGTCTGGATCCCTGACATTGCCCCCCCCCCAAGGGGCAGCCTCCGGGTGACCATCAATGTTCTTTTTTCTGACTGGGTACGGAAAAAGGCCCTGATTAGTCTTCCTGCATGGATGTTAGATTCAGGTTCCCAGGAATTGTCTTCTAGCCCCTAACCCTTCCATGCTATTAAGAATTGGATCCGCCCTTGTCTCCTCCTGCAATCAAGAAAGGATTCCACCTCATATTCTACATTACTATCAATGAGAACAGGTTCTGGTGGTCTGGATCCTCTATCAGAGAAGGGATCAGTTATAGCAGGTTTTAACAAGGCAATGTGGAATACAGGATGGATCTTTAAAGAGTCCGGCAAGGAAAGTTCATATGATACCTCATTGATTGCTCTTTTCACCGGGAAGAGACCAATGAACTTGGGTGCCAGCTTCTTAGAGGGACAAGCCAACTGGACACTTGATGTAGAGAGCCATACCTGATCACCAGGCTGCAACTTCAATTTCCCCCTTCTCTTCTTGCCGAAGGCCTTCTTGTCTGCTTGTGCCCTGGCAATTGCTTTTCTGGAGGACCCTGTTGTTCCAACTCAAGAAGTCTGCTGTGCTTTGTACCACTTGAACTGTGGATTCAGGGATGAGGTCCAGCAGGAAATGCAAATGAAACCCGTAATTGGCAAAGAATGGGGACTGACCTGTGGCTGAATGACTGGCATTATTGTAAGTGAACTCTGCAAGAGGTAACAAAGATTCCAAGCATCCTGAGAGAATGACGTAAAGCAGAGGAGATACTGCTCCAGAGTCTGATTGGTGTGCTCAGTCTGTCCATTAGTCTGGGGATGATAGGCAGAAGAAAATGCCAACTTGATCTGCAGTAACTCACATAGGGCCCTCCAGAAGCATGAGGTGAACTGCACTCCTCAATCCGATACAATATTTGTAGGTAGCCCATGTAATCTGATCGCTTCCTTAATGAAAATTTGGGCAGTTTCTACAGTAGATGCAGTATTCCTTAAAGGTAAAATCTTTGTGGTTGTCGATCGTCTGTCCAAAATGGCCCACTTTCTGCCTTTAAGGAACATGGGGTTGCCCCATATGGGTATTTGACTTGAGATGTTGGGGGAAAGTACTTTCGTGTCTCCCTCCATGCTATAGCAGTGTCTCTTAGGAGTAAGTTGTGTTGCATGTCTGGGTGGACTGATTTCCATTTAGAGTGAAGAAGAGCTGCCAATGAGAAGGGGTAGGCCATTGTGGATTCTGTCAGGAGGTTAGAGTATCTGGAGGATTTAGAAATCCAGTCTATTCCTATGCAGTAGGCAAGCTAGATTGAACAATCTAATATTTGGGAGATTAACACCTTCTTCGCTCCTAGGGAGATGGAGTTTTGATAAAGCCATGTGTGGTCTCCTATTGTGCCAGACAAATTTTCTTACAGCTCTGTTAAGAGCTTGGACATCTTTGTGTTTCAGGAGTAGGGAATAGTCTGTAGCGGGTATAATAACCTGGCAAAACTGAACATTTTGAATAAACGGCATCTCCCTATGAGTGAGAGGGGGAGATCCATCCAACTCTCCAGTTCATGTGTATTTTTTTCAGAGGGGGATAGTTTAGAGTATATAGAGAGGAGGGAGTCCTGTCTATCCTTATTCCCAGGTAAGTAATGCACAATTTAGCTATGAGAAAAGATGATTTGTGGGCCCATGAGGTGCTGTGGTGTGATCCCAGGGGGAGAATTGCACTCTTGCCATAGTTACTAATGTTGGCTAATCTGGAGGTTGCTAATTTTGAAAGAATTTTTATGTTGAGGTTTAGTAGGGAGATGGGCCTATAAGATCCAGGTTCTAGGGGGTCCTTGCCTATTTTTGAGAGCAGTTTAATAATGGTTTTATTCCCTGGGGGTAGGTAATGACCACCTGACCAAATTTAATTTTAGACCCGGAGGATAGTGGGGTTTACGGTGTCCTGAAGTATTTTGTAAAATTTTCCTTAGAATCCGGCAGGACCTAGGGCCTTTATGGGGGCTAAATGTTTAATAGTGTGAGTTAATTTAGTCATGGAGATTGGTGAGTTTAGGGCCTCCAGCGGGGAGGGAGCAATCCTTGGGAGGTCTATTTTGTCTAGGAATTGTTGTGCCTTGTCTTTGTCAATGGGATCTGGAGCATAGAGGAAGCAGTAGAATTGTAGCATTACATTGGCTACATCCTGGAGTTGTGTTCTGACATTCCCTGTGGTGTCACAAAGAGAGGTGATGTGTGTCGGACGATGTGGGCCTCTGCAGAGTCTGGCTAACAGTTTGCCAGACTTATACCCAAATTTAAATAATGTTGTGTAGGCCTGTACCCGTTTTGTCAACTTAAGGGTATCCGCCCAGCGGTCAAACCCTTGTTTGGCCGATTGCCAATCTGCTCTATGCGTCAGGGTATTCTGAGATGCTAAGTTGCATTGAGAAATGTTAAGTTTTTAGCGCTAGCTTCACGGTAGTTGGTTAGTGAATGCCTTTTAAAAGACAAAGCGTACGCTATGACATGTCCCCTGAGGAAGGCCTTGCCAGCATCCCATAAGAGGTTGGGGTTGTCTAAGTGAAATGCATTGGTAGAGGTGAATTCTTCCCATGCCTTTGACATGTAGGATTGAAAGTCCCCATTCCCAGAGAGGAAAGAGGGGAAGTGCCACAGACGGAGGTTGGGCTGGGAGTTGTGGTCCTGTAGGGAGAGCGAGATTGGGGCGTGATCTGAGATTGCAATGTCATGTATTTCTGAGCCCGTGATCAATGGTATTGCATTGTCAGTACTGAAAAAATAGTCTATTCTTGTAAAAACACTATGGGGGTAGTAGGTAAACTCCCTGCCTGTTGGGTTAAGGAGTCTCCAAACATCGATGAGGGACAGAGTATCCATTGTGGAAGCTAAAATTGATGGAGCGAGGACCCTGAGGTTTTTGGGCTTTCGTTTTTGGGAGAGATCTGTCATCGGAATTGGGATTATGTGTGGGTATTGAGAGTGCTTCAATAGGTGGGTGGTCAAATATTGCTTCCCCGGACTGTTAGGTGCATATCTGTTGGTGATCCTAAGGTCTATGTTCCCCACGCAAATGTGGACAGTGATTAACTTACCTTTTGTGTCTGTTTCCACAGATAGGAGTTCACATGAGAGTTTTTTTGTGGATCAGGATTAAGATGCCAGCCTTGCGTCCAACCAAGGCTGAGCCCATTACTGTACCCACCCATAATTTTTTCATGCATGTAAAATCAGGTGAGGCTAGGTGGGAAGGTGGGATTCCTGTAGGAGAGCTATGTCTGTCCCCAATCTTTTCAAGTGGCGCAGAATTGTGAGCCTTTTATTGGGAGACCTAAGACCTTTCACATTCCAAGACGTTATTTTCATGTGGGGTATTCCGAGGAAGGGGTATGTGCAGTTACTATGGACAAATGTGAGGTCTCTGATTGATGTAGATGTATCAAGGAGGATGTTCTCTCTAGATGCCTCTTGTCAGTAGGAGTATCTAATCGCGAGGGATGTGAGAGGAGTTGGAGGATGGTTGGTGTATGGTAAAGGTGCGACAGAAGGTAATAACGGATTTAAAACAAACAAAACAATTAAACAAGAAAGGACTTTGTTTTTTTCCACATGGTGTCACTGCGTGGGTGCCAACTCCCAAGAGCTAAAACCCTATGTCAGGGGTTTGTATTGAGCCCGACTGTGAGAGGGGTTGGTAGTCTGGCGTTGAGCCCTGGGTGGGCAGGGTCACTCTATATGGGGGCAATTAGAAAGACGATCATGTGGAAAAGTGCATGACATTGCCCAGCATAAAATGCATACCTTACCACATTATGCTTACAATATAAAAAGGAGCATAGATTGTATTGGAATGTTCTGCCAGTGAGTGATAGATAAAGGACTTATACTGAAGGCCTTTTGCAAGCCAGCAAAGGATACATGCAAAATAGTTTAAGTTCAAGTTGGCACGGGGAGATATTTTCTGGTGCCAGATGCAGAGTACTTGAAGCGTTTGGGGGATCCTTTCTGGGGCTCCTTTGGACCTGCGGACGTGGTGCCGAGGCATTCCTGGTTAACACATTTGCATAGCTTTCTGGGTGGGATGAGCGTAAGTAGACCTTTGCCTCTGCTGGATCATGAAACATAAGTTGGTCTCCATCTGGGGCCTTGAGGCGCAGAATGTTAGGGAAGGTCAGTGTAAATTTAATCCTTTGCTTGAAAAGCTCCATGTATATATGTTGGAAAGCTTTCCTTTTCCTGGCCACCTTGGCGGAGTAATCGGCAAATATGAGGATCTTAACCCCATCGATTTGGAGTGAATGAGATTGCCTGAGTTTTTGTAAAATGGCATTTTTATCCCCTTGGTTCAAAAACTTAGCTATGATCAGACGAGGAAAGGGCTGGTCCACTGCAGGGGATCCCAGGCGGTGCATGGACCGGGAAGGCCCAGTGCTTCTGGGATCCTGACTGAGCAGAAATTTGAAAGAGCTGCTGTCTGGAGTTCTTCTGGGACACCCACAAAGCAGAGATTACTCTTTCTGGATCTATTTTCCAGGTCTTCTAATTTCTCGATAATTCATTTTAATTTCATGTCCTGGGCCTGTTCAGAGCTGTGGGTCTGGTATAGCTCATCCTCCATATTGGAAATCCTCTGCTTGGCCTCATTTAGCCTTGTGGCCTGTTCTTTCAGTTCTCTGTGGAACTGTGACATGTCTGCCTGCACCTCCTTCTCTACTGTGGCCATGATAGTGGGGGCGAGCAGTCCTGCGACAGCCTGGACTATCACCTCCATGCTGTACTGGTCCTGCTGTGGTAGAGGTGGTGATATGCAGGCACTCACCTCCATCTTCATACCTAGGAATTCAGATTACAGCCAAACTCCTGGGGTTGTACCATTGAAACTTCCAAATAGCCCTAAAAAAGGCCCAAGCAGATCTGAAAGTTTTGGCGGATCTAAATGTTTTGTGGTTTGGCCATTCAGCTCTACATAAAATGATCATTTGCCCATGCTTTTTATACCTAATGCAGACTATCCCGAATCATTTACCGACGTCTTTCTTTGCACCTCACAAGAGGGCCTGCTCAATATTCATCTGGAGAAACTCCCCTCCACATATCAAGTATAAGGTTAAGGGGAAATTGGATAATTGGATAACCAGATCTCCATAAATACTATCTCACCTGTCATCTGATGAGAATTGTGGATTGGAACATTCATGTGACCAGGAAAATCTAGGTATCCTTAGAAAACATGTTTACACAGACTCTAATTCACTCACTCCCTTGGCTATCTCCCTGACATTGGCCACTAGAGATCATAATTCACACTTTTATTCTTCCCTCCCTAGTGGCCTTTAGAGAGGCAGCCAAACTCACAATGTTTTCCTCTGTCTCAGGACCCTTAACCACGATAAAGGGAAAACCTGACTTTCCCCGGGGAGAATTGATTTCTTTTCTGCGCCATGAGTGGCCTTACAATGATGCCCTTGCACACCTGAGAGGAACCCCTCGACCTTATGAGAATTTAGTATCTATATCTCTTACTAACTCTTTTCCTTTTCTGGACATGTAGACAGACAAACAATAAAGGACCAGATAACAGGGTGATTCAAAATCAAAAATACAAAAATATTCTTCACTTTGGGTGATCAGTCCAAAGACAAAAACAAAACAAAAAGCAAAACAGAGGCCACTAAATCTGTGCTACCCAGGCACAAACCTGCAAACAGCAGAAACTTTTGCTACCACAGAAACTCGCCACACAATTTACTTTACCTGTGGGTAGGGCTTATATCTCCAGCAGCGAATGGCAGAGGGAAAGAAATAAAATCATAACTTACCACTCCACCAGACGTACAGGAAGAGGCCTGAGAGGATGCTATGGGTAATGGTACTGCAGGGGGAGCCTCTAATGGATTACATACAGAGGAAGTTTAGCTACTGGTGGCAGGGTATTTATCTACAGGAGGCAAGGAGCACTCAGTAGCAGCTGTGGTTGCTAAGGGTAATTTTTAGAGCTTCTATAGGAAGGTTGTGTTCGGTTAGTTGTGAGTTTATGTGTTTCTGGCTATGGAGAAGTCTCCACGCTTGTATGGATGTAAGGATTGTAGGGGAGAGCACTTTTGATGGCCATTGAATCCAGGAGTCGACCAGAAGCTTCAACGTTAGATCTTGAATGGGAGCTAAGCTCCTTTCTATATTGACCCATGCAGGAATGTCCTCCTTTTGAAACCAGGCTTTAATTTGATCTAGTCTTACCGCCCAGAGATATTCATTTAGTTCTGGGACCCCTGCACCTCCCGCCAGTTTATTTTTGATCATGATTTTGCGAGAGCATCTTTCCCCCCATATGTATCTCCACATGGAACTCGCCAGGGATTGTATGTATTTCGATGGAAAGATGATGGGTAGTGCTCTATATATGTAGAGTATCTGTGGGAGGATCAACATTTCATACGCCGCCACTCTTCCCATCCAGGATATTTCCTTTTTTGCCATGTCTTTCAGTTGGCTATCAATTTGTACGATGAGTGGTTTGATGTTGGTCGAAGCTAATGAGGTGACAGTCTGGGTTATGGTGATTCCCAGATATTGAATGCCCTCCCTCGACCATATGTATGGCGTAGATATTTCTAATAGTTGTTTGGTATGTAAGGGTATACCCAAGTTTAGAATTAGGGATTTGGGACAATTGACTTTGTAATAAGATATTTTTCCAAAGGCCATGAGGATATCATGTGTTCTTGGAAGAGAGTTGATGGGGTTAGTTAGTAGCAAAATGATGTTATCAGCAAATAGGTTAATGACATGTGTTTGTTGTTGGAATTTGAACCCCGAAATATCTGGATGGGAACAAATAGTTTCGGCCAGGGGTTCCATCATAAGATTAAATATATAGGGCGACAGAGGGCATCCCTGGCGAGTTCCGTTGGAGATTGTAAACGGTTTTGATAAGAGGCCTGCCATATATACCTGTGCCGAGGGTTGTATGTACAAAGCAAGTATGGCGTTCAAGATAGGGCCCTGGAATCCGAATTTCTGTAGGACTGCTGACATATATGATCGAACGCCTTCTCTGCATCTATGGAGAGCACAGAGAGGGCGTTTGTGTCTTTTCTGCAGAGGATACAATATTTAGGACTCTTCTTGTTGCATCCAAGGTTTGCCTCCCCTTCACGAATCCCATCTGGTCGTTTATTGATTAACGCTGGGATAATGTCGTTTAGTCTCCCTGCTATCCGCATTCAGCAGTGATATCCATCTGAAATTGGCTGGGGTAGTGGGGGGTTTTCACGGTTTTGGAAGGGTAACTACATGTGCTCTCAGCATCTCTTGGGGCAAGGGAGTATTGGAAGTGGCGGTTGCGAACATTTTTTGCATATAGGGGGCTAGTATGCTTTTAAAGGCTTTGAGATATTTGTTGGTGAAGCCGTCTGGCCCTGGAGATTTACCATTGAATAAAGAGGTTATGAATCTTTCTATCTCTATGGATGTGAAAGGTGCGTTGAGCAGTTTTAGTTGCGCTTGAGATAGTGTGGGTAAATGAAGATTTGTTAAGAAGTGTTGGATATTAGCTAATGTGGGTTGGGGAGTAGTATTGTCATCTTTAAAGTTTTAGAGTGAACTATAGTATTCTGCAAAATGGTTAGCAATGTCTTGCGGGTTAATGATTTTGCTCCCTAGTGTTGGATGTATGAGGTGTGTGATTTTTGTCTTGGTGCGGATCGCTTTTAGCCTATTCGCTAAATATTTTCCTGCTCGGTTGGCATTAGCATAAGATTTGAGTTTGAGATGATTTATTAGTCTATCATAGTTTTGTATTAGGAGATTTCTGAGGCTTTTGTAAGTGAGTGGATTTCAGTTAGGAGGGAGTTAATTTTAAGGTTATAGCAATTCTTTCCCCTGGCGCCTATTTGTATGAGAATACCTCTGAGGTAAGCCTTGTGGGCATTCCATAGTGTGTAGGGATTCATACTAGAACTGTCATTCTTTTTGAAGTATTCTCTGAGACGCTGAGAGATTTGGGCCTGATGTCCTGTATTTTTGTTTCAGATATCTTTTGAAGTAGCCATTTGTCTACAAAATACATGTCTAAATGTGAGTAGGATAGGTGTCTGTGTGAGTAAAACGTAAAGTCTCTTTCGTTTGCGTGGGTGCACCGCCACTCGTCATATAGGTCTTCCGTGTGTAGCAAGTTTTTCAATGTTCCAGTGTGGGACTTCTAGGGCCCAGTTGTATCTAAGACTGTGTCTACTATTGTGTTGAAGTCCCCACAGAGTATAAGGGTTCCATATCTGATAGAAGCTATTATTTTCAGAACTTTGCGTAAGACACGGATGTGGTGGCTGTTCAGGGCATATACTGTCGCCAGTGTGCAGGGGCGAGAGTTGATGTCGCCAGTAATTATTATATACCTTCCCTGATTGTCTATTTTTGGACCGATAGGGAGTTCCTGAGCGCCAATAATACTCCTCCTGTTTTACGGTTGTGGGTATTAGCCAAGAATACATGTGGGTAGTCCTTGTGGGTGCAGTAAGGTACTTTCCTGGATTGGAAATGTGTCTCTTGGTTGCATAATGTCAATATTTTGTTTGGCTGCTTCAGCCCACGTGTTGTGCCTCTTGGTGGGTTGGTTGAGGCCCCTTGCGTTCAGAGATATGCATTTAATAGACATGTTTGTGGGAGATATTGTTTAGTGAGTATGTTGTGGGGAGTAATTGGCACTTACAATTGGCGGAGTTGTTCGGTCCAGGTCTTGGCGTGTAGTGTGGAGGCTTGCAGGTTGCTTGGTGAGAGTGAATTCCAGTGTTTCTTTCGGTGGACTTGTTGATTTTCTGGCTTGGTTGTGCTTGAGGCTGCTGTGCATGAGGAAAAAGAGAAAAAAAGAAAAGAAACGGAACAGAACCAGAAAATGTGGTAAAGGGGAATAACTTGTAAGTCAATAAAAAAGGTAGGATCTCTAATTGGATCCATAAGCAGTAATACTGTGCTTGGCTGTTTCTCCTGGGGGGAAGGAGTTGTGAGTTAACTCCTGTCTGAAGGAGAGACGTATAGTATTCTGGTTTATTTTTTAGGGCCGCCAGATGAACTCTTTTTTTGTTGAGCACTTGTGAGAGACAATATGCCATTCATCTTGGAGAGGACGTATCATGGGCTCTTGTGGCAGAGGTAGGGCAGCTATACCCTCTTCTAAGGTAGTAATTGTGGTTGTTGATCCATTAATCGTGACTATGAGAGTGGTTGGATACTTTCATTTATGCTGGATGTTGTGGTTTCTAAGGGCCTTTGTTATGGTGGCTAGATTTTTCCTGCACTAAAATGTGTGCCTAGACAAGTCCGGCAGCAGATGCACTGACTCATATGGATGTGACAGGGTACCTGGTTTCCGGGAGCACGTCATGATTTGGTCCTTTACATGATAGAAATGGACTCTTAATAGTACGTCTCTTGGTATGTCTTGAGATAGAAATGCAGGCTTCGGTAGTCTGTGGATTCTATCTATCAGCAATTCCTGTGTAGATAAGGAAGGTACTATGGCTGAGAACAGGGTTTGCGCATATTTTTGAAGCTGCAATGGCATTACTGATTCAGGGACACCCTGTATTTTTATGTTGTTTCTTCTTGATTAGAGATGAGCGAACTTCTAGAAGTCCGGGTTCTGCTGGTTCGGCCGAACTTCGGGACAAAGTCCGGGTTCGGGTCCGGACAGAACCCGAACTTTGTCCCGGACCCCGTATCATGGAAGGAATAGATGTGTCCTTAACGACTATCTATCTTAGGTGTCTGATGGCTTCGGACGTAAAGATAGAGTTCTGTATGGTTCTCTGCATGATAATTCTCAGGTAAAGATAGTACATTTCCTGGTTTAGTACTGCACGAGGGCCTTTGGTCCATGGGACAGTGTAGGTATACTCAGTCACGTAGACGACGGCCTGAACAGATCCGTGTGTAAAATCACGTCCTTTTTAGATCGGTGGTATTGTTTCCGGGAATCTTTGGTGTTGTAGGTCGTATTTACTTTCATAGGTTGGTGAGAGTATCA
>BLSH010316321.1:532066-545482 GCA_018402905.1 Glandirana rugosa | reverse complement strand
AGACAGGTGTCACTGCCTGCAAACTGCCCCCACCTATCTCACTGGCTGCAAACTGCCCCACCTGTGTCCCTGGCTGCAAACTGCCCCCACCTGTGTCACTGGCTACATAACTGCCCCCACCTGTGTCACTGGCTGCAAACTGCCCCCACCTGTGTCCCTGGCTGCAAACTGCCCCCACCTGTTTCACTGTATACTGTGTCCTGTGATGCTGATCTGTATACTGTGTCCTGTGATGCTGATCTGTATACTGTGTCCTGTGATGCTGAGCTGTATACTGTGTCCTGTGATACTGAGCTGTATACTGTGTCCTGTGATGCTGAGCTGTATACTGTGCCCTGTGATGCTGAGCTGTATACTGTGCCCTGTGATGCTGAGCTGTATACTGTGTCCTGTGATGCTGAGCTGTATACTGTGTCCTGTGATGCTGAGCTGTATACTTTGTCCTGTGATGCTGAGCTGTATACTCCTGACACAATATGTGGAATACAGGGGACGGAGTGGGTGGATTCTATAAGGGGCGGGGCTTATTAAAAGTGGGAGGGGTCAAAGGGAAGGGCGGGGCCTGGCGCCCCCCCATCCAAAAACTTCACCAGCCGCCACTGAGTACACCCCTAGACGGCAGTGCGCCCTAGGCGACTGCCTAGTTCGCCTAGCAAGAGCGCAGATCCTACAGCAATATAGAATTCCTCACAGTTGTAAATGAATCATCAATTGAACTTAGGAGTGGCTGAAACTGCTAAATAGAAGAGCAATGGTTTGGATGGGCTAGAAGAGCACTACACCCCTTAATAACCAATAGTGAAGAGGAAATAAAAATAAAGTATGGAATTTTAAATGGTGCTCAACACCCTAGGAATGTATACACTCACAAAATATTTAAAAAAGTTTATTCCATACAAAGAAAATGTTAAAATACAAACATCATTAAAAAGCAAGTATACCAGACACAGTAGTCTTCAATCCACATTATATTACAAATATCATAAGTATTACTGTAGCACCCTCTAGTGTAGAGTGCTAGTTAGTGTACATAGGTTTTTGTAGTGTAGGTAAATTTAGGCTTGGCTGGCAGCCAAGCCTGTGTTTTGAATCTGGGTCAGGGTGAGTGATCCAGGGAGGCTTGATAACTCATCAGGCAGCACCTCTGATACACCCTTTACTTGCTGGAACTTTGGAGAAACTTCCAGAAGAATAGGAGGGTGGTTAGGAGGAGCTGCCTTTAGTATTGATTAGGGCCCCAACCAATCCCCTGCCAAATGGGCTGGCAGTGGGAGAGAATCTCTTAAATACTCAGTCAGCTCAGCAGGGGCATTGTGGAGTTTAGGTGAAAGCTGGAGATGGAGTGGGATGTGGCGTCATAAGGGGGCGGGGGCTCAGGATGATGTCAGCAGGTGGCTCTACCCCATGCCAATATAAGGCAACGGCGCAGCACAGACCCGGCATTCGAGGGGGAGAGAGCGACGAGTCAACATCTCCAGAAGAGAAGAGGGAGAAGCTAGCTGAGGAGACAGCGGCAAAAGAGCAGAAGACAGAGGATCCCTCAGAAGACAGAAACTCCGCAGAAGACCCCTCAGAAGACAGGAGACCCCACAAAAGAGCCAAAGAAAGAAGACGACGGAGAGGGAGAAGAGAGGGGAGAAGATGCCAGAGCTGATTTTAATAAAATATTTTAAAAAGCTGTGTAGTGTGTTTTTTGTACACTTTTTTTTCAGGTGAATGGGTAGGGGTACAATGTACCCCATACTCATTCACATAGGGAAGGGGGCCCCTTCCAGATTCCGATAAGCCCCTGCCCGCAGACCCCAACAACCAACGGCCAGGGTTGTCGGGAAGAGGCTTTTGTCCTCATCAACATGGGGACAAGGTGTTGTGGGGTGGGGGGCGCTGAGCCCCCCTGCCCCAAAGCACCCATACTCCCCATGTTGAGGGCATGCGGCCTGGTATGGTCCAGGAGGGGTGGGGGGCACTCGCTCGTCCCCACCCCCTTTCCTGGCCTGCCAGGCTGCATGCTCTGATTAGGGTCTGGTATGGATTTTGGGGGGCCCTACAATGTTTTATTTGGCGTAGGGGTTCCTCTTAAAATCCATGCCAGATCGAAGGGCCTGGTACCTCTTGGGGGGAACTCCACAAAAATTTTTGCGGGGTTCCCCTTCAAGATCCTCAGCACACAAGTTGCGTCGCAAGTCAGCTCATCATGATCCGACTTCTGGTGCGACTTCTATTCAAATCAATGGGCTCCCATAGGGAACAATTGATTTTGAATAGAGACAGAGACATGCCGCTGAAAGCTAGCGTTGAAAAATGTGCAATGACGTCAATGCATAACGCTGAAAAAATTGCGTTTTTAATGCCAATTTTTTGACTGGCGCTGGTTCCGACGTTACTGCTCGTTTTTTCAATACACCCGTGTGTATGAGGCCTAATTTGCCAATTAGTAGATAATTAGAGTTACTTGGAGAGGTGAAACAACATACATGGACAGACATAAATTTAATGGAGATACAAGCATGATTGGTTGCATGATCAAAAAAGAACAAAAGAGAAAGCATGCTAGCTGGAAAACAATGCCATCATCCCTGGATATGGAAGCAACAAGAAAAACCCTCAGGGGTGAGACTGTATCTGCACTGAAAGGTCAATGACAATGACAAAAAAATATAAATTTTATTAATACATATTAAAATATGCAATCAAGGGATAAGATAAAATAGTGTAGATGTGAAAAACATGTCATAGCAAAAATACAATAAAATACAGGCTACTAATGCATTTCAGGATTTTCCTTCATCAGAGGTAGCCTGGAGCGACCGTATAGGTCATCTTCTAAAAGTACAAATATATACGTCAAATCAAATGCACAAAAATATAAAGATAAATATATGCACACTAGACATAAAAGAGAAAGCATATGCAGTTGCACTAACCCAAAAAGAGCAATCAGATCAAAATGAGGGCAATCAGGTCAAAAGCAGATCAATCATTTTGATCTGATTGCTCTTTTTGGGTTAGTGCAACTGCATATGCTTTTTTCTAATATTTCAGCTAATACTCAAAAAAAACATAAAAATAGAAAAGCGCATTTGTGTATAGGGACAGATAGAAAGAACAAATGTTTGGCAACATTTGTAACCACCTTCTCACAAGAATGTCACCAAATTGTTACTATAATGAAGACAAATCTTCCCATCCTCTGCTCAGACAAAAGTCTCTACAAAGTTTTAAAATCAGGCTGTCATTTTTCTAGCAGACGAGCACCACCATTGGGCTCCTTGCTGTCACCTAGCTTATTTTCATCCAAAATATACCAACCCACCTGGCTCTCATATCCAGGTTGCTATCCATGCAACTGTAAAATGTGCAGATACAGTATTGTCATGTTAATTTATGTACTAAATCTTTCAAATCTTTCAATTTAGCAGTCACTGGAGAAAGCTTTGACATTAAGCAATATATTAATTATGAAACCAAGTATGAGGTGTATCAGATTTTCTGCATTTGTGCTTTAGGGACAAGAATAGGAGAACATTATTGTGACTCTGTTAATCCAAACGCAAAGCACATTTCAAATGTCTCACGTCACTTTAAAGAATTCCATTCTGGTAACATGTCCTCCTTTAGGTTTCCCGGCATTGAGAGACTGACTCCACATAGGCCTGCATAAGTTTGCATGCACACATTACAATGTATGCATAGTGCGTATGATGGGCTTATCCACTTGTCCCAACTTACTAATTAAACCTGAGCTGTGCATAATATCCTCACTGAACAGTCTTTCAGTCTTTGCTCCTCTGTTCCTGATCTTAAAACTTATACTGATCTTGTTATTGACCTGGCTTCTACCTGACCTGATTCGGGATTACCCGTGTCTGTTTATGTTACTGCCTTCAATAGACATGTGCACTACCGAAAAATTTGTTTTCGTTTCATTTGTTTTATTTGTTTTTCGGGTCATTTATAATGATCGAAATTTGTTATTTCGAATAAATTCGTAAACTTTGGAAAAAATTGAATTAGTTATGTTTCATTAGTTTAGATGCAGTATTCGTTATTTCGATAATTTGGAAAAATCCGAAATGCGAATATTCAAAAATTCGAAAATAAGAAGGACATCCGAAAATTAGAAAAAACGAAAATCCGAAAATGTAAAAATCTAAAATAATAACTAACTATCTAATAATAACTAACTATTAAATTATAGGTATTGGAATTGCCTTTCAAATTTGGCTGTCGAACGTAATATATACGAATTTATCCAAAGTTACGAATTATCCAAAACAACAAATGTCACATCTAACCAAATAAAACATAATGAATTAATAATAATAAAAAATAAAACGTTTTTATTATTATTATTTATGATTATTAATTCGTTACGTTTCTATTAGTTTAGATGTGGCATTCATTATTTCGGATAATTAGTAACTTTGGATAAATTCGTATTCGTTACATTCACTAACAGCCAAATTTGAAAGGAAATTCCAATACCTATAATTTAATAGTTAGTAATAGTTATTATTATTAGTTAGTTATTATTTTGGATTTTCAAATTTTCAAATTTTTGAATTTCATTGAAAAACAAATTCGTAGCGAAACGAGTTGCACATGTCTAGCCTTCAATACTGAACTTAGCCTGCACCTCAGACCATGATTCTGCCCGCTAACTTTATACCTGTCTGTCAGCATGATGCTGACCTTTGCTTTTTTCTGACTTGCCCATCATTTTGTGTCTTCTTGCTCAGCTAGCAGGTTGTGACCTACTGTTTCCAGGGCATGCTCATTTGCGGCCCACCGTTTACATAAGCTTTGCAGTCACATCTCCATAACTGGCAGTGTTCACATCCAGATAGTGTAGTGTAAGACAAAATCCATAACTGTTCAATTTAAATACTCCATTTTATATGCAATAATTAGAAAATCTACTGCACTACGATCGCAATACCAGGATTAGGTGGTGTCATTTATCCAAGTGTTTTCTTTGTTTGGGACATATACATTGGGTTTGTTTATGAACATTGCTCAAGGGCAATGCCCATTTATAAATTTACATCCTTGTAATGTTTGATTTGGAACAGATACAGCGTCATAAATTATATTTCCCCACACCTGTAAATTAATCATCGACCAAGCTTAGTAGTGGTTGAATCAGGTTTATCAACATTGGAGGTAATTAATAAAAAGTGTCTGAAACCAGTTCTGTCTGAACAGGTGAAAATGCCTATAGAAACCAGCTTCTATCTCATTTTTATTAAAAATAAACATTTCAAAGCAGATTGGTTGAACTCCAGTTTAGAAGTTTGTGCCATACATTTTTTATTATGTTCCCCCTAATTATTATTATTATTATTAATAATAATAATAATAATAATAATAAACTTTATTTTATATAGCACCTTTGAAGGTGGCTTCTCAAAGCGCTTTACAAGGAAAACACAGAATAATAGTAAATACACAGGATAAAACACAAGAAATGCGCAGGATGACAGGAAATACACAGGATAACAGGAAAAACACAGGATAAAACACAAAAAATGCACAGGATGACAGGAAATACACAGGATAACAGAAAAAACACATGATAAAACGGGGCGTGGCCAGCAGCGGAGGAAGACGGACGCAGGTCTCAGAGCTCCGCTCTTCCAGGAGAAGAAAACAGCTCGATACCGAGATTTTCTCCACCACACACAGCATCGCTGGTACAACCATCCATCAGAGACATCACCCCTGTCAGGGAGAGACAACGACACCCTTCTACCCTGCCCGAAAGATGGAGAAAGTGGAGAGTGGACCGGAGCACAAGGAGCGGGAGACAAGCCCGGGTAAGCCAATCCACCTCCATCCCGGCACGCTGAGCAAAAAATAAACCTATAATCCACCACCTCTGGACTGCTTTGATCAGTCCACCTAGCATTACTGCTTTTTGGGAACCGTCAGAGCCCGAGATCAGATTTGAGAGACACTATAACCAAGCCTTTACAAGTGCACCGGGCGCCATATTGAGGCCTATCCCTTCAAATTGCTCAGGCACACCGCTCCTGCATCCGTCCAACACAAAGGTCCTTGCCACCACTCTAGCCCTCTCTAGAGACACCTGTCACCCTACCCCGGTCTGTTACGGGCTTTTGTACCTCCAACACTGTGAGAACACAAACGAGGCCTAGCAGTAGCCGCGAAGCCGGGGACTAAATTTCTGAGGTCCCCCACAGACTTCCACAGACGCGGCACAGACCAATAGAGCGGGACCTCCCAACAACCTTCTGAGGGGCAATCACATTTAAGAATACCCTCCAACAATCTATTTAACTTTACAGAACTCATTTTGAACTGACAACTTAAACAACCCTCACCTCTCACCTCAGACCCATACACATCTTACCCCTCTTGCTGACTCTCACCCCAACCAAGGATGGCTGCCTAATTTCAACACTTCTGTGGATAGGAGCTCCATACTCCTCTCACTAGGGACTCATCACTTGGCAAATCAATATAAACAAAAAATGGGGAAAAATGAACACATTTCTCAACAAGCCCGCAAAGACTCTACTCCCCAAACTTCGGGCAACATCCCAGCAATGTTCAGGATGGCGGGAGGTGAGAATCGTGCAAATTCAGAAATGGAGTGCGAGAATAACACCGGCACAGCCTCAACCCACACAATTACCCCCCACCAATCTCTCTGAACCAACCACTTAATCTCGGGGACCTACACGCTGTAGCGGCAGATATAAAAGCCACTCTTACTGCAGCAATTGCAGACCTCAAAGCAGATATCCACGCAGTCTCCACTAGAATTGGAGTGGTCGAACAAACTGCCACACGCCATACAGCAGCGATCAGGCAATTACAAAGATCAACAGATTCCAACCTTTCCCACATCATAGAAATACATAGACATCTCGAAGACCTGGACAACCGCGGCAGACGCCACAACATACGTATCAGGGGTATCCCCGAATCCGTGGAGCAACATCAAATTGAACAAACAGTCTCCGGCTTGTTCAATGACCTCCTGGAGAGACCAGCAGATTCCCCTATAGAGATGGAAAGAATCCACAGAGCACTAAGACCTAAAGGAAGAGACTCTGATCCTCCTAGAGACATCATCTGCTGTCTGGTTAACTTTCCTCTCAAAGAAGCCATTCTTGGGAAAGCACGTGAGCGCAACAGAGTACAACTTAATGGCTTGGACATCAAGCTATTCCAGGACCTCTCCAACATTACCTTAAATCACAGAAGAGCTCTAAGACCTTTGCTAGACCAACTCCGAAGTAGGGGTATCCCCTACAGATGGAAATTCCCCTTCTGTTTATCAGCAACATGGAGGGGCCACTCCGCATATCTCCGCACTCCAGACGACCTTCAGGCATTTTGTGAAGCTCTAAACATGCCTCTAGTTGAAGTCCCAGAATGGTACAGCTCATTTTCCATTGCGGACAATTGGATTGAAGTAGCAAGTGACAGCACCCCCAGAGCGCAAAGGCATCGAGATAGAAGACGCAGAAACTCTTCAAATTCCCCATCACTTAATCACAACCGCAGAGACGAGAACCACAGAAGCCCAGGCGCTTCCCCTCCTCGCAGAAGAGACCGCATTGAAGGTTAAACTACTCGCATTGAATGCAGTAGAGATTACTCAATGGCTCGTTGTATTTCAACACGAACATGTTCTTTTGACAAGGTACCCCACTAAAGTTCAGTGTTTACCCTGGGGCTTCCTCCCTCCCCCCCCCCAAAAAAAAAAAAAGGGGGGATATCGCTATATAGAATACTTCACATCTTAGGGCACTGCCATAACCAGGAACTCTTGTTACTTAAGACAATCACTTTTTTTGGCCATGACTCGATGTTAAAAATACCCATACTGCTTAAATTACAAAGAACACCTAAGCCCTTCCTACTCAGGCCCAGACTTACAGTACTACCACTCATAAGCTTTTGCCCTAATAGTTCCATACCAAGTACGTTTGAACTTTTAAGGGGTAGGATACATCCCTAGGTAAACTGTCTCCAACTCCGAAGAAGACATATGTATCCCCCACTTAACCTTCAAAAGAGACTGCCCCTATACCCGGGTAAACCACAACCAAATGTTCTACAGTTACCTGTATTGTATTGTTTCTTAACATTTGTTCTCTCTATAGTAATCAGACAGCTTTATGGACTCCTCTCATGATACTACAGAGAATGTAACAAAAAGTCGTTTATCCTTGAGGTCATGTGAGTGTTTGATGTTCTGCCATATTTTTGCTCATACTATGTATTTCCTAAAAGCTGAAAGGTTGTATTATTATTGCAAATATCCGGGCTCCTGGCGGGGCTTCGAGATTCCGGGCACTGTCTTAGGCGGTCCCGGGAACACCAATGCCCCGGGGTCGGACTCCATATTCCTTATGGTATAGTATTATACACTATTGCCTAAAAAACTCGGGCAACACTTGGACCACAGGTAAAACTCCCCAAATAACCAATAGGAAAGCACACCTAGCTCCCCAACATTCTTCTAACTACACCGATTTGCCCCCTTAAATTTAAGGGCATTCTACTAGTTCCCTAGTACACATTTTTCCTCTTAACCCAGCTCCAAATCCACAGGCATGCTTCCAGAAACCTCCGCCACTAGACTTATCCCCCAAACAGAGAGATTTCTACTTCTCTCTTGACCTCACCGGACTTCCTTCCCCTTCCCCTACCTAAGGAGGAATAGCAGGCCTACACCCTCCTCCGGAAAGAACTCTTTACTGTATCACTTCAAACCCCCCCCCCCCCCCTTTTCCTTCACCTCCACAATACCTTCCTGAGCACTTCATAATCCCACCTTACTACTCTCCCTAGCCTGCCTACCCCCCTTTCCTTTTTTCCTCTTCCCTTTTCTGTACTCGCTCTCCCTTTTTTTTTTTGTTTTTCTCTTTCTCTCTTCTCTCTCTCACCCGGCCTCCTCCCCAGGTCGCCACATCCACTTGCCGATTCAGCCCACTAAAGGAATCTCAACAAAAACCCCCAAACTAACATACAAACAATCATGTCACAACCTAGTACTCAAAATATGCCTACCAAGTTAAGAATAGTCTCCATCAATGCCAAGGGACTAAACATCCCGGAAAAACGTTCTCTTTTGCTAAGAGAAGGAAACAAACTGAAAGCTGACATACTCTTAATACAGGAGACTCCCTTTCAGACAAACAAAATTCCAAAGCTAAAAGATAATAGGTTCACCTCTGGATACCACTCATCCAACATGACCTCTAAAACAAAAGGCGTATCTATCCTTATTTCTAAGCACACCCCATTCAAGGTGCAGGACTCCCTCCTAGACCTCGACCTATAACTTAACTAAAATCCGCTCATTAGAATCCGCCCACAAACTAAGCCTAGCCTCAACAACACTACAGGAACTTACGAATACTAGAAAGCTCCTGATAGAGGAACTCAATCTGCGCACCAAAAGACAATATATTCTTAGACACAAAATCTTTTATGAACAAGGGAATAAGAGTGGAAGGCTATTAGCCAGGGCGGTACAAAAGAAAAAAAGCAACGACACCATCCACCATATCAAAGATAGCCAAGGTAAGATACACTCATCTAATGAAAAAATTGCACATCAATTCGAAGAATACTACAAAACATTATATAATATCCCCCCTAACCAGGCATATATCTCTAACCCCACAAAGAAAACCCAAGACATACAAGCTTTTCTATCTAATTATGGCCTCTCACCCTTAACTACAGATCAAATAAACAAACTAAAAACACCCATATCTGACCTCGAATTTGACGGAGCCATCAAAGATATGAAAGTGGGTAAAGCCCCAGGCCCGGACGGGTTATCTCTCCAATACTATAAATCATTTAAAGAGATCCTCACTCCTTATTTTCTCTCCGCTTTTAGCTCAATGGAATCTAGCAACCATCCCCCTCCACATCTTTTAGAGGCTCATATTGCGGTTATACCTAAAGAGGGAAAAGATCCAGCTCTGGTGACCAACTACCGTCCCATCTCGCTCATCAATGTAGATGTCAAAATTTTTGCGAAAATCTTGGCCAATCGCTTGATCCCACTTCTTCCTTCTCTTATCTCACTAGACCAGGTGGGTTTCATCCCCGGCAGAGAAGGGAGAGACAATACAATCAAGGCACTGAATATACACTACTGGTTGAGCAGAGAGAGGGAGAGAAGACAGGGATTCTTCTTGTCCTTGGACGCTGAAAAGGCGTTCGACAGAGTGGCCTGGGATTATATACAAGCAGTAATCCAAAATATGGGAATGCCTAAAATAATGCTTTCATACATAAACTCACTATACTCAAACCCCACAGCCAGAGTACGAACAAACGGCCACCTGTCGAACGCCTTCAAGCTTCAAAATGGCACCAGGCAGGGTTGCCCCCTGTCACCCCTTCTATTTGTCCTCACACTTGAACCTCTTTTAAATAAAATAAGAGCGACCCCAGATATAAAAGGAGTGAAGATCTCTGATCACACCTATAAAGTAGCTGCGTTTGCAGATGACTTACTTCTCTTTCTTTACACCGGTTACAACAATCCCAAATTTATTAAAAATCCTAGACCATTTCCGTCAAATTTCGAATTTTAAAATTAACTATTCAAATTCTTGGGCACTCAATATAACACTGTCCAAAGAAAAACTACATCAATGCCAGACTAACTTCCCCTTCAATTGGGCCAGAGACTCAATAACTTACCTTGGAATCAAGATCCCCCAATCCCTCTCAAATCTCTTTCAGTATAACTTTACCCCTATTTTGAGAGAGACAAAAGAGGACCTTAAACGGTGGAACGCCCTAAACGTATCATGGTTTGGAAGGGCTTCCCTTCTTAAAATGATGATACTACCAAAGTTCTTATATTTATTCCAAACTATCCCTATCCACATCCCAAGCTCATTCTTTAAAGAAGCTCGACAAGCCTTCTCATCATTCATCTGGCAACACAAACCTCCAAGAATCAAATACGACAGGTTGACTCTCCCCAAACATAAAGGAGGCATAGCCCTCCCTGATCTTCGCCGTTACTTTCAAGCGGCTCATCTCACCCGCATAGTGGATTGGAATATCCACGAGGCATGCAAAGATTGGGTCCCTCTAGAACAAAAAATACTAGCACAAAATCTAAAATCCTCTCCCTGGCTTCACCCAACCCACATCCCTTTAGAAAACAAACTCCACCCATTGGCGGGCCCAACTATAGCCTGCTTCCACAGCACTAGTAAAAAATCTAATTCAGCACCCTGGCTCAGCCCCCTAACTCCCCTTAGACAGAACCCCGACTTAATGCCGGGCTTGGATAATAATTTCTTGACCAAATGTTGGCCCTACAAAGACATATTAGTAAAGCATTTCTTTAGAAACAAAACACTCCAAACATGGGAAGAAATGAACAACATCATTGCCCCCAACTCACTCCCCAAGTGGCCCTATTTGCAGATAAGAAATTATATGAATAAACATGCAAATTCACCTCACTGGACTAGAGATCTTACTACTCTCGAGGAATTATGTACCAAAATAATACCCCAGAGACATTTAATATCCACCTTATACACATCCCTATTCGCAGATCAAGATATTTTTCCCGACCACACCTGCTCAGCTTGGGAACACGACCTTGACCTGCAAATTACGGAGGAAGATTGGGAAACTATCTGACATTATACACACAAAGGCTCACTCAACGTAGCCACACAGGAATGCAATTTCAAAATTCTCTCTAGGTGGTACAGAACACCCGAACTGATCCATAAATTTACCCCATCTATCCCGAACAAATGCTGGCGTTGCAACTCAAATGACGGCTCCTTCTTCCACATCTGGTGGTCATGTCCAAGCATAACGGAATTCTGGAAGATGGTACATGAACAAATAATTGCAATCACAAAGGAACACATCAATCTCTCCCCTGCAACATTCCTACTCCATCATAACACTATACCAAAACGACGTTATCTTAAATCATTAACTATGTATATGATAAACACTGCCAGACAATGTATCCCATCTAACTGGATGACACCAAACACCCCTACAAAAGAGGAGTGGTTTCGGAGGTTAACCTACACTGAAAAAATCGAAGAACTCATCAGCATTGCACATGAAATGCACCCAAAATTTCTAGCAACTTGGCACAGATGGCACCTATTCAAATTTGAGCAGGTTTAGCACCCTCACCCAGATACTCTAGCTCTCAGTAGATATGGGAACCCGATGACCTGGAGGTTGGAGGCCGGCCTCCTCCCTTTCCCTCTTCACACCTACACCACCTTAACTTCTCATTTTTCTTTTATTCTCCTCCATCTAATAGTCTTCTTAAATATGCGTACCCTGACACCCTCCCCAAGATTAACAACTCCTCAAACATACTTATGTCCAAACGTGACCACAAAATGTCAACCTAAGCCAAGGATAAATTAATAACCCTGGTGAGACCCCAACCTAGCCTATCCCAATTTCCTCTTTGTTTAAAAGGGAATAAATCTACCAACATATCCTTGCCTGAAACCGGATTACTCAGTTTGATTTAGTATGTTCACATTTCTATGAGAAGTAAACTCCATTGTATCTGACACTCAAACCCTAACGAGTCCAAGACTTGTACTTCTCGGTTTTGTTGATATTTCAAGATGTTGTTATTCAAACCATTTGCATCTGAAAATTTTGTCTTTGTATTCTGATGACTTTTCTCTTTAATAAAAATTTATGGAACAAAAAAAAACATTACAGGTAAGCATTAACATAAAAACATTACATACCTGCAAAGAAAACATTATAAAAACAGTAACAAACAGGTATGCATACAAAATATTAACAATAGAGAAAGAACAGAGAGAGATTAGAGAGAAAACAAGAGAGAGAGAGAAAAAAAGAAATGTACAACTGTTTTTGGTTTTTTTATTTTATATTTTTTTTTGTTTTTTTAACTTTTTTTAATTTTTTTGTTGTTTTAAATTTTTTTTATTTTTTATTTTTTATTTTTTTGGTACACCTTTTTTTTAAACTAAAAACGAACTGGTTTCAGCTTTGGGCCTCTCAAAAATGCACTGGCATCTTTGGAGACCCTATGTCAGTGTGCCTATCGCTGTCTCTCCGGGTTTCGACTTTGGTCAAGCAAAAATCAAATTTTTTTTCCACATGGTTTTTTTATTTTTTATTTTTTATTTTTTTTAAATTTTGTTGTTTTTTTAATTTTTTTCAATTTTTTTGTTTTTTTTTATATTTTATTTTTTTGGTTTTTGTCAACATGTAAAGAAAAAAAGAGAGAGAGAGAACAAAAGAGAGATTAGAGAGAGACAAGAAAGAGATAACAATTATAAAACATACGTATGGACAAACAATGACAAAAATATTACAAAAGAAACGTCCATACATTACAAAAATACAATTACGAATGGACATTACAAA
>BLSH010316321.1:516520-532056 GCA_018402905.1 Glandirana rugosa | reverse complement strand
TAACTTCTCATTTTTCTTTTATTCTCCTCCATCTAATAGTCTTCTTAAATATGCGTACCCTGACACCCTCCCCAAGATTAACAACTCCTCAAACATACTTATGTCCAAACGTGACCACAAAATGTCAACCTAAGCCAAGGATAAATTAATAACCCTGGTGAGACCCCAACCTAGCCTATCCCAATTTCCTCTTTGTTTAAAAGGGAATAAATCTACCAACATATCCTTGCCTGAAACCGGATTACTCAGTTTGATTTAGTATGTTCACATTTCTATGAGAAGTAAACTCCATTGTATCTGACACTCAAACCCTAACGAGTCCAAGACTTGTACTTCTCGGTTTTGTTGATATTTCAAGATGTTGTTATTCAAACCATTTGCATCTGAAAATTTTGTCTTTGTATTCTGATGACTTTTCTCTTTAATAAAAATTTATGGAAAAAAAAAAAAAAAAAAAAGGTAAAACACAAAAAATGCACAGGATAACAGGAAATACACAGGATAACAGGAAACACACAGGATAAAACACAAGAAATGCATATGTTAGGAATATGCATTCAACATAACACCTATTATTTCTGCCTCCTCGAGCTGAAAACATTGTCACTCATGTTCATCAAATGCTGAAGAGGGACTGGGAAGTGGGGGGGGGGGCATGATGTGCGTGTCTATGGACAGAAAAACAGTAAAGTGAATAATCAGCGCCAAAAATTATATATAGAGAGCAGCAACGCAAACAGAGAATCCACCAATTCCACCAAAAAATCTTGAAAAAGAGTGCAGCGCTCAAAAAATGAAATCAAACTATACATAAAGTACTGAAAAAGTGCCACAATATCTATATAGTCCAAAGTTCTCCAGTGTATAAATGGTGAATTTCAGAGAAAGTGTCCAAATTCTGTATGTAACGTTTCCTAAATGTGAAATGTACACGGAAAGGTCAAAGTGGCAACTCACCAGATCCAGTTGCTGCCTCACTTAAGAGGACAGCAAAACACGCATGAATTATGATGAATGGAACCAGACTTTCTGATGGCCATCTCTCCCCTCCGTGTCTCTGTGGTATTTGTAAAAAATATATGAAGACAATAATAGTGCAGTATGATCATACTCTATATCAAGTAGGATAGTGAGAGAACCATCACCACTATATAAGTGCACAATAATTGAAGAGAGAACACCATGAATCGACTAATCCAGCCACCATATGTGCTAACAACTCACCAGATATCTGTAAGTATAAGGCATCTCACATCAACTAGGTCACACTAGTATTGAATAGACACCACAATGACTTATCCAACCACCGACTGTCCTAACAACTCACCAGACATACAGTCAGGTCCATAAATATTGGGACATTGACACAATTCTAATCTTTTTGGCTCTATACACCACCACAATGGATTTGAAATGAAACAAACAAGATGTGCTTTAACTGCAGACTTTCAGCTTTAGTTTGAGGGTATTTACATGCAAATCAGGTGAACGATGTAGGAATTACAACAGTTTGTATATGTGCCTCCCACTTTTTAAGGGACCAAAAGTAATGGGACAATGTGTGTGTTATTCCCTCATTATCCTATTTACAAGGAGCAGATAAAAGGTCCAGAGTTCATTTGCATTTGAATCTGTAGCTGTCAACTCTCAATATGAGATCCAAAGAGCTGTCACTATCAGTGAAGCAAGCCATCATTAGGCTGAAAAAAACAAAACAAACCCATCAGAGAGATAGGAAAAACATTAGGTGCGGTCAAATCAACTGTTTGGAACATCCTTAAAAAGAAAGAATGCACTGGTGAGCTCAGCAACACCAAAAGACCCGGAACATCATTACACCCCCCGGACAACTCTGTCCCCTCCCTCTCGCTGTTTGAACAGACATGTCACACTAACCCCCACAGACGAGGCCTCATATCTCACCTATATGCATTGCTTTTATCTGCTACTATTTCTACAACCCCCACATACGTTGAGAAATGGGAAAAAGACTTACCCTCCCACAGTGATGACCTAAACTGGAACCAAATCTGGCAAGCCACCAAATCCGCCTCACCTAACATTGTTGCTTTGGAAACTAACTACAAAGTACTCACTGGGTGGTACCTAGTCCCCTCCAGGATATCCAAATTTCACTCAAACTACCCTCCTACTTGTTTCGGTGGTTGCTAAGACCAAGGCACCATGTCACGTACCTGATTCAAGGCCAAAATGCTGAGGGAGGCTCCCCCTTGCGGCTGAACGCAGTATACCCCTGAAGTTGGGAACAGGAGGTATGATGCGCAAAGAAGCACGGGTCACCAGAGCTGGGAACAGACTTGAGTAGACGTACACCGAAGGACCGTAAGGACTGGAACTCAGTGATGACAGACTTTCAGCAGGTAAAGTCTCTAGGAAGAACAGTCTGAAAAGGCCTGGTAAGGATGCAGCAACTCAGGAGGTGGAGACAGGTAACCAGTGTAGCTGGGTCAGCACAGGCAGCAGCAGCGAGGAAGTCCGGGAGCCAAGCCGGGGTCAAACACAGGAGGACAGTCTTTAATTCAGGCAGATGTGCTGATACAAGAGGCAAGATAAGGCAGAGTCCGGGTAACAAGCCAGGGGTCAAACACAGGAGTCAGGCAGAAGAGAAGTCCGTGAGGCAGGCCAGAGGTCAAAGACAATGGAAAAGTTCAGGAGCAAGGTCAAGGAGCAAGCCAGGTCACAACAGAAGTTTCAGGCAGAATACAGGACACAGGTTCAGGAACACTGGTGAGCTGAGACAATCCAGCGATTTGTGTGACACAGAGGCCGCCTTTTATAGGGCAGCAACCAACCTCATTGGTTGCGCTGAAGACGCGGATTGCACCTTGCCGGACGAACGTTCGTGCGCATGCGTGGATGCGATTGTCCCAGGCGAGCGTTCGTACGCATGCGTATAGGAACGTGACGATCGTGTCTGTTTCTCTGATACACCCATATGCACATTTGGTGGGATTGCCAGATTCCCCGGGACCTATGGACTGAAGTCTTCCAATTACTGTCTCAGATGTTTGACACACCCTTATTGCCTGATCCTGCAGTGGCTTTCTTAAACAGTAATACCCCCTACAATGACTAAAAGACAGTTTAAACTTCTACTCTTTGTCATAACGGCGACCAAACAGTCCATTGCTATGGCTTGGAAATCCACCACACTATCCATGGTCCCAATTACACACCGGATTAACCAGGCTTTATACATGCTAAAACCGAGGCCATCTATCTTGACAAACTCTCCATAATTGAAAGACTCTGGCGACCGTGGGTCACTCATGGTCTTCCTCCGGGCTTTGACCAATCACTGATCATAGACAACGGGTGAAGTAACCCCGCCTTGGCTACACACCTTTAGGCTCCTCTGAGCCAGCACCCCCCCTCTGGAGAGTCCCCCCCACAACCACCCCCTCCTTCCCCCTTTTCCTACTTGAGGTCTCTCCTCTTTTTCTTTCTTCTTCTCTTTTCCCTCCTCCCCTACCACAAAAGCTATGATTCACAGGAGGCCTTTGCTCCCCCACTTCGGCTGGGCCACTTTGCCAGATCCCAGCCAGGGAAGTAAACCCTCCGACTTCTGCACTTCCTACTTTAATTTTTCTTGTTATAGAGCCGATTTCACTAGTTCTGTTTTAAGTGTTCCAATCTCAACAGACACTATCTCCTCCTAAGGTATACCGGATTCTCCACAATAAGACATCACACCTACATGGTGAACTGATCACTTCTATGCTCCATTGTAACACTCTCATTGTCACTTATCACCTGTGTAACGCTGTCATATATAAATACTGTTCTGTATCCGCTATCTTTTTTTCTCAATAAAACGAAAAAATAACAGATAGGAGGTGCGGACCTTATAAAGTATAAAAAGTCATAAAAACATACACTGATGCATTTCAGGCACAAAGCCCATTCTTAAAGGGTTATTACAGTGCACAGGTATTCCTCTGCATATATATCTTCTTGTTAATTGCTGAAAATTATCACCTGGAGCCAGCGTTTTGCCATACCGGAAGTGAATACAAGCACTTCCAGTTTCGGGGCCATGATGGTTACATCATTTCTGGTGTCGACGCCATTTTCTCAAAGTCCAATGACGTCATTTCTGGAGACCAGAGCCATATTTATGCAGAAGCTTGTTGGGGGTACCCTTATCTTAGGTCAGATAGACTGATAGCCCTGCCCGGGTTGGTCCTCGTCTCAGCGGGCCCGGAGATCAATTAATTTCAACAGACACAAGACAGGCAGTGGTGTTGCTCAGAATGATCTGATCAGTACTTTTATTCTCTCAGTTTATATAGTTATTTTCTGCTAATCAGAAATACAGACAAGATGAAACATTTCCCATAACAATGCAATGAAGTACATAACAAAGAATAATAGTCAAAATATGTCACGAGAATGGACCTTGGCTAGCAGATGCATAAGCGTCATTTCGGGGAAATAACATGTTTTGCTAAAACTTGCTTAGCTGTTGAGAAATGTGTGTGAGAACATCTATACAAAACTTTTGACTAGTTTGAAATGGCTGCTGTAATTCAAAATGGAACTGAATAAGTATAGCATATTACTTCATATCACTTCACTTCCCCTCTTAAATCATAGACATGATTTCTTTCTGGCTATCTCAGAATTTTCCATGTACATTACATAAGGCAATACATTCTTGGATCTGCTAGCCTTCTCCATTATACACATGCAGCATTTAAAGCATAAGTAAAGTATCAGGGCGAGGATCAAGATCATTATGACTGTGAGTACAATATCTTTTAACCAGGAAAAGATTCCTCCGAAACCAAACCCTCCTTCTCCAAAGGGGCTCCAGTTCTTGGCAACATCTCTAGCTGCTTGCTGTAGCTTATCTACTTCCTTTCTATGTTGGGCTATAACCTCATAATAATCTGGAACCTCAATAGATGTATTATGAATCCAAATGCAACACTCATAGTCTTCAGTGACTTCACACAGACCAGTGAGTGCAGCACTCATGCTTTCAATGGCCCAGTCATGGAGTTCTAACTGTTTCCTGATTGCTCTAGCTTCTATGTTTAAGTTGCAAATATCACCAGAATTCTTTTCCATTATATCATTAATAATACTCACGTAATTATTGAGTCTCTTCATTAAATCTATTCCCCACCCTGTCCAAGAGGGGAACCAGGCCCAAACCATGTCTTTCTCAAGGAATAATTCCCTCCTATTACGATATTTGAGGGGATACTTAGGGTGAGGACTGGCTTCTAAAATGTGCTGACCTCCCTCATCTCCTAATATTCCCATTACCGAAACTAATTGTACTAAATAACACCAAACCTGGGTCTTTGGGGGGATCCAGGGGTAACAAACTTTACCACAACATACATATGTATTGGTTCCAAAAGAGCAGGGATGCCTGCCTAAAATCATCTCTGCAGTCGTTGAGTGTCCAGCTAATGTCAGGATCCCTAAAATCTTACTAACACTAGAGTTTCCTAGCATGAGGTCAGTGAGTGTGTCATTTAACTTTATATCTTTGGTTTGGTAGGCTGATAAATTTTAAGCCATCAGGTTTGAAGAGCTTAATGAAAAATTGAGTCTGGTTTGGCCACAAAATTCCTGACCTTTGGAGGAAAAATTACCTATTCTAAAACACCAATCAGGGGGATATGTCCTACCTACAGTGTGGAATGGTACTGTGGTGTTCTCATAAACCTTACTCACGTTGGTTAGTATTAAAAGGGGGGTATTATTTAGCATGGGTGTGATGTTTAATGGTACTGCTAGCAGGGGAATTCTCGCAGTACTAAGGTGTAATTTACTACAAATCCAGCATTTGTCAAAACCTGACCTTTGTGCATAAGCGTACTTAAATTTTAGCAAAAGCATTTTTCCATAGAACACATCTGAGGGCTCATCATCAGTATTTCTTGTAACCCTGGAATGGAAAGTTTTATTGAGATACTCAGTCTCTCTTTTTACTCTCTCATGACCCTCGGTATGATTAGGGCTAGTGTCTTTTCCACAGATGCCTTGCATGGCACCCAAGTCTTCTGGATGGTAAATACAGTTAACTATGATCCATGTTGGGGTAAACACTAAAAATACCAGTGTCCCCACTAGGATCCAGAGTTTGCCGGAGTCCTTGGCTATGAACAAAGTCATGTTGAGGTTCAGAGACTTCAACACCGCCTTCACTCGCTCTTCGAGGATTTGTTGTGTTTTTTTCACCTCCCGTGTCCGGATCTGCTCGCGGTCTAGCAGCTTGCTTCGCACAATCCACCTTGACCTTTTTTACTCGACTGGCGTGGATCCAGGCTTGTTGGTTCTCCTCCAGGACTGCAGTTCCGGTTACAGCGACAACCTTGGTTTCTGGTCCGAATGGATACCCTCTTTTCTTGGTCTGGGCTAGTTGTCTTACCACCACTAGGTCTCCCGGTTGGAATGGGTGTGTTGGATCCTGTGAAGAGAAAGGAGAGGTGCAAGCCACATTTCTTTCAACTTTATCTGAAGTTTCAATTCCCAACATATTCCTCCCTAATCTGATCTAAATCTCCTGTTTCTAGGATTAGGGATGTTGTGGCCCAAGGGGTGGGAAACGATCTACCCATTAAAACTTTGAATGGGGAATAACCTGTTGTCTTGTTGGGCGTCATTCTGATCTCAGCCAAGACCACAGGTAGTACCTTATTCCATTTGTCAAATGCCCCCCCCCCCGTGGCCTTTCTTAATTTGTCTTTGATATTCCTATTCATTCTTTCCACTATACCCGAGCTCTGGGGGTGGTAAGGAATGTGGAATTTCCACTGTATCCTCAATGCCTTCACCAATTTCTGGCATAACTTTGATGTGAAAGCTGGGCCATTATCTGAGTTTATCTGTAGTGAGCATCCCCACCTCGGGATGATTTCCTGAGTGAGAATGCATACCACTGTCTGGGCGTCTTCTCTTGTGGTTCTGAATGCCTCTACCCATCGTGAAAAAGCGTCCACGATGACCAAAATATATTGTTGACTATTTCCCTTCTTTAGCATATGAGTGAAATCCATCTGTAGGTGAGTGAAAGGTGTAGTAGGATAAGGGAGATGCTCATGTTTCACTTTGTGTGGTATGTTGGGGTTGTTTCTGATGCATGTGATACACCTTGACACATATGCTTTAACAAGCTTAGGCAGATTTGAAATGTAAAAATCCTTCAATAAAACTTCACATGTATTCTGCCAACCCCTATGACTGACCCCATGGTATTGGGCTATAAACAAAGAAGCACTGGCTGCTGGGATACATGGTTTCCCCTCTTTGAGGAAAAGCCCATTCCTGGCCTTTTCAAAATCATCTCCCGCCCAATTTTTCAAATCTCTTTCTGTGACAAATGAGGTTTAATGTTGATAAATGTGAAGTTATGCACTTGGGGGCTAAGAATATGCATGCATCGTACACACTAGGGGGAGTAAAACTGAGGGAATCCATAGTGGAGAAGGATCTGGGGGTTTTGGTAGATCATAGGCTTAATAATGGCATGCAATGCCAAGCTTCGGTTTCCAAAGCAAGCAAAATCCTTTCTTGTATTAAGAGAGGTATGGACTCCAGAGATAGAGACATTATTTTGCCCCTGTACAAATCATTACTAAGACCTCATCTGGAATATGCAGTTCAGTTTTGGGCACCAGTTCTCAAAAAGGATATCGGGGAACTGGAGAAAGTGCAGAGAAGGGCAACCAAACTAATAAGAGGCATGGAGGAGCTCAGCTATGAGGAAAGATTAGAGGATCTGAATTTATTCTCTCTTGAGAAGAGGAGATTAAGGGGGGATATGATCAACATGTACAAGTATATAAGTGGTCCATATAGTGAACTTGGTGTTGAGTTATTTACTTTAAGGTCATCACAAAGGACAAGGGGGCACTCTTTACGTCTAGAGGAAAAAAGATTTCATCTACAAATACGGAAACGTTTCTTCACAGTAAGAGCTGTGAAAATGTGGAATAGACTCCTTCCAGAGGTGGTTTTGGCCAGCACGATTGATTGCTTTAAAAAAGGCCTGGATTCTTTCCTTAATGTAAATAATATAACTGGGTACTAACATTTTTAGGTAAAGTTGATCCAGGGTGAATCCGATTGCCTCTAGGGGAATCAGGAAGGAATTTCTTCCCCCGTTATAGCAAATTGGATCATGCTTTGCTGGGGTTTTTTGCCTTCCTCTGGATCAACTGTGGGTGAAGGATTGTATATGGGATTATTTGGTTATATATATATATATATATATATATATATATATATATATATATATATATATATATATTATTTTATTTTTTTTTGGTTGAACTGGATGGACTTGTGTCTTTTTTCAACCTGACTAACTATGTAACATCTGTTTGAACATCTAATAAGGTATGATCCAATAAGGTAATTTCTTGGCTAGTTGTGCAGTTTGACTGGTGGCTGCTAATTTGGTCATTCTATCTGCAAATGCATTACCCTTTGCTACCTCAGTTTGGTCATTAGTGTGTGCTCTACAGTGGATAATTGACAATTTCCTGGGCAACTGGATAGCCTGCAATAAACTCTTAACAAGTGTAGAGTGTGAGATGCTTTTACCATTAGCTTCCACAAAGCCTCTCCTAGACCATATGACTCCGAAATCGTGAACGATTCCGAACCCATACATTGAGTCTGTGTAAACATTCACATGCTGTCCCTCGAATAACTGACATGCCCTAGTCAGAGCTATCAGTTCCGCTGCTTGTGCTGACTGGAAGGGGATAGGCTGAGCCTCAACCACAATATCAGGCAGTTGGACAACTGCATACCCTGTATGTTGAGTCATTAGGCATTGAACATGAGCCGTCTACAAACACATTTTGAACTCCCTCAAAAGGTCTAGACTGTAAATCTGGCCTAGGTGATGTGTCCTGCTGAATTATGTGCAAACAATCATGTTGGGGAACAACCTCATGTTGTTCTCCTTTTAGGTCCAAACATGCATTTAGAATCGGGGCTGGCCCTAATGTTGGGGAGGCATATTTAATTGTCAAATCTGTATTTGAAAGCAAAATTACCTCATATCCACTAAGTCTCTGGGAGGACATGTGTTGGGTGTGTATCCTTTTTAATAAAAGAGACACATTGTGGGTCATATACAGAATAGTAGGCCTATTTAGGGTAAGTGATGTTGCCATCTCAACTACCATCGCACAGGATGCCAAAGCTCGGAGACACGCAGCCATGCCTTGGACCTGAACTGGTACCATCTTTGAAAAAAGCTACAGGGCGCAACTTCCCACCGTGTTCTTGGGCGAGGACACCTGCCATGGTTTTACAATTTTCCCTTGCATATAAATGAAACACTTTTCCATAGTCAGGGAGGCCGAGCGCTGGCGCAACAACCATTGCATTTTTTAAATACACATATGCATTAACCATTTCTGTTGACCATGTTAAAATATCTGACATTTCTGGACCTGTGGCTTGTCTCAGGAGATTGTCATAGTAGGAGCAGTCAGGTATCCATTGGCGGCAGTAACCAATGACCCCAAGGAAGGTTATCATGCTCTTCTTGGTTTGTGGGCGGGCTAGACCCACTAGAGCCACAGCTCTTTTGTGACTGATTTTCCTTTCTCCTTTTGAGAGAACAAAACCGAGGTAATCAACACTTTCCTGATACCATTGCAACGTTTTCTTTGACACTTTATGTCCATACACACAGAGATATTGCAGTAAACTCAACGAGTCCAGTTCGCTGGCCTCCCTTGAAGGACTGCAAATGAGAATATCATCCACATATTGCAGCAGGGAGGAGCCAAATTCAGGTGTCCACCCCTTGAGGGTGGCTTGTAGCACAATGGAAAACACAACAGGTGAATCCACAAACCCCTGGAGCATTCTACACCATGTTAAAGTTTGGCCTAAAAAATTAAAGGCAAAGATGTCTCCTCATCCACAGGGATGGAAAAAAAGGCGTTACTCAAGTCAATCACTGTAAACTGGGTGGCATCGGATGGTATGGCTGTGAGTAAAGATGGCACATCAGGTATAATTGGGGCTATTGGAACAACTAGACTATTAATAGCCCTCAGATCTTGTACAAATCGGTATGACCCATCTGCCTTTTTTACTGGGTTAATCGGTGTGTTTTATGGGGAGATGATCTCTCTCAAAATACCCTGTTTTAAGAACTGTTCTATCACTGGTTTCAATCCCCCTTCCTTTTCTTTTGATAGGGGATATTGTTTGTGGTAGATGGGGGAAATGCCCTGCTTCATCTTGGCCTTATAAGGGGTACAGTTTATGAACCCCACATCAAGGCCACTGGGATGGTGTTACAAACCTCTTCAGAAAGCAAAAACATATCACTTACTTAAGGTACAAAAATACACATTCTATCTGAGTGGACTTGTAGTCCACCCTCCGGTGTGGCTTGGACACTGATCTGCAATTTCCCATCAAATCTCGTCCTAACAGACTAACTGGACACTTAGGGATTATTCGGAAACTGTGCCATATAAGTGAACTTTCTCCTGTGTCATCTATGATGGGCAAGGGTGGGGTTTTAAAGGTTTTGGTGGGGATCCCATTAATTCCCATGGAAGGTTCAGCAGTCAAGATCTCTCCATGCCAAAATTCCTGGGATAGTGTTGAGCACGTGATCCCACTATCTACGAGAAAAGGCAATCTTCTACCATCTATACAAAGTGAGATCATTGGTTGATCTGTATGGTGGAGAGAGATCAAGGGAAATGCTAGATCCCCACCTTCCAGGCAGCCTCATTGTTGACCAGGGGTCTTCCAGGCAACCTGGAAATGAGGCGGTTGTTGGGGGGGCGCTACCTTGAGGCTTAGCTATAAATGGATTTGATTCTGCATTCGGGTGTCTATCTTTATATGGGCAATCCTTCCTCCAATGATTGGGGTCCCCACAGTTGAAACAACCTGATCTTTGCTGGTACTTGTTCTGATAAGAACTCTGTTGTTGGGGGACAAATGGTCTCCTTTGAAAATTTCCTCTTCCCCTGTAGCCCCCTCTTCCTTTGCCTCTCTGAAGCCTACCTGGGTTCCCCCCTGGGGCCTGACCCTGGTAATGTGTGGTGACTACCTTTTCCTTTGGGAAATCAAAACATCCTGCTGCATCCTTCTGAGTTATTGCTTTTTGAAAGTCATCAAAAGATAACTCTGACCAATTAGAAACTTGCTGTTTCACTGTCAGTATTTGTGAGGGCTTTAGATTATTTAAAAACTTTTGAATCATTAAACTATGCCAGTCTGTTGTTATTTTTAAACCTGCATCATGAGTCCAGACTCCCTTGAAACGTGTCCAAAATACTAGAACTGTTTTTCCTGTTTTTTGTTTACAGGCGACTACAGTGGGAAGTGAAGATTTACTCTTAAAGGCTCTAGTCAGCTCTCTCTCTATCTCATCCCACATTGTTTACCTACCGTCCTCTGTGTTAAGGGGGTATAAAGTTGCCTTGGTAGTGAGTGCAACTGGCGTGTTAATAGCTGGAACATTTACCCACTCCCACTGTGAGGTGGTACCAACTATCCCATCAATAATTAGTCTCATGTCTTCTTATGTAAAATTCCTGCCTCTACATGCCTTTTTCAAATAAGTGAGGGTTCCCCCTGGTGTGACAGTAGGCTTGGGGCAGTTCCGGACAATGTCATTAATTTCCTGTATGTCTAATACCTTTAGGACTAACACATCTCCTACTGTCAAGAAAGGGTACTGCTGACTCACATCCCCTGCATAGTAATGTGTTCCCTTCTTCTCTGTGGGCCTATCCCTGAGCTGGTAGACTTTCCCTGTGTCGCTCTCAGTCACCTCTAACTGGTGTACGCCTGTGGATGTCGGCGCTACCTGTGGGTCTGCACCTCCCTCTGCCCCCCTTAATAATGCCGTGTCCTCTTCAGTGTTAATGTCAGCTTGTTCTGTTTCTTTCTTCTGTCTCTTGCCTACTGCAATGGCCAGGGGTGATACACTTCTCCCCGACGTGCCTTGTACGGAGGCTAGGGCCACAGGTCTGAGTGCATCGGGAGGGGCAGGTCTCCTTGCTGCTGGCTGGGTCTGACAGACTGCTGCAGCAAGGAAGTCTATATCTTCTTTTGAAAAACCCTTGTGGTGCGAGGGCTGGGATGGTGATATTGTCAGTGTTGGAAAACAGGATGTCGGTGCAATTGGTGTTAGAACAGGGTACGTTTGGTATACTTTTCTGAGGGACATATGGAGGTGGTTTCCCCACTGGATTAGGAGCGGAGGGACCACATGAGAATCTCTGTTTCTCTGCTAAGTGGCGACCTGGGGATTCCTTGTTTCTGGGGTTTGTGCGACCCCACTTTAATTTACTATTTGACCTATCATACCAGTAGGGTGCATAAGTAAGCCAATTTTCCCCTCCTTTCCTCATATACTCCTTATCCCAATCAGGGTCTCCGGAGTAATAAGGGAAAGCTTTTCCGTCCCCTAGACAAAGTCCCTTTACCATGTCCATGTGAAATGTGTCGTTGTCCCCATCCCGTGGGAATGGGTCGCTACTTCCCATGATTTCTGTCCAACAGGCTAAATTTTCGACCCAGGGGTAAATATAAAGGTATCCTCCCCAGACCCGTGCTACATATGTTTTACATGTCTCGCCAGGTTCGGGGGGAGGCGGTTTCGTTTGTTTGATACCCATTATTTATAAAGGTCTGAGTTCCTTCACAGTTAATCCTTCCTGGAAAACTACCTGTGCATGTAAGTTAAACCTCAACACCTTCAGTTTACCCTCTCTAAATAAAGGACCCATCCCAATTCCTTTGTGGTAACCCCCTGGTACAGTTGCTACCCAATATGTTCTGATTCCCTGGTAACAGAATAAAACACCACTTACACATTCATGACACTTACCCGACATTTACAATTCATATTCTTATACTCTAAGCAATAGAAAGACAACCAAAGAGGATCTGAGATATCGGACTCAACCCGTCAGTCTATTTCAATATATGTGTACACATTCAAATTTTCAGTGTTACCAAAACACCTTTTCCCGTGTTACCAAAACACTTTATTGCGTGTTACCAAAACACTTTATTCCGTGTTACCAAAACACTTGATTGGTCTCTCAGGACCTGGACTCACCCAGAGTCTATTTCCGTATTACCAGAACACCTTAAGTCGATCTCTACCCCGTACAGATCTTTTAAACTAAGGATAGTCATGAACACAGGTCACGGCAAGGCAAAATAAAATTTTAACTCTTACTGGACAGTTGTTTTGACTATCCTGCCACGACTACGCCAGTTTGTTGGGGGTACCCTTGTCTTAGGTCATATAGACTGATAGCCCTGCCTGGGTTGGTCCTCGTCTCAGTGGGCCAAGATCAATTCATTTCAACAGACACAAGACAGGCAGAGGTGTTGCTCATAATGATCTGATTAGTACTTTTATGCTCTCAGTTTATATAGTTATTTTCTGCTAATCAGAAATACAGACAAGATGAAACATTTCCCATAACAATGCAATGAAGTACATAACAAAAAATAATAGTCAAAATATGGACTTTGGCTAGCAGATGCATAAAAGTCATTTCGGGGAAATAACATGTTTTGCTCAAACTTGCTTAGCTGGTGAGAAATGTGTGTGAGAACATCTATACAAAACTTTTGACTAGTTTGAAATGGCTGCTGTAAATCAAAATGGAACTGAATAAGTATAGCATATTACTTCATATTACTTCAAAGCTGACAATAGTAAGAGCTGCAGAACAGTGCCAGCCATACAATTGTGGCCAAAAAGAAAACTGCCAAAATAATCATGTATAAAGGAAATGATGTACCATTGACATCATTTCCGGAGACCAGCACCATATTACTGCAGATAATGGCCTAGATAGGAACTGCAAACAGCGCCAGCCAGACTATAGTGGCCGGAAAGAAAACTGCCACAATTATATTGTGAAACAAACATATGTAAACCAGCAATGAACAAACTACATATGCAGGGAATTGGGCAATACAATGAATAAATGCAATTGAATGATAAAATACAAATAAATGAATAAAATCTATTAAAATCAAATTAAAATAGAAAATAAAATGTGGATACAGATCAATCCACAGTAATATGAGGGAGAGGAGCAGATGAGAGGAAAAAATGTAAACATCTGTTTATATGTGCATATTCACAATGTGATCGGGACCTCACTCAGTATCTATAAAACAATTGATGTCCCAATCGACATTATGGCCTTGCAGAAAGTAGGACTTAAGCTCATAAAGCCAGAACATTTCTTGTTTAGAGGTTTCTCTGATTTTGTTGGTATCCCTCCAATGGGGTTTAAGTTTACAAATAGCATTGAATTTGAGGCTGTGGGGGTCCCTATTATGAACTTGACAAAAGTGCATGGACAGACTGTGTTTTCTGTAACCAGTCTTGATATTATATATATGCTCCCTTAAAGGATCACTAAGTCTCCTGGATGTGCGACCAACATATTGTTTATGACATTCAAGGAGATAAACCACAAACCTAGTGTCACATGAAATGAATTGATCTATGTTGTAAGTCCGTTCAGTACTACAGGAGGAGAAATTTTCCACCTTGCCTCACCTGGACTGGCCCACACAACACATGACACACCTGTTACAAGGATAGAAGCCCCTAAATTGTCCAAAAAAAGGTGGGCTGTTTAGGGGGGATCTACAATATTAGGTGCAATTTTGTTCCTTGTTTGGTGCCTTCCTAAAGACCACCTCAGGTTTATCAGGAAGGGCAGTCCCCAGCACTGGGTCTGCTTTTAAAATGGCCCATCTCCTTCTGATAATCCTTTTAACATCATAGTGCTGGATGGAGAAATTAGTGATGAATGGGCAAAACATTGTCTTTCTTTCCTTTTTATTCTTATTCTGAATTAGCAAACTCCTTCTATCCATCCTTGCTATTTCAGACATGATTTTGGATAGCTCATGTTCCGAGTATCCTTTAGCAAGGAAACGTTCCATGATTATTATTATTATTATACAGGATTTATATAGCGCCAGCAGTTTGCGCAGCGCTTTACAAAACTGAAGGCAGACAGTACAGTTACATCACAATTTGGCACAAGAGGAATCCGAGGGCCCTGCTCGTTAGAGATTACAATCTAAGAGGGAGGGTCAGTTGATACAAAAGGTAAAAGCTGTGGGGGATGAGTTGATGTAGAAAGAAAGTATTAGGTAGAAGCAGACGGGTAAGTAGTGATTAAAGAGGTAGGTCGTGATACTACAATTTTCCTAATAGTCTTCCTCTACCCGGTAAAATTTTCGTCTGGGTCACGACCCCTGACGGGAAGGACTATTTGGACTCCACCAGAAATCCTTCCGTGGTTTGTTCCTTGTTTTAACGTGGATTATAACATCTAGGGGGGATTTGTCGGGTGGAAAAAAACCTGTTAAATCCCCGAAGATAGGAACATTGTCCACACAGTACACAACACACCCGGTCAGGTCCACTCCGTTCCACCTTTTAAAGAGGAGGACATCATGACTTGCCTGAATGTTGTATCTAGTTAAGTAAAGTACACTGTGATCCAAAC
>BLSH010316321.1:503988-516510 GCA_018402905.1 Glandirana rugosa | reverse complement strand
CAATTTGGCACAAGAGGAATCCGAGGGCCCTGCTCGTTAGAGATTACAATCTAAGAGGGAGGGTCAGTTGATACAAAAGGTAAAAGCTGTGGGGGATGAGTTGATGTAGAAAGAAAGTATTAGGTAGAAGCAGGATAGGATTCTTTAAAGAGAAAGGTTTTCAGGGATCGTCTAAAGATGGATAGATTATTAGACAGTCGGACTGATTGGGGTAGGGAGTTCCAAAGGATCGGAGAAGCTCTCGCGAAATCTTGGAGGCGAGCATGGGAGGAGGTGACAAGTGAGCTAGAGAGCAGGAGGTCTTGAGAGGACCGAAGAGGGCGGCTTGGTTGGTATTTTGAGACTAGGTTAGAGATGTAGCTGGGGGCAGAGTTGTGGATGGCTTTGTAGGTTATTGTTAGTACTTTGAATTTTATACGTTGGGTGAGTGGAAGCCAGTGGAGAGATTGGCAGAGAGGGGTGGGGGGCACTGAGCGGTTGGCAAGGTAGATAAGTCTTGCAGCAGCATTCATTATTGACTGAAGGGGGGATAATGTATGCAAAGGTAATCCAATGAGGAGAGAGTTGCAGTAGTCGAGGCGAGAGATAACCAGAGAGTGAATTAGAAGCTTGGTGGTCTCATTGGTTAAAAAGGGGCGTATTCTAGCGATGTTGCGTAGGCTGAGGCGGCAGGATTTGGACAGGGATTGAATGTGGTCTTGAAAGGACAGTTCAGAGTCTAGGGTTACCCCTAGCACCCTGGCATGTGGGGACGCACTAATAGTTGTGCCATTGACCTTAACAGAGAAGTCAAGGGAAGGGGCACGTGGAGGAGGAAATATAATGAGCTCAGTTTTAGATTGATTCAGTTTGAGGAAGTGCTGTGACATCCAGGCTGATATGTCTGTTAGTAAGGCAGTGATCTGTGAGGAGACTGATGGGGTGAGCTGAGGGGTAGAGAGATAGATTTGGATGTCATCGGCATATAAATGTTAGCGGAAGCCATGGGAGGTGATCAGCTGACCCAGGGAGGACGTGTAGATCGAGAATAGTAGGGGTCCAAGGACAGAACCTTGGGGGACTCCAATGGTGAGAGGAGTTGGAGAGGAGGAAGTGGAGTTGTAAGTGACACTGAAGGTGCGGTGAGATAGGTAAGATTCAAACCAATGGAGAGCACAGCCATGGAGACCAAGCAAATTGAGTTTTTTGAGGAGGGGGTGATCAACTGTATCAAAGGCAGCAGAAAGGTCCAAGAGTAAGAGTATGGAATAGTGACCGTTGGTTTTAGCTGTTAGCAAGTCGTTTGTGAGTTTTAGGAGGGCCGTTTCTGTGGAGTGGTGTGGTCGAAATCCCGACTGAAGGGGATCAAGAAGGTTGTTTTAAGTGACGTGGTCACTCAGTCGGTTGTAAACTAAACGTTCAAGGATTTTGGAGGCAAAGGGGAGTAAGGAGATGGGTCTTAGGTTGTTAAGATTGGTGGGGTCCAGTGTGGCCTTTTTTGGTATGGGAGTGACTAGTGCATGTTTTAGAGGGTTGGGGAAGATGCCAGTAGAGAGGGAGAGGTTGAAGATATGAGTTAAAGAGTGTAGGATAGAGTCAGAGGGCGACTGTAGTAGTTGAGAAGGAATGGGGTCTAGGGGGCAGGAGGTTAGGCGGGCGTTAGAGAGAAGTTTAGTGACTTCCTCTATGGTAGCTGGGTTAAATGAGAGTATTGATTGCGCAGGAGGACAAAGAGTGTGAGGGGGGTGAGAGATCTGTAGAGAGGAGATCTTGAGACGAATTGTATCAATCTTATTTTTAAAGTGATAAGCAATCTCCTGGGCAGTGAGCAAGTTGGTGGGTGGAGGTAAGGGAGGACGAAGTAGAGTGTTAAAGGTAGAAAAGAGTTGACGGGGGCTTCGTGAGAGGTTGTTGATAAGAGTGATAAAGTAGGTCTGTTTGGCAGTGTGGAGGCAGGAATGGTATTCTTGGAGGGCAGATTTATATTGCCTAAAATCTTGCTGTGATTTAGTTTTACACCACAGACGCTCAATGATGACCATAGCTTGCTTGTATGATGACCATAGCTTGCTTGTAAAAATCCCCTTCAGTACGACAATTGCACTTTAAGTGCATAAATTGTCCTTTCGGAATATTCCATAACCAAGAAGGGTGATGGCAGCTGGTAATCAGAATATAGCTGTTTCTGTCATTTTGAAAAAGGTATTAGTGTAGAGCTCTCCATGTTTGACTGAAATAGTCAGATCCAAAAAATGGATCTGGATAGGGCTTACTGTAAAGGACAGTTTGATGTTACGATTATTGTTGTTCAAATTACTCATAAATTCATTGAGGGTTTCTAGTGTGCCATCCCAAATAAACAGGATGTCATGCCATCCATGCAGGAAAGCTCAGAGTGGAGATAGAGAGGTATGTTTAGAAGCATGGATGGCATGACCATGGACATCTACTTATTGATGCATGTATACAATTGTGGACATGTGCACATGGCCATTTATGATTCATTTTATGTGTATCTTTTAAATCTCTATTGATTATTATTACTAATGTTTTGTAGTTTCATGTTGTTACATGCAGGGTCATAGGTGTCTGTGAGTGTGGGCGGTATTGGCTTTTTAATTGGTCATGCCATCACACCCCCCACGAAGGGGCGGGCCATCCATCCAGGGCCTGGCCTGCCTACTGACACCTGGCTAATTAGTTTGTGTGTATTTATTGAGGGGCATGCTGTATGGTCAATTAGGCTTTGATGAAGAGGGTTCGCCCTGGAAACGCGTCAGCCTGTCCATACGGACACCATCCAGTCCCTCTGCTGAGGTGTTTTCTGTTGACCCCGTTGGAGGTGTTTCCATTTTAATGCCTTGTCACCTGCTCCGTTTGTGAGTATATGGATTGTATTTAATTATTTTAATAAACTTTTTAATGGTATGGCACGAGGTCGGTTTTCTCTATGGTGGTACGGCAGCAGAATCTTCATTCCGGTGGAACAACGTCCAACTGTTCTAGGACTTTGCCATGACCACAAACTGGCTGGGCACTTTGGTGTTCGTAAGACGGCCAAGATGCTCTCGCTCTGCTTTTGGTGGCCGCTAGTTGAAGAAGATTGTAGGAAATATGTTCTATCTGTGCCCAGAACAAAACTGATAAAGCCAGAACTGATATCACTGTTCTACAATTATCTTCTAACTGTGTGTGAAAACTATCAATTAGAGGGGAGAAGCCAGATCACTGTTCTAAGAACAGTGATATCTCATATCAATGTTCTTAGAACAGTGATCTGGCTTCTCCCTGCTAATTAATAGTTTTCACACACAGTTTGCAGATGTTCTAAGAACAGGGATATGGCTTCTCCCGGCTAATATATACTTTTCTCACAGAGTTTTAAGATGATTGTAGAATGTCCAAGCATCTTAAAACTGTGTGATAAAAGTATAAATTAGCAGGGAGAAGCCATATCACTGTTCTTAGAACGTCCACATCCACCTCCATTTTAGATTTTTTTCATGTTATTTTTTTAAATTATTTTAAGTTATTTCCCTATCCCCATTTCTTTGTAGGGCACTTGTCCGACCCTTACCCCCATTTTCCTTCCTTTTGCAGACCTCTAGGACTTTCCAGGACTTTCTTACAGCCATTTTTGTGCCTAAAAGTTCGGGTCTCCATTGATTTCAATGGGGTTCGGGGTCTGGGTCAAAGTTCTGACTTTGTCCCGAAGTTCGGCCGAACCAGCAGAACCCGAACTTTCAGAGGTTCGCTCAACCCTAACCATCAGGCATTCTAGGAACATAAATTAGACATCTAATTTCCTAACGACCTATTACACTTTTGAAGGCCTTGGAGCACGAGGACAATGGAATTACCCACAAAATGACCCCACTTTGGAAAGGAAACACCCCAACATATATTCAATGAGGCATTATGAGTCTTTTGAATAGTTAATGGTTATATTCTGCTACTCAACCTGAGTAAGAAGATACCACATGCGTGAGACTTTTACCACATAGGGAGGTCCAACATGCAGGGGGCAGCGTCAAGCATTCTAGAAGCATAAATTACACATTTTCTAACAATCTATTACAATTTTGAAGGCCCCAGAGCACCAGGGCTGTTGACTCTGGACGTTTCTGGCTGTCCGTGTGTGCGTCCGCTCGAGCGTTCACTACAGCAGTGTTTTTCAACTCCAGTCCTCAAGGCACACCAACAGGTCATGTTTTCAGGATTTCCCTCAGATGAAACAGCTGTGGTAATTACTATGGCAGTGAAACTGATGAAATCACCTGTGCAAACTCATGAAAATCCTGAAAACATGACCTGTTGGTGTGCCTTGAGGAGTGGAGTTGAAAAACACTGCACTACAGCATTTGTGTGTTCTTGAAGCAGCCTGTGATCCTGATTGTCTGTTCCTGTGACCCAGCTTGCCTTGACCCTGCTAATGATCTCTGCCTGCACTGACCCCGGCTTCCACGACCACTCTTCTGCCTACCCCCTTGTACCTCGCTGCCCGCCTGTTAACGAACTCTGCTTTTACCCGACTACTCTTCAGCCTGACCCATCTGTACTGCTCCACCAGCCCGTTACTGGCCCGGCCTGCATCACTGCGCTTCCGCTTGCACGAGCACCACACGGACCAGCACACCACCACCAGTGACCCAGTCCGACCCTCGTTCCTCCCTGCATTCCTGAGCTCCCTGTCTACACTACCAGGGGTTCAGGAATCAGGTCGCAAGAGAGGTTGCCCACTGCATAAGCCAGACTCCACCACCAGGTACGTGACAGCAACGGACAGCCATGTCTGAGTCTGCGCAGGGGCCCTCTCCAACGCAGGAGCTATGCAATAACTTGACCGGGCTGACCTGAGCCATAAAGGACTTACACGATTGGTACACCTGAATGGAAAGCCAAGTCCAGGAACTTTCCATATCGGCCGCATCAAGCTCCGACTAGCTTATTGTCACCCTGCCCACTGAGCCATTACCTGAGCGATTCTCAGGGGACTGCAGGAAGTTTTGGGGTTTTTGCGGCACCTGTGAACTGTATTTTGCACTGCAACCCCGCACTTTTTCCTCGGAAGTCCCTAAGGTGGGGCTGGTTATCTCTCTCTTACGAGAGGAACCTCAAGCATGGGCCCACCGTCTCCTGGAACTGAAAGCCCCTGAAACAGTCGACCTACACCTCTTCTTCAGGGCCATGGCATTACTCTATGAGGACACCCACTTGGCTGCAACCGCAGAGACAGTTCTCCATGCCCTCCAGCACGGCCAACGCTAGGCGGTGGATTACACTGTCGAGTTCCGGAGCTGGGCTGCTGACACAGCCTGGAATGTTGCAGCCCTCCGCTATCAATTCCGGTTGGGCTTGTCCGAGCCACTGAAGGATGGTGGCTCGAGTAGGGGCGCCTCAATCCCTCGAGGCTCTGATTGACCTGGCCATCCAGGTTGACCACCATCTGCGGGAACGCAGGGCTGAGCGATCTGCAGGGAACCTGTCGGAGTCCATGCTTACTGTGTGTCCATGCAAACCCCTTACCCCCGAAGAAAGACACAGACGTCTCTGCCTCAACCTATGCCTGTACTGTGGAGGTTCTGGGCATCGTGTCAGGTCATGCCCAGCAAAGGGTCCCATCTCCCCCAAGGGAGTGGTCCTGTCTCTACCCAACCAAGCAACCCATCTGGTGCTTCCTCTGTCTCTCCAACTCCCCAACGGGAGCATCCAAGTTTCAGCCATCCTGGACTCAGGTGCCTGCAGCTGCTCTGTGGACCTATCCTTTTGCGCACAGCATCAGATTCCCCTTAAACCCAAAGCACACTGAATGGTCATCTGCCTGACCGACGGATCACCCCTCAAATCAGTACAATAACCCACGAAACCATTCCCCTCCTTGATAAGACTGTCACTGGTCATTCCGAGTACCTGCTCCTAGATGCTATTGCATCCCAGCTCTACCCAGTCATTCTTGGCCCCCCATGGCTGCTGGCATACTGCCCAACATTAATTGGATCACAGGGGACGTCCAGTTCCCGTCCTTCTACTGCCGGCATCACTGTCTACAGCAACCCTGGGAGCCTTCTCCCTCTGTCTTATGTCTGGATCCCGACCCTGACCAGGAGACCCGAGATGCAGTTCCCTCAGCTTATCATGATTTCCTGGACGTGTTTAGCAAGAAGGGGGCAGACAAGTTGCCTGCTCACCCTATGATTGCCCCATTGAACTGTTGCCAGGTGCAGAAGTTCCTTTCAGCTGGATTTACCCCTCTCTGAGGGGGAGCTCAAGGCCCTCAAGGCCTACCTAGATGAAAATCTAGAGAAGGGTTTTATCCAGCCATCCACGTCCCCTGCTGGAGCGGGAATATTCTTTGTTGAGAAAAAGGACTGGTCTCTGAGACCATGCATTGACTACCGGGACCTCAACAAGATAACTATCAAAAACCCCTATCCCTTACCCCTGGTACCCGAGCTGTTCCATCAACTGGGCGCTGCTACTATTTTTTCCAAGTTAGACCTCCGTGGGGCATATAACCTCATTCACATTCGCGAGGATGACGAACGAGATTCAGCCACTATGAATACCTCGTGAGGCTCTGCAACGCCCCGGCCACTTACCAGCACCTGGTCAACAATGTGTTCAAGGACTACCTAGACCAGTTTGTCATAATCTAATTGGATGACATCCTTATCTTTTCCTCATCCCTGGAAGTACACCGCAGGCACGTCAAGTGTGTCCTGGGGTGCCTACGACAACATGGACTGTATACGCAAAGGCCGACAAGTGCATGTTTGAATGTTCTAGCATCCCTTTCTTGGGCCTCATCATTTCAGTCTCAGGTGTCACTATGGATCCACAAAAGGTCACCGCCATCCTGGACTGGCCCGCGTCAGTGGACAAGAAAGGGGTGCAACGGTTCGTAGGCTTTGCAAACTTTTATCACAAGTTTATTAAGGGGTTTTCCGCTGTGATAGCGCCCATCACCCAGCTGACCAAGCAAGACTCCCATTTCCGGTGCACTCCTGAGGCCATGAGGCCTTCCTAACGCTCAAGAAGCTGTTTACGTCTGCTCCTGTCCTGAAGCATCCGGATCCAGTCTTGCCCTATATCCTGGAGGTGGATGCCTCGGATACCGTGTTGGGGGTGGTTCTGTCCCGGAGACGAGGCCCCAAGGCTTCCCTTCACCTCATCGCATTCTTTTCCCGGAAGCTCTCGCCACCAGAAACCAACTATGATGCTGGAGATCAAGAGCTGTTGGCAATTAAGTCCGCCTTGGAAGAATGGCGGTATTTGCCGGAGGGAGCCACACATCCTGTTCTGGTCTTCACGGACCACAAGAACCTTAAGTACCTCCGGACTACAAAGAGACTCAAGCCCCATCAGGCACGATGGGGACTCTTTTTCTCAAGGTTCTAACTCCACATTACTTACAGGCCTGGGTCGAAGAACACAAAACCAGACGCTCAATCCAGGATGTTCAATGGCTCTGAAAAACCAGCTCCACCAGACAACATCCTTTTGTCCCAAAGCTTCTTGTTTTCCCAAGAGGACCTGCTATCCTGACTCAGACGGGCTCTAACCCATGTCACCACGCCACCAGACCCTCGACTGGTATGGAGAGACGGACTGTGGTGGTACAGTGACAGGGTCTTCATACCCAAGGAACTACACCTGACCATCTTCGAACTGTGCCATGACCACCAACTGGCAGGACACTTTGGTAGTCGCAAGACATAGTTAGTGTCTCACTCCTTTTGGTAGTCCTCTGCTGACAAGGACTGTAAAGAATGCATCAGCGCCTGTCCAGTCTGCACCCACAACAAGACAAGCAGGGCCAAGGCCTGGGGTTTACTCAACCCACTTTCCATTCCTGGATGCCCATGGTCCCACATATCCATGGACTTTATAGTCGAATTGCCTCCCTCGGCTGGCTTCAATTCCATCTTTGTGGTCGTGGACCGCCTCATGAAAATGGCCCATTTTTTACCAATGAAGGGTACCCCGTCTGCTACAGAAACGGCAAAAGCCTTCATCAAGGAGATTGTCCGTCTTCATGGATTTCCCTTCAATATAGTCTCTGATCGTGGAGTACAATTCACGTCCCAGGTCTGGAAGGCCATATGCTTGGGTTTAGGGATTGAACTATCATTCTCGTCTGCTTACCACCTGCAGACGAATGGCCAGACTGAAAGAACTAATCAAACCCTGGAGCAGTACCTACGTTGTTACTCTTCTTTCTCCAAGGATGATTGGGTCTCACTGCTTTCGGAAGCCGAATTCGCCTATAATAACACGGTGCATTCAGCCACGAAACAATCTCCGTTTTGGGCGAATCTCGGCTACCATCCTACCTTCCTACCCAGCGTGAGTCCAGAAAGTTTGGTGCCAGCGGCCCAAAGCATCACGGAATTCTTTGTAAGGAACAGTCAATTGCTACAGGAGACACTTTCCCGAAACCCAGGAGCTCAACAAGAAGGCGTTTGACAAAGGGAAGCGGGGAATTGGACCTGCAACCGGGTGACCGAGTTTGGCTAGCAACCAAAAACCTAAAACTTTCTTGCCCCTCCAAGAAATTAGGACCAACGTTCACGGGGCCATTTCCAGTGAAGAAACCCCTTCCTGGGACGGAGGACAGCTCCACTGGGGCCAGATCTGTACATGTAGATGTAGAGTAGTATGTTGTCAGTTTAGTTTGGGGTGGAAGGGGTAGGTACCCCCCGGTTCACGGACACCCCAGTTGGGATCTCACTGTGTCACTCCCTAGGGATCCGGGGAAGCCCCATCCCCCTCCCCACCCCGGGCTCTTATCATTTTACCTCTACATTGTCTACTGGGTGGATAAGCTACCTTTTGTAGGACATAGAGTTTTGGTATTGAGCTATATGGTGTGTTAGTTGTTGTGCATGCGTTGTTTTAAGTTGGGTGCCAATGTTCGTGGGCCTGTGAATGTGTGTGAGTTTTCCTGTCTGTTCCCTATGGTGTTGGGCTGGGTCTCGGGGGGTTTATTGCTCATGGAAGGTTGTTTCAAGGGAGAGTGGGAGGGTGTGTAAAAAATGAAAATGCTTTTATTTTTACACAAAGTGGTCAATTTATAAGATATTTCTAACACAGAGCATGTACATAGCAAAAATAAACCCCAAAAAAATATTTTGCTACTCATCCTGAGTATAGCGACACCACATGTGTGCGACTTTTTCACAGCCTGGCCACATAGAGAGGTCCAACATGTAGGGAACACTGTGAGGCGTTCTAGGAACATAAATTAGACATATCATTTCCTAATGACCTATTACACTTTTGAAGGACAGTGGAATTACCCACAAAATTACCCCATTTTGGAAAGCAAACACCCCGTTGTATATATTCTATGAGGCATTATGAGTCTTTTGAATGCTTCATTTTTTTCCACAAGTCTTTCAAAAACGTTGAAAGAAAATGAAAACGATTTTACTTTTACACAAAGTGGCCAATTTATAAGATATTTCTAACACAAAGCATGTACATAGCAAAAATAAACCCCCAAATATATTCTGCTAATCATTCTGAGTATGGAGATACCACATGTGTGAGCATAAATTTCACATAAAATTTCGACCTATTACGACCTATTACACTTTTGAAGGCCCTGGAGCACAAGGACAGTGGAATTACCCAAAAAATGACCCCATTTTGGAGAGGAAACACCTCAACTTATATTCTACGAGGCATTATGAGTATTTTGAATGGTTCATTTTTTTCACAAGTCTTTGAAAAACGTGGAAAGAAAATGAAAACGCTTTTATTTTTACACAAAGTGGTCAATTTATAAGATATTTCTAACACAAAGCATGTACATAGCAAGAATTACCCCCCAAAAAATATTCTGCTACTCAACCCGAGTATAGCGATGCCACATAGAGAGGACCAACATGTAGGGAGCACCATCACATCGAATTTACTAAAGACCTATTACACTTTTGAAGGCCCTGGAGCCTGAGGACAATGGAATTACCTACAAAATGACCCCATTTTGGAAAGCAAACACCCCAACGTATATTCTATGAGGTATTATGAGTCTTTTTAATGGTTCATTTTTTTCTTCAAGTCTTTCAAAAACATTGAAAGAAAATGAAAACGCTTTTATCTTTACACAAAGTGGTCAATTTATAAGATATTTCTAACACATAGCATGAACATAGCAAAAATTACCCCCCAAAATATATTTTGCTACTCATCCTGAGTATGGCAATACCACATGTGTGAGACTTTTACACCGCCTGGCCATATAGAGAGGTCCAACATGCAGGCAGCACCGTGAAGCATTCTAGGAGCACAAATTGTATATGTATATGAAAACACTAAAATTTCCTAACGGCCTATTACAATTTTGAAGGCCCTGGAGCACCAGGATAGTGGAATTGACCACAAAATGACTCCATTTTGGAAAGCAAACACCCCAACATATATTCTATGAGGCATTATGAGTCTTTTGAATGGTTCATTTTTTTCCACGTCTTTGAAAAACGTGGAAAGAAAATAAGAAGGTTTTTATTTTTACACAAAGTGGTCAATTTATAAGATATTTCTAACACAAAGCATGTACATAGCAAAAATGAACCCCAAAATATATTGTGCTACTTATTCTGAGTATGGAGATACCACATGTGTGAGACTTTTACACAGCCTGACCACATAGAGAGGTCCAACATGTAGGGAGCATCAGGCATTCTAAGAACATAAATTAGACATCTAATTTCCTAACGACCTATTACACTTTTGAAGGCCTTGGAGCATGAGGACAATGGAATTACCCACAAAATGACCCCATTTTGGAAAGGAAACACCCCAACGTATATTCTATGAGGCATTATGAGTCTTTTTAATGGTTCATGGTTATATTCTGCTACTCATCCTGAGTAAGAAGATACCACATGTGTGAGACTTTTACACAGCCTGGCCACATAGAGAGGTCCAACATGCAGGGGGCAGCGTCAAGCGTTCTAGAAGCATAAATTACACATTTTCTAACAACCTCTTAACATTTTGAAGGCCCTGGAGCACCAGGACACTGGACTTACCCACAAAATTACCCCATTTTGGAAAGCAAACACCCCAACGTATATTCAATCAGGCATTGTGAGTCTTTGGAATGGTTAATTTTTTTTCTACAAGTCTTTCAAAAACATTGAAAGAAAATGAAAACGCTTTTATCTTTACACAAAGTGGTCAATTTATAAGATATTTCTAACACAAAGCATGTACATAGCAAAAATGAACCCCCAAAATATATTATGCCACTCATCCTGAGTAAGAGGATACCACATGTGTGAAACTTTTACACAGCCTGGCCACATAGAGAGGTCCAACATGTAAGAAGCACCGTCAGGCGTTCTAGGATCATAAATGACACATAACATTTTCTAACGACCTATTACACTTTCGAAGGCCCCCGAAGCACACGGACAGTGAGATTTGACGGCGGCCTCAGAGATGGAGGTGAGTGCTCACACCGCTCCCAACGCGTCACCGAACGAACTGCACAGCACCGAACGAATAGCACAGGCAATCGCTGCACTGCTCGCTCCCACTATTAAGGCATCAGTTGAGAAAGCAGTACAAGAAGGGATGCATGTGATCCACAAGGAGTTGAGAGAACACAAAACCAGATTAGTAGAGGCTGAGCAGCGCATCTCCCATATAGAAGATGAACTCTACCAAACACAGGAATCTGACTTGGCCCAGGACAGACAACTCAAAGCCATTGTGGAAAAGCTGGAGGATCTGGAGAACAGATCTATGAGGTCAAACCTCCGTTTTATAGGGGTCCCTGAATCACTCCACACCCAGGCCTTAGCCACATTCTGTTCAACCAAAATCCCTGAAGCCTTAGGCCTTCCAGGTCAATGCCTGGTCGAACGTGCGCATCGTCTGGGCCCCCCTGCATCAGATAAACCGCAACCACGACCCTTAATAGCCAAATATTTAAATTACGCGGACAAATCTATGATCCTGCAAAAATACAGACAACAAAAATCCCTATCAATAGACGGGGTAAAAATCCTGATATTTGCCGATTACTCGGCTGAAGTGGCCAAAAAACGTATATCCTTTCAGGGGATATGTGCAGAACTATTCAAGAACGATTTGAAGTTCACACTGGCTTTCCCAGCTATACTACGATTAAAATCGCCATCTGGAGAACAGCTATCTTTCAGCTCCCCACAGGAAGCTGAAAAATTCATGCGATCACTCCAGCCAAACTCCTATGCTGCAGCGGTGAATAGAAATCTGCCCGCATCACGCGCTTTGGAGATGAGAAGCCCCAGGAAAGACTCCCCAAAAAGGTTTAAGCAATCTGGAGGGCAGAATACGCCCCAGCATCCGGACTGACACCCCTCACCATTCAATTGAGGTTCACAGTTCTCTATTTTCCATATGCTTTCTACTGGCCCTTTCTACCAGCTAGTTTGAGTAAAAGCTATGGTTGTGTAGCTCGCTCATGACCCATTACTGGGACAGTCTTAAGGTAACCTCTGGTAACAATAACTGTTTTACATGCTAGTGCCCCCCCCCCCCCCCCCG
>BLSH010316321.1:493643-503978 GCA_018402905.1 Glandirana rugosa | reverse complement strand
GGGCCCCCCCCCCCCCCCCGTGGGGGTTTAGTAGTTCATTCTCTCTAAGTTTTTGTTGTTTGATGTAAGTGCATGTGTCGTCCCTTTGCACAAGCATTGAGCGGACACATGCACAATAATTCCAAGAGTTTCCTTTCTTGTTATATACATTCTAATATGCCTTAGTCATAAATTGCTCTCTTTAAAATGGTTTGAGCCCTCTCCTCCACATCCTTGCTGCTTTGGACCCTCCTCCCCCCCATTCCTGCTATTAAAAACTCCCTTCTGCTAAAAGGGATCCCTGAGGTTCTACACCTCTTTACCTTTTACCCATGCCACCTATCCATCACCAGACCAAGGGTCCTCACCTAACTTGGGAGCTGATTTAAAGCAGCGAAACCATGTGGAAGAAAGAGAAGTGCATGTTGGAAATATGTTTTTTGTCCTCCCCCCATGCCCCCCCTCCTCCCCATACCCTCCCCAAATGGCATAGGACCTTAGCATCGTTGACTGACAATTGGAGCACCCTCCTATCACTCATTCCCAGGAGGCCCCGAACACACTATAATCCACCATTTCCCCCCAAGAATTCATCACTACCCGCACTCCGACCCGGTAACACCAGCCCATACCCACTGAAACCTACTTGATTATGAAAATTGTGACGTGGAATGTCAAGGGACTTGGCTCCCCCAACAAAAGAATAAAAATCCTTCGACACCTGCAAAGGCTTAAAACAGATATAGCCCTGATCCAGGAGGCACACCTGACAACTAGGGACTTCGACCGAATGAAAAAACTATGGGTAGGCACAGTGCTAGGATCAGAGGGAACCACCAAAAGAGCAGGCACCCTTATCCTTATACATAAAAATTTCCCAGGGAAAGTCATCTCTTCGGTTAATGACACACAGGGACGCATGGTCTCTGTACATGTACAATGGGGATCCAAAAAACTCAACATAACAAGCGTCTACGCTCCAAATAGCCCCCATGACCAATTCTTTACAGATCTTTCCACTCACGTCCTCACGCTCCCAGAGGGACCCCACATATTGGGAGGGGACTTCAATTCCACCATGTTCCCACCTGATGATAAACTCTCACCTCATCCCCCCGACCAAAACATGGGCACAGGGACCCACGCTACTTCACTCCACAATGGAATCCCTCCAGCTCATCGACCTCTGGAGACTTCAGCACCCTATAGACAGAGAATTCTCCTTATATTCCCCCTCACATAAAGTTCTCACAAGAATAGATTATATCTTTGGATCTGACGAATTATTCCCTTCAGTCCAGGAGACTGCTATCCACGAGATAGCTATTTCCGACCATGCCCCAGTCTCCCTCACGTTACAGGACCACACAACCCACCAAGACTGCAGCCTATGGCGTTTCCCCGCCTATCTTGCCAAAAACAATGACTTTATAACTTTTATCACTAAATCTTGGGATGATTTCAGAATCACCAACCAAAACCACATGGAAAACCCTACCCTCTTTTGGGAGGCAGGAAAGGCTTACTTGAGAGGCAAGATAATTTCCGATGCTTCCTTTCATAAAAAACGCTCTCGCCTTCAATTCAAAGAAGCCAGCTCCAACCTTAACAAGGCTCAACAAACCTTGGCTGCGGCCAATACCCAGCAAAATAGACAAATCTGGGAGGAAGCCAAGAGAACTTTTGATCTATGGGCTGATACCATAGAGCTCTCCAAAAGGGCCCAAACTGACGCTATACATTATAAATTCGGGTAACAAAGCAGGTAAAATACTGGCAAGGCTTTGCAAAGGCCCATATAAACCCACACACATCACCGCCCTTAGGGACAAAACGGGTAATACGCACAACCAACCTCACGCAATAACTCAAGTGATGTTAGATTTCTACACTTCCCTCTACGCCCCTGACCCCATTGACAAGTCCAAAGCTCAACAGTTTCTAAACGATCTTGAAATGACCAAAATATCACCCGAACAATTAACAGCGCTCAACACCCCAATAACCATCACAGAAGTAAAAGACACCATAGCCCACCTCCACCCAGGAAAAGCCCCAGGCCCAGATGGGTTCACAGGCGATTTCTATAAGGCCTTAAAAGACACCCTTAGCCCAACTCTACTGAATGTATACGCCCATATTTGGACAGGAGGTACCTACCCACCAACTAGTAATCAAGCGATCATCAAGTTGATAGAAAAAAAGGGTAAAGACCCGACGGCACCAGGCTCCTACCGACCCATCTCCCTTTCTAAACCTAGACACCAAAATACTCTCAAAAATAGTGGCTAACAGACTGGCAGCAATAATACCTGACATCATCCACCTGGCTCAGTCAGGCTTTGTCAAAGGCTGAACTGAATTTTAAATATCAGAAAAGTGATGACTATTCTTGAGGAGGCCTCTACGCACCCTCAATTAGAGAGAGCTATCATCACTTTAGATGCGGAAAAGGCCTTTGACAATGTAAATTTCGACTGGCTCTTCATGGTTCTAGACAAATTAGCATTCAAAGGATCTTTTATACACCTAATACAACAGATGTACACCCTTCCTTCAGCCAAACTGTTTCTAGCTGGCCAATTGAGCTCTGATTTCAGACTCTTCAAGGGGACAAGACAAGGATGCCTCCTCTCACCCTTGCTATTTAATATTGCCCTAGAACCATTATCCAGACATTTGACATACAAGGCTCCCCTTCATGGGGTCAAAGTAGGATCTGAAGAACTAAGAACAGCCCTATTCGCGGATGACGTGCTGATATTCTCAGCACACCCATCGAAAGATCTACACACTATAAAGGAGGTCTTTGACAACTTCAAAGCCTGCTCAGGTCTATGCATAAATTATGGAAAAAGTGAGGTCCTTCTATTAGGTTCCCACAAAACCCCAAACTGGGTCTCGGACTCACCCTTTATTCTAGCCAACTCTCATATTACTTATCTGGGTATCAAAATTGGAAAAACCCCGGCCTCCCTATACACTTTAAATTATCCTCCCCTCATAGACAAGATAACCAGAGAACTGAGCAGCTGGATGGATCTCCCGCTCTCGCTCCTGGGGAGGTGCCACCTGATTAAAATGGTTAGCTTCGCCAGACTATTATATCCAATGCAAACAATACCGCTGCTCTTGAAGCATAGAGATGTCAAAACCCTTAACAGCATCTTCATAAAATTTATCTGGCAGAACAAAAGAGCTTGAATTGCACTAAAATCACTATATCTCCCCAGGAGAACTACTAACCTACCTAATATACACTTGTATAACCTAGCATGTCTTTTGAGAATTGGTCTGGACTGGATAACCAAAGCTTCAAAATACTCAAATCATCACCTTGAGGCAAGCATGGTGCTCCCCTTCTCAGCACTCCTTCATACCCGCTGGAAATCTCTGGCCTCCCCAATACAACATAACCTTCTACTAAGAGACACAGCCATCCCTTGGAGAGAATCTCGAAAGCTCCTGGGCTTACCCCCCTTTATTTCCAGGCACCTACCAATACAAGGCCACCCTCACTTCACCCCTGGATGCTCTCAAAAGATCTTCCACAAATGGAAAAAAAAGGGCCTAATCACCTTTGCAGACATATGCGACTCCACAAACGGCTCCCTCCTACCCTTCCAAACAGTGGCACAAAGATTCGATCTCCCTCAATCGCATGTGCACTACCACAACCAGTGCAGGAGCTTCCTCAAATCCCTCTGTGGAAAAGGTCCTTCCAGACTCAGACTCTCCTTCCTAGACCACCTGATAACCCGACAATCATACTCAATCTCTGAGATCTACAAGCCTCTACGAGTGGCTGCCTGTTCCCTACCTGCCAACTCTAAGAAAATCAGCTGGGATAAGGAATTCCTAGTAGAAAACCTGGAGGACAAAATTATGGAAGGATACAACCAAGTCCTTAAAGTCACCCCCAGCGAATCATGGAGAGAAACTCAATTGAAAATTCTACATAGGGCCTACCTACCATATCTCCGTGACAAAACCTCCCGAGACTCGGCGATCTGCCCCAAATGATCTCAGCCTCTACCATCATTGGCTCACAGATTCTGGCACTGTCAGAACATCTCCTCCTACTGGGACAAAGTCTTAACCTACATCTCGACCATTACCTCGGTCCACCTGCCTAAGGACCGTATGCTCCTCCTGTTTGGCTATTGGGATGAATCCTTACTGGCAAGCCTTGCACACTGCCACATCACTCCTCAAAAGCACTGGATCCTCCATACCTTGCTGGCTGCAAGAAAAAGTATCCTAAAAAACTGGATCCTTCCATCTTCTCCCTCAATCTCCCAACTCAAGAAAGAACTTCTTACACTACTATATAAAGAAAGGCTCTCAACAGACCCTTCCCACCCCACTTCAAGAAAGAAGTTCCTCAGGAAGTGGCAACCCTTTATCCTGGAATCTATCCCCTTAGCAGAAAGAGAATCCCTAATCGACCAGCCCCTCAATTACCATGACATCCTCAAACAGCTATATGGGTGCTGAGACCTCCTTACATCATTATCAACATTATCAACATTTCTCTTCAAAGAAGGATCTACCCTCCTTTACACTGGATCAACACGACCATAAGCCAGGTTACAGGATTCTATCTACCTTTACCCTCAATATATATAGTCTAAAGTCAGCTTACATTTGCTATGTTGGGGCCACAGTATACCTATTAGGACTATACTACCTCCTGAGATCCACCCAGCGACCTCCCAATGATAGGATGCTCCACCTACACCCACCTAGGTCCTCCATAGCCCCCCACCCCACTCCCCCCCATGTCTTCCCCCTTTACGTCCCCGATGTTTACCCCTACAATTTATCGCTTCAATGCTTAAACATATTACTATGTACGTTTGATCCTGCTGTAATAGTCAATTTTATTATCACTAAATGTCTTAAATTTGAAACATGTCATTGTATCATCCGTTAACTCAATACAATTTCTTGAAAAAAAAAAATGACCCCATCTGGAAAGCAAACACCCCAACATATATTCTATGAGGCATTATGAGTCTTTTGAATGGTTAATTTTTTTCCACATGTCTTTGAAAAACGTAGAAAAAGCCACATAGAGAAGTCCAATATGTAGGGAACACTGTCAGGCGTTCTAGGAACATAAATTAGACATCTAGTTTCCATACGACCTATTACACTTTTGAAGGTCCTAGAGCACCAGGACTGTGGAATTACCCACAAAATTACCCCATTTTGGTAATCAAACACCCCAACGTATACTCTATGAGGCATTGTGAGTCTTTTGAATGGTTATTTTTTTTCCACAAGTCTTTCAAAAATGTTGAAAGAAGATGAAAACGCTTTTATTTTTACACAAAGTGGTCAATTTAAAAGATATTTTAAACACAAAGCATGTACAGATCAAACATAAACCCCCAAATATATTCTGCTCCTCATTCTGAGTATGGTGATACCGCATGTGTGAGACTTTTACATAGCCTTGCCACATAGAGAGGTCCAAAATGCAGGGAGCACCGTCAAGCATTCTAGGAGCATAAATTTCACATAAAATCTCCTAACGACCTATTACAATTTTGAAGGCCCTGGAGCACCAGGACAGTGGAATTACCCCATTTTGGAATGGAAACACCTCAAAGTATATTCTATGAGGCGTTATGAGTCTTTTGAATGGTTCATTTTTTTCCACAAGTCTTTGAAAAATGTAGAAAAAGAAAATAAAAACGCTTTTATTTTTACACAAAGTGGTCAATTTATAAGATATTTCTAACACAAAGCATGTACATAGCAAGAATTACCCCCCCCAAAAAAAATATTCTGCTACTCATTCTGAGTATAACGATGCCACATAGAGAGGTCCAACATGTAGGGAGCACCGTTAGGTGCTCTACGAGCATAAATTAGACATTGAATTTCCTAACAACCTATTACACTTTTGAAGGACCTGGAGCACAAGGACAATGGAATTACCCACAAAATGACCCCATTTTGGAAAGCAAACATCCAAACATATATTCTATGAGGCATTATGAGACTTTTTAATGGTTCATTTTTTTCTTCAAGTCTTCGAAAAACGTGGAAAGAAAATGAAAAAGCTTTTATTTTTACACAAAGTGGTCAATTTATAAGATATTTCTAACACATAGAATGTACATATCAAAAATTACCCCCCAAAATATATTTTGCTACTCATCCTGAGTATGGCGATACCACATGTGTGAGACTTTTACACCGCCTGGCCACATAGAGAGGTCCAACATGCAGGCAGCACCGGGAAGCATTCTAGGAGCACAAATTACACTAAAATTTCCTAACGGCCTATTACAATTTTGAAGGCCCTGGAGCACCAGGTTAGTGGAATTGCCCACAAAATGACCCCATTTTGGAAAGCAAACACCCCAACATATATTCTATGAGGCATTATGAGTCTTTTGAATGGTTCATTTTTTTCCACGTCTTTGAAAAACGTGGAAAGAAAATGAAAATGTTTTTATTTTTACACAAAGTGGTCAATTTATAAGATATTTCTAACACAAAACATGTACATAGCAAAAATGAACCCCAAAATATATTGTGCTACTCATTCTGAGTATGGAGATACCACATGTGTGAGACTTTTACACAGCCTGACCACATAGAGAGGTCCAACATGTAGGGAGCACCGTCAGGCATTCTAGGAACATAAATTAGACCTCTAATTTCCTAACGACCTATTACATTTTTGAAGGCCTTGGAGCATGAGGACAATGGAATTATCCACAAAATGACCCCATTTTGGAAAGGAAACACCCCAATGTATATTCTATGAGGCATTATGAGTCTTTTTAATGGTTCATAGTTATATTCTGCTACTCATCCTGAGTAAGAAGATACCACATGCGTGAGACTTTTACACAGCCTAGCCACATACAGAGGTCCAACATGCAGGGGGCAGCGTCAAGCATTCTAGAAGCATAAATTACACATTTTCTTACAACCTCTTAAAATTTTGAAGGCCCTGGAGCACCAGAACACTGGGATTACCCACAAAATAAACCCATTTTGGAAAGCAAACACCCCAACGTATATTCTATGAGGCATTATGAGTCTTTGGAATGGTTCATTTTTTTTCTACAGGTCTTTCAAAAACGTTGAAAGAAAATGAAAACGTTTTTATCTTTACACAAAGTGGTCAATTTATAAGATATTTCTAACACAAAGCATGTACATAGCAAAAATGAACCCCCAAAATATATTATGCTACTCATCCTGAGTAAGAGGATACCACATGTGTGAAACTTTTACACAGCCTGGCCACATAGAGAGGTCCAACATGCACGGAGCACAGTCAGGCGTTCTAGGATCATAAATGACACATAACATTTTCTAACGTCCTATTACACTTTCGAAGGCCCCGAAGCACACGGACAGTGAGATTACCCACAAAATGACCCCATCTGGAAAGCAAACACCCCAACATATATTCTATGAGGCATTATGAGTCTTTTGAATGGTTCATTTATTTTTCCACGTGTCTTTGAAAAACGTGGAAAGAAAATGAAAATTCTTTTATTTGTACACAAAGTGGTCAATTTACAAAATATTTTTAACACAAAGCATGTACATAGCAAATATGAACCCCCAAAAAATATTCTGCTACTCATCCCCAGTATAGCGATATCACATGTGTGCGACTTTTTCCCGGCCTGGCCACATAGAGAGGTCCAACATGTAGGGAGCACTGTCAGGCGTTCTAGGAACATAAATTAGACATCTAATTTCCTACCGACCTATTACAATTTTGAAGGCCCTAGAGCACCAGGACTGTGGAATTACCCACAAAATTACCCCATTTTGGAAAGCAAACACCCCAACGTATATGCTATGAGGCATTATGAGTCTTTTGAATGGTTATTTTTTTTTACACAAGTCTTTCAAAAATGTTGAAAGAAAATGAAAATGCTTTTATTTTTACACAAAGTGGTCAATTTATAAGATATTTCTAACACAAAGCATGTACATAGCAAAAATTAACCCCCAAAATATATTATTCTACTCATCCTGAGTAAGAGGATACCACATGTGTGAGACTTTTACACAGCCTGGCCACATAGAGAGGTCCAACATGCACGGAGCACCGTCAGGCGTTCTAGGATCATAAATTACACATAACATTTTCTAACGACCTATTACACATTCGAACACGGACAGTGAGATTACCCACAAAATGACCCCATCTGGAAAGCAAACACCCCAACATATATTCTATGAGGCATTATGAGTCTTTTGAATGGTTCATTTTTTTCCACACATCTTAGAAAAACGTTGAAAGAAAATGAAAATGCTTTTATTTTTAGAAAAAAATGGTCAATTTATAAAATATTTCTAACACAGAGCATGTACATAGCAAAAATGATCCCCCAAAAAATATTCTGCTACTCATCCCGAGTATAGCGATACCACATGTGTGCGACTTTTTCACAGCCTGGCCACATAGAGAGGTCCAATATGTAGGGAGCACTGTCAGGCGTTCTAGTAACATACTGTAAATTAGACATCTAATTTCCTTACGACCTATTACACTTTTGAAGGCCCTAGAGCACCAGGACTGTGGAATTACTCACAAAATTACCCCATTTTGGAAAGCAAACAACCCAACGTATATTCTATGAGGCATTATGAGTCTTTTGAATGGTTAATTTTATTCCACAAGTCTTTCAAAAATGTTGAAAGAAAATGAAAACGCTTTTATTTTTAATCAATGTGGTCAATGTATAAGATATTTTTAACACAAAGTATGTACATAGCAATAATTACCCCCCAAAAAATATTCTGCTACTCATTCTGAGTATAGCAATGCCACATAGAGAGGTCCAACATGTAGGGGGCACCGTTAGGTGCTCTACGAGCATAAATTAGACATTGAATTTCCTAACAACCTATTACACTTTTGAAGGCCCTGGAGCACAAGGACAATGGAATTACCCACAAAATGACCCCATTTTGGAAAGCAAACATCCAAACATATATTCTATGGGGCAGTATGAGTCTTTTTAATGGTTCATTTTTTTCTCCAAGTCTTCGAACAATGTGGAAAGAAAATGAAAACGCTTTTATTTTTACACAAAGTGGTCAATTTATAAAATATTTCTAACACATAGCATGTACATTGCAAAAATTACCTCCAAAATATATTTTGCTACTCATCCTGAGTATGGCGATACCACATGTGTGAGAATTTTACACCGCCTGGCCACATAGAGAGGTCCAACATGCAGGCAGAACCGTGAAGCATTCTAGGAGCACAAATTATACATAAAATTTACAAATGGCCTATTACAATTTTGAAGTCGCTGGAGTACCAGGACTGCGGAATTGCCCACAAAATGACACCATTTTGGAAAGCAAACACCCCAACGTATATTCTATGAGGCATTATGAGTCTTTTGAATGGTTAATTTTTTTCCACAAGTCTTTCAAAAACATTGAAAGAAAATGAAAACGCTTTTATTTGTACACAAAGTGGTCAATTTATAAGATATTTCTTTTTTTTCAAATTCTTTATTTATTTGAGTAAGGTATACAAGACAATACATCCAACAGTTCAAGATATTAAAACATAAGTAAGTAGACCATATTCAGGAGCTCATCTATAGTACACCAATAAATTCACGAAAAAAACCCAAGAATCAAGGATGAGTTCACATAAAATTTCAACATTTTGAAGGGGGTCCATCTGTCCCCGACCCCAGGCAGTCGACTATCAGCCTCCAGGGATGTAAGCAGCCGGACCTCCTGGTTTTCCAAAAGACAGAACCAGAGATAGGAGAAAAGGAATTTAAAAAGCCAAAGAGGAGATAGAAGAAAGAGGGAGAGAAAAAGAAGTGAAAAAGGAGAGGAGAGAGAGAGAGAGAAAAAAAAAAGGGGGGGGGAGGGAAACTCATCAATGGATAAAGGGGGGGGGAGGGGAGAGGGGGGGGGAAAAAAAAAAGAGAGAGAGAGAGAGGAGAGGAAAAAGTGAAGAAAAAGAGAGGGAGAAAGAAGATAGAGGAGAAACCGAAAAATTTAAGGAAAAGAGGATAGAGACCAAGACAGAAAACCTTTTGGTCCTCCAGGCCGACGAATGTAGGGACCTCCGACTATCAGCTGACGGACCCCAGCCCCTGTCTACCTGGGGGAAGTTTTACAACTTTAAAATACACTTGAGTAGGAACTAAGAACCCAAAAAAAGCACTTAAATAACCACATGATATCTACTCGAGGACTTATACCAGATGAATGAATACAAAATTATAGAACTTGACAACCTACATAACAGAACATATGGAATGAGTTTATTTATTTCTTAAACTTTTTTTTCTTTATAGAATATTTAACTGGTGAAACACATGTTTATTT
>BLSH010316321.1:462859-476638 GCA_018402905.1 Glandirana rugosa | reverse complement strand
TATGTATGTGTGTGTGTGTGCATACTGGGTGTGTATATACTGGGTGTATATTGGATGTATATTGTATGTATACTGTGTGTTTACATACAATATAAGCACAGTATATACACACCCAGTATGCACACACACATACATACAGTATGCATATATACAGTCACACACTGCAAAGGTCAGAAATAAGGAAAAACATTTGAAATAATAATAGCTTATTATAATTTATAATAAGTAAAAATTATAAATGAATAACTTATTATTTCAAATGTTCTTCCTTATTTCCGAATTTCGGAAATAAAAAAGAATATTTGAAATAATAATAAATAACTATTAAATATAGGTATTGAAATTTTCTAGAAAGTAAGACTATTAGAGTTGAACGAACCCAGACTGTAAAGTACGGGTCCGTGCCGAACTTTGGGGTGTCCGGGACCCAGACCCGAACCCGGACTTTTCAAAAAAAGTCCGGGTTCGGGTCCGGGGTTCTGGTAATTTTAATAAAAGTTCAGAAAGTTGCTGTAAAAAAGTCCTGGAAGGTCCTAGAGGTCTGCAAAAGGATGGAAAATGGGGGTAAGGGTGGGACAAGTGCCCTACAAAGAAATTGGGACAGGGAAATAACTAAAAACATTTTTAAAAAAATATCAAAAATGGAGGCGGATTTGGACCATCTTCATACTGTGTCTGAAAAGTATTAATTAACGGTAGAAGCCATATCACTGTTCTAAAATCATCTTCGAACTGTGTCAAAAAAGTATAAATAAGCAGGGAGAACCCATATCACTGTACTGCAAACATCTGGAAACTGTTTAGAAAACTTTACCTAAAACCGGGAGGAACTATATCACTGTTCTGCAAACATCTAGAAACTGTTTAGAACACTTTACCTAAAACCGGGAGGAACCATATACCTGTTCTGCAAACATCTGGACACTGTTTAGAACACTTTACCTAAAACCGGGTGGAACCATATACCTGTTCTGCAAACATCTGGAAACTGTTTAGAACACTTTACCTAAAACCGGGAGGAAACATATACCTGTTCTGCAAACATCTGGAAACTGTTTAGAACACTTTACCTAAAACCGGTAGGAACCATATACCTGTTCTGCAAACATCTGAACACTGTTTAGAACACTTTACCTAAAACCGGGTGGAATCATATGCCTGTTCTGCAAACATCTGGACACTGTTTAGAACACTTTACCTAAAACCGGGTGGAACCATATACCTGTTCTGCAAACATCTGGAAACTGTTTAGAACACTTTACCTAAAACCGGGTGGAACCATATCCCTGTTCTGCAAACATCTGGAAACTGTTTAGAACACTTTACCTAAAACCGGGTGGAACCATATACCTGTTCTGCAAACATCTGGGAACTGTTTAGAACACTTTACCTAAAACCGGGAGGAACCATATACCTGTTCTGCAAACATCTGGACACTGTTTAGAACACTTTACCTAAAACCGGGTGGAACCATATCCCTGTTCTGCAAACATCTGGAAACTGTTTAGAACACTTTACCTAAAACCGGATGGAATCATATACCTGTTCAAAGGCCTCGGAGCACATGGACAGTGGGATTACCCACAAAATGACCCCATCTGGAAAGCAAACACCCCAACATATATTCTATGAGGCATTATGAGTCTTTTGAATGGTTAATTTTTTTCCACATGTCTTCGAAAAACGTGGAAAGAAAATGAAAATGCTTTTATTTTTACACAAAGTGGTCAATTTATAAAATATTTCTAACACAAAGCATGTACATAGCAAAAATGAACTCCCAAAAAATAAAAATATTCTGCTACTCATCCCAAGTATAGTGATACCACATGTGTGCGACTTTTTCACAGCCTGGCCACATAGAGAGGTCCAACATGTAGGGAGCACTGTCAGGCGTTCTAGGAACATAAACTAGACATCTAATTTCCTAACGACCTATTGCATTTTGAAGGCCCTAGAGCACCGGGACTGTGGAATTACCCACAAAATTACCCCATTTTGGAAAGCAAACACCCCAATGTATATTCTATGAGGAATTATGAGTCTTTTGAATGGTTAATTTTTTTCCACAAGTCTTTCAAAAACGTTGAAAGAAAATGAAAACGCTTTTATTTTTACACAAAGTGGTCAATTTATAAGATATTTTTAACACAAAGCATGTACAGAGCAAAAATTAACCCCCAAATATACTCTGCTACTCATTCTGAGTATGGAGATACCTCATGTGTGAGACTTTTACATAGCCTGGCCACATAGAGAGGTCCAACATGCAGGGAGCACCGTCAAGCATTCTAGGAGCATACATTTCACATAAAATTTCCTAACGACCTATTACAATTTTGAAGGCCCTAGAGCACCAGGACAGTGGAATTAATGACAAAATGACCCCATTTTGGAATGGAAACACCTCAACGTATATTCTATGAGGCATTATGAGTCTTTTGAATGGTTCATTTTTTTCCACAAGTCTTGAAAACGTGATAAGAAAATGAAAATGCTTTTATTTTTACACAAAGTGGTCAATTTATAAGATATTTCTAACACATAAGCATGTACATAGCAAGAATTAACCCCCAAAAAATATTCTGCTTTTTTTTTGTATTTATAAATAGTGCTACATAGTACATTTGTGTCCAGAATGAGTAGAGGGTCAAATAAGGGACTTGGTGGTGGTCGTGGTGCTGCTGGTGTTGGTGGTGTTGCTGAAGCTCATTTTGCAAGGAGAGGACATGGTCGATCTGTGCCAGCTACATGCACAAGTGAAACACCTTCCTCAGGTAGCCAACAGAACCTTCAACTTTATATGGTAGGCCTGAATGGCGGTCAACGAATGGTGAGGCCAGAACAAGTACAGGCGATAGTACATTGGGTGGCTGACAATGCCTCCGGTTCCTTCACATTGTCTCCCTTGATGAAAGCTCAGAGTTGGCACCTAAACCTCATGGCCATCTGTCTTTCACCTCAGCCCCTTGTAAATCAGCCAAGCAGTCTGAGCCCCAAATCATGCAGCAGTCTCTTATGCTTTTTGATGACTCTGCTGCTGTGCTTTCCATGGGCCATCCACATAGCCCTGGCCCAGAAGTGGAAGACATTGAGTGCACTGATGCCCAACCACTTCTGGTTCAGGATGAGGACATGGAAACACCATGGCAGCATGTCTGTGATGATGATGATGACGAAACACAGGTGCCAACTGCTGTGGCTTTCCTCAGTCTGCAGACTGACAAGGAGGGCAGTGGTGAAGGGTGTGTGGAAGATGATGTGGAGGATCCTAGACCCCAAATGGAATGAAGGTCATGCGAGTGACGTGTGCAGTTTGGAGGAAGAGGTGGTGGTCACACAGAGGCACCAGCACAGCAAAAGAGGAAGCAGGTTGCAAAAGCGGAGCGAGCGTCCCCTAGACAGTAGGCCTGCTACTACCCACCGCACCCAGGGACCTAGCACACCAAAGGCAGCTCCACCATGTCCGCCACCGTCCCCAAGCATTTCCACACGGTCCCATGGAAGCTTACACTCTCCCTCTCCCAAACACTGGAGAGAAAGAGGAAGTACCGCCCTACCCACCCACGATTCCTGGCCCTGAATGCAAGCATTTCAAAATCCCTGGCCTTTGAAATGCTGTTATTCCATCTGGTGGACACGGACAGTTTTAAAAACCTGATGGCGGTTGCTGTCCCACAGTACGTGGTTCCCAGCCGCCACTACTTTTCCAGGTGAGCCATCCCTACCCTGCACAAACAAGTCGGGGACGAGATCAAGTGTGCACTGCGCAACGCCATCTGTGGCAAGATCCACATAACCACTGACGCGTGGACCAGTAAGCATGGGCAGGGATGCTATATCTTGCTAACTGTACACTGGGCAAATGTAGTGCCGGGTGGGCCTGAGGCGGCTAGCCGTTTGGCGCATGTCCTTCCGCCACCCAGGACTGCAGGGCATTTCTCTTTGCCTCCTGTTGCCTCCTCCTCCTACTGCGCTTTCTCCTCTTCCTCCTCTACCACCTCCTCATCCACTCAGCATAACCCCTTTACCACCAACTTCAGCACATCCAGGGGGAAATGACAGCAGGCTTTTTTAAAACTGATATGTTGGCGGGATACACAGTACTCAGATACGCACAATACACTCACAATACACAGGTACTCACAATACACAGGTCACACAGTACCCAGGTACTTACAATACTCAGGCATTCACAATACTCAGGCATCGCCAAACACACAGTCAGCCATTAGTCTTTACTATTAGTTGTGTGTCTCTGGTCAACCTCCCCTGTAATCTGACACTTGCAGGGTTTGTCAGTCAGTGGATTTGAGGCCCATACACACGGTACAATAATTGACCTACAATGGTCGTCCAACAGCCTGTTGTGCGATAATCCGACTGTTCGTACACATGATCCAACAGCCAATTTCAAATTATTGTCCAACAGAAGTTGGCTGACAAGACTAGAAAACTTTTGTTGGCCAACAAGACATTGGCCAATTGTTGACTCTTGTGTACAGAAGTTGGCCCAACAAAAAGTTGGAAGTGCAAACACGCATGCTCGGAACCCACTACACTCTCACACTCTCTCTCTCTCACGCCAAACTGTCACCACAATGACTCCAGTGTCTGCACCTCTGCGCCAAAAACTCTTGAACAGCACCCCCTACTCAGTACCTTAGTACCTCTATGGTGTGAAGGGACCACCAACACCCAAAGCACAATTTTTCCACACCTGTTACTTCACAATAGCACTGGCAGCAAATTACTCCCAAAACGGAATTCACTATTTCTCTCAGGTCACAGATAACACCCAAATACTTACTCTAGTCAGGACCTGGAGTAGTCCAAATAGAAATAATGTTTAGAGCATGATCTGATCGCCTAAATTGTACAAAAATATGCAGTATATTGTTTAAAGATAATCTGCTTTTAAACTGTGTGACAAAGTGATTTCTACACTGAAATATCTTAAAAAGTCTGAGAAAAGATAAATTCCCTGCCTCTTTACATTTAGGTGCATAGCACAGCTGAGCACAACTGTGCATGCTCAGACACAAAACAACTCAGTTTTTAACTCTCATGGAGTAATTCCTTGAGTTGATAGTAAATATCAAAATGAGAGTTGTTTTACACAACTTTTTTTAGGAGTGAAGATGAGAGTTATGTAGCCCAATGTAATATTCAGCCATTCATTCTAATGGTACAATTGTTATTTCCCCTAAATAAATCCTTTTCATGTTGAGATGCAATGTATCTTTCTCTCAAAGAAATTGTCCTTGCAACAATGTTGCAATTTTGTTTTTAAGAATGCTAGAATAATCTTTTCATGTTTTAGTAAAATATTTTTTTCTATGTCACTTTCACTTGTTGATATCTATCTCACAAAAATATTTCCCCAAACTCACACAGGAGTCTTTACAAACCACAAACAATACCATTGCTTATGGAAATTTAAAATTAGTCTCTTTTTTTTATTCTTACCAAATGATCCTAATTTGAGGCCAAAAAATGTGATATCTGTACCAACATCAGAAATAAAAATGTCATTACCAAAAATCAGAGGATAACATTACTATTCTACGCTCACGCAGCGAGAAACACCAAAAATCACAGAATACATTTAGAAGATTTACTCCTGACTAATGTAATTCCTATATATTCCTAGAAATGCAGTATCTGTGTATTTATGTGAAGAAGGACTTGACATGCAGTAGCCCCGTGGTTTAAAAGGTAGCAATTCTGTCTACCATTGCAGACGTCCTGAGTTCGATTCCCAAGCATGTCACTTCATGTAGAGATGTTGTTTGTCCTCTTTATGTTGTTAAAAATGACTCAGGGCCTTACTTAAATTATATCTAAATGTAGTATTTATGTGTAGGAGGGTTCCACCACCATTGCAAATCTTGGCAGATACACTAGATAGGCAATTTGGATGCCTGCCTTTACATACACATGAAGTTTAATGGCATCCCAGTCTTAGTCCACAGGGTTCAATATAAAGTTGGCCCACCCTTTGCAGCTATAACCACTTCAACTCTTCTGGGAAGTCTGTCCATAAAGCTTAGGATGTTTATCTATGGGAGTATTTGGCCATTCTTCCAAAAGTGCATTTGTGAAGTGAGCCACTGATGTTGGATGAGAAGGCCTGGCTCACAGTCTCCACTCTAATTCAGCCAAAAGGTGTCCTATCTGTTTGAGGTCAGGACTCTGTGCAGGCCAGTCAAGTTCCTCCACCCCAAACTCACTCATCCATGTCTTTATGGATCTTGCTTTTGTGTACTGGTCCAAATCAATTGGTGGAGGGGGGTTATGATGTAGGGTTGTTTTTCAGGGGTTGGGGTTGGCCCCTTAGTTCCAGTGAAGGGAACTCTTAAGGCATCAGCAAGAAATTTTGGGCAATTTCATGCTCCCAACTTTGTGAGAACAGTTTGGGGATGGCCCCTTCCTGTTCCAACATGACTGCACACCAGTGCACAAAACAAAGTCCATAAAGACATGGATGAGGGAGGTTGGTGTGGAGGAACTTGACTGGCCTGCAGGGAGTCCTGACCTCAACCCGATAGAACACCTTTTGGCTGAATTAGAGCAGAGACTGCGAGCCAGGGCTTCTCATCCAACATCAGTGCCTAACCTCAGAAATGCACTTCTGGAAGAATGGCCAAACATTCCCATAGACACACCCCTAAACCTTATGGACAGCCTTCCCAGAAGAGTTGAAGCTGTTATAGCTGCAAATGGTGGCCAAACTCTATACTGAACCCTGGGCTGCCATTATAGTTCATGTGTGTGTAAAGGCACATTTCCCAATACTTAGGACAATATATTGTATATTACTTGTGATACGGAGCATGGCTATGGACTTAGGGCTAGTTCACACCACAGTGATGGACAAGACATGTGCTCACTGCTCACTAGCTAAGTGGCTAGCCAATCCACCTGGCACCCAAAAGGTTGCTAGTTCACGTCCCCAATATGCTAATGCTTGTGTTGAAGTTGATATGTTCCCCCTGTGTGGGTTTCAATCCAAAGACAGGCTGGCATTTTATTTGTCTCTTGTCCAAATAGTCTGTAATGTAAGCAAGTTATTTTGGGACTTTAAATTGGAAGCTCATCGCAGCCAAGGACTTGGACATTTCAAATTGTAGGGTTTACACTGCATATATACATCTGGTTAGAAAACTGTTGCTTGGATCAGTGTTTCTGAACTCCAGTTCTCAAGGCGCCCCAACAGGTCATGCTTTCAGGATTTCCCTCAGGTGAAACAGCTGTGGTAATTACTAAGGCAGTGAAACTGATCAAATCACCTGTGCAAAATAATGGAAAGCCTGAAAACATGACATGATGGAGGAATTGAGGACAGGGTTAAGAACCACTGAATTTTGTCCTGGAGTTCTATTGATCTGATGAACATAGCCAAGGGTTAACACAGCAAATAGTATTAGGTATTGCAGCCCTACAGGTGAAAGAAATTGGAAAAGACAGATTGAAAGATACTGGTGGGTGTGTACTTCTATTGGGCATGTGTCAGTGTGCTAACTTATATAAGGGACTTCAGTAGGGGGGTTGGTTTGGCCGATGAGAGACCAGATTTGTTGCTGTGGTTTATGTGGGCTAAGGAATGATATTGTGCTAATGACAAATGCTTCACTGGAGCTGTTTGTTTGCTAAAATTATTGTGCATTTTGACCATCAAAGTGGTTTGATTTGACCATGCTGTCCGATTGGGGTGTGTATTGTTTGTCTTACCATGCATCCTTCTCGGGAAAAGAAATACTCACCAATGTATGTGTGGAATGGGGGTGTTTTTGTTTGAATATGTGCCTTTTTTAATATGTTGTAAGGCTTTGTTAGAATGACTGTTACGTATCTTTCTGCAATTTTGCAGCTAATAATGTGATGTGGGTGTTTAGTCATTCTATGAAATGTGTGGGCTGTTATACACTGAAAGTAAAGCTGTGTCCACTGTAAGGTTTAATCCAATTTTAGATTGTAAGCTCCTATGAGCAGGGCCCTTAGAACCCAATTGCTAACTGCTTTGCTAAATATATATACTATAATGTATGTATATATACTGTAAATACTTTAATGCCAGCAAATATGTACAGTCTGGTCCATAAATATTGGGACATCAACACAATTCTAATCTTTTTGGCTTTATACACCACCACAATGGATTTGAAATGAAACTAACAAGATGTACTTTAACTGCAGACTTTCAGCTTTAATTTGAGGGTATTTACATTCAAATCAGATGAACGGTGTAGGGATTACAACAGTTTGTATATGTGCCTCCCACTTTTTAAGGGACCAAAAGTAATGGGGCAATTGGCTGCTCAGCTGTTCCCTGGCCAGGTGTGTGTTATTCCCTCATTATCTCATTTACAAGGAGCAGATAAAAGGTCCAGAGTTCATTTCAAGTGTGCTATTTGCATTTGGAATCTGTTGCTGTCAACTCTCAATATGAGATCCAAAGAGCTGTCACTATCAGTGAAGCAAGCCATCATTAGGCTGAAAAAACAAAACAAACCCATCAGAGAGATAGCAAAAACATTAGGTGTGGCCAAATCAACTGTTTGGAACATCCTGTACATACTTGTGTTTCTGCTGGCAAAATAAAAGGAAATTGATTTTGCTTGTTATTGTTCTCTTTTGTAACTTACTTTTTAAATTCGTTTTGGGGGTGGTGGTTTTGGGAAAGTGGATTACCTTCCTTAGAGCCGGTTCACACTGCTGCAGTGTCTGAGATCGGATGTGATTCGCACTGCAGTGCAAATCACATGCGATCTGTGCTATGCAAATTCAGCCATACAGATTGTATGGCTGAATTTGCATTGCATCCCGACCAAACTTGCACAGGACCCTTTTTTGTTACACAGCAGAATCAGATCACATGGGTGTTCACATCCATGAAATCTGATTCCTGTCCGAATTTGCAGTTCACAGTGTGATCTGCAAACTGATTTGGGGGTGTCATTAGCTTTCTATTAACACTCCCAGCAGTTTGCATATGGTAGTGTGAACTGCCTGTAAGTCGGGTGTGATGTGGGAACCTGCAGTGGATTCACAGGGTCCCCGTACAGCACCTCACTCGCAGGCAGTTCACACTGCCATATGTAAAGTGCTGGGAGTGTCAATAGAAAGCTGACACCCCCAAATCAGTTTGCAGATCACACTGCAAACAGACAGGAATCGGATTGCATGGGTGTGAACACTTATGTGATCCTATTCTGATGCAGAACCAAAAAGGTCCTGTGCAGTTTGGTTTGACTGATGTGATTTCAGCCATACTCTCTGTATGGCTGAAATCTCATCACACAGACATCGCATGTGATTTTCACTGCAGTGCGGTGCGAATTACATGCAATCTCGGACAACTGTGCAGTGTGAACCGACCCTCAGGCCCGGTTCACATTGGCGCAATGTGCAAAATCGAATATGATTTGCAATGCACTGCAGTGCAAAGCACATGTGATGTCTGTGTGATGCGATTTCAGCTATACAGCTAGTATGGCTCAAATTGCTTCACAGTCGGGGCTAAACTCACACAGGACCGTTAGTGCGACCGATCGCATGGGTGTTCACACTTATGCAATCCGATTCATGTTCAAACTGGAAGTTCGCACTGCGATATGTGAGCTGAACTTAACTCAGTTTGCATATAGCAGTGTGAACTGTCATACGAGTTAGGTGCAATGTGGGAACCCGCAGTGGATTTGCAGGGTTCCCGCATCGCACTAGTGTGAACCATCACTCATAAGCCATCTTCTCAATTACATTTGCATAATCCTTACAGATATACATCAGCTGGAAGTGTAATGTAGCTGTAAATAGGAAGTGCTGTGTGCACATGGTCAGGAAGCAATTGTGTGGTGACACCAAATAAACAAATCAATGAACCCCACCCACACCAGATATAGCTCCCACATTGATAAAAAATGTCATTTCAACTTGTTTGCGGCTATAATGTATTGTCCCCCCAATCCATACCAAGCCCTTTGGCTCAAGGATGGGTTTTAAGGGGAAGCCCACAACAATTTTGTTTACAAAATGGCGAGGGATCCCCCCAGAATCCAGACCCTTTCTGAACATGCAGCCTGGAGGTCAGGATGGGGGAACAAGCGAGGGGCCCCCCTCCTGGACCAAGCCAGGCCACATGCCTTTAACATGAGGGGGTGTGTGCTTTGGGGTGGGGGGCTCTGTGCCCCCCCCCACCCCAAAGCACCTTGTCCCAATGTTGATGGGGACAAGGATTTCTTTCCGACAACCGTGGCTGGTAGTTGTTGGGGTCTGCGGTTGGGGGGCTGATCGGAAGGTGGAAGCCCCATTAACAAGGGGGACACCAGATCCTGGCCCCCTATGTGAATGAGTATTGGGTACATCATACCCATTCACCTAAACAGTGTAAAAATGTTTTTAAAAATGGAGACATTTTTTGTCCAATCTTTTATGTCAAAAATGTTAAAGTGTCTTGCGATGTACATCCATGTTCAACTCGAACATCGGGGGTTCGCCGAATCCCGAACATTATGGGGCATTCGTGGGAAATTTGAGCACCCCATAATGCAGTGAAATTGCGGGGGAATGTCGTCCGCTGATTGGCCAAAGCATGCAGATGACCTGCTGTGAGAGCCATGATTGGCCAAAGGCAGGGTGCCTTTGGCCAATCATTGCTTATCGGGTCTGAGTCCATGCCCACACTATATAAGGCCACTTATACAGCGGCCGAATATAGTGAAAACATTTGCAGAGATAGTGAAAGGTTAGGCAGTGGTGTGTAGTATAGGAATATATATGTACAGCAAGGTATATATAATACACTGCATTCAGTGTATTTATTTATTTCAGGTACTTATATAGCGCTGTCAATTTACGTAGCACTTTACATATAGTCCCTACCCTCAAGGAGCTTACAATCTATGGTCCCTAACTCACATTCATACATATACTAGGGCCAATTTAGACAGGATATAATTTACCTACTAGCATGTCTTTGAAGCATGGGAGGAAACTGGAGTACCCGGAGGAATTCCACGCAGCCACAGGGAGAACATGCAAACTCCAGGCAGGTAGTGTTGTGGTTGGGATTTGAACCAGCAACCCTTTTGTTGCCAGGCAAAAGTGCTATTCACTACACCACTGTGTAGACTATATACAGTGCATGCATGCTTGGATAAGGGTCTGGCATAGATTTTAAGTGGAACTCCACACCAAAATTGACCAAAAATTTTGGTTAGGGGTCCCCTCCAAAGTCCGTACCAGGCCCCTCAGGTCTGGTATGAATTTAAAGGGTGACCCCATGCCAAATTTTTAGAAAAATGGCATTGGGGTCCACCCAAAATCCAAACCAGACCCCAAAGCACCCTCCCCATGTTAAGGGCATGTTGCCTGGTAAGGTTCAGAGGGGGCCCGCTCACTCGTCCCCACCCCCTCCTGCCATGCCAGGGCTGCATGCTCGGATAAGGGTCTGGTTTTGATTTTGGGGGACCCAACACCATTTTTTTTAAGTTTGGCGTGGGGTTCCCCTTAAAATCCATACCAGACCTAAAGGGCCGGGTATGGACTTTGTAGGGGACCCCTACACAAATTATTATTAAAAAAATTGCCAGAGTTCCCCTTAAAATCCACACCAGACCTGAAGGGCCTGGTATGGACTGGGGGGGGGGACCCCAACGCAATGCTTTTTCAATGATCTTTATCTTGCAGGGAACTGGCAATACATTACAGCCACAAGCAATTTTAATTGACAATTTTTCCTTTACAAATCTAATTTTGCGGTGGCACTGTTCTAAACATCACCCATACTAAGGGGACGCCCAAGCATGATATTTAAAGGAATATTTCCTTTTTTTTCACTTTAAGCATATTAAAACCACTGCTCCTGAAAAAACTATTGATTTAAAAACTTTTTTTTTCTATTGATACATGTCCCCTAGAGCAGGACCCAGGTCCCCATACACTTTTTAGGGCAATGAACTTGCATTGAAGGTTTAATTTGAGGAATTTGAAAGTTACATGTTCAATCCCAGTTGACAGCACATGTGATCTTAGAGGCATCTTCCCAGGCAAATAGAGCTCTGATCTGTGTATATTTCCTCCCAGTTTGTGAGAGTTGAAGTCTTAATTGCCTTTAGTTGGGAGTTATTTTAAGGCACTGTTGGAGTTATAGTAAACCAGGCAAATTGTTTATAAGATAAAGAAAACTTGCAGGGAAAATGTAATTTTTTGGCCTTTATAAATCTCATTTTTGCTGCAGCAGGATATAGAAATTGTACAGAAGCACAACTTTACAGGCAGACTAAGGGGACCCCCAGCACTATATTTAAAATACATTTTCATTATTTATTATTTCACTTTAAGCATCAGCAAATCACTGTTTATTTAAAAATTATGTTTTTTACAAACTCTTTTCATTGATACATGTCCCCCAGAGCAGTACCCGGTCCCCCATACCCTTTGTATGGCAAATAATCTAAGCCCTCGAAATGGGCAGTTTTGATTTTTCCAGTTCAGGTCCCATAAACTTCAATGGGGTTTGTTATTTGCGATGTTCGAGAGTTCTGGCACGAACCAGACAGGGGTTAGACCCATCTCTAGTGTACAGAGTGTATTTTCCGATGTGCTATTTATAAATACATGTCCACCTTCCCACCATTTGTTAAAAATACAGGTAGTATGGGGATGTCAGGGTATGATAATTTTGCATTTTTTTTTTTATTCAAATTTTTATTGTCAAATTGTGGCATGTACAGGTTATACATTTGAAAGTTAAATGACAAAAGACAATTTCAAACAAGTTACATCAGAAACAATTAGTAAGGAGCCAAGCCCGCTGGTGGTGGGATATGTTTACATTAGTCTGGTAAATAAATCTGGTGTCAAGAAGGCTCTGCTGTTCCACAGATTAGATAAACTGTAAGTGAGAGCCAGTTGACCTGGCTTTAAAATCCATTTTCAGTGGCGCCGATGGAAGGGCCAGCACCAGACAAGGGGCTCTTGTGATTTATAAAATCAACCGAAGCTGAAGAACATATAGTACAGTGAGAAAATAAACCAACATATTTTGCTGAAATGGGGAAATTTCTAAAAAATGAACTGAAAGGTTGGAGCAAAATGACAGGAGTAAGTAATCAGTGGGCACTATTAAAGTCTACCATCTTGGAGGCAACTAGATTATATGTCAGGCAAGTTAGTAAGAATAAACGGAAGAAAAAACCAACATGGTTCACCAAAGAGGTAAGTAGGATAGTAAAGAAAAAAAATGGCATATAGAAGATTCAAGGAAACAGGAGGTGCAGCTGACAGAGAGGAGTATAAAAATAGACAAAAGGTAAAAAATCTTTAAAGGGGTAAAGTCGTTTTATACAACCAAATAAAAGAGTGACATGATATACAAGAAGTCGAAGCCAACTAAAATATTTAGTGTTCTCGGGGAACAGACCACGACCGGGAAGGTAGCCGCGGTGACTTTTACCTAAAATTTCGGTCCAGTTGACCGAGAGTGAATGTCAAATAGATTAGACACCTTGTCGTCTCGGAAGAACTGTGGTCTAAATAAATGGTCTGATTACATTTGTATAGGGTGGTGGTCGCCCGAACCGAGGAATGATTAACAAAGACTACATTGAACAAACTTTAACAGAAAACAGTAAATTGAAAGTTTACATATTGGACATGTACGGTGTTAAACTGTTATTTTTAAACTTATTTTTTTTTTTACGTTTTAATAGTATGGGACTGTAGGGGTATGATGGACATAAAAATTGTTTACCACCCTTCCACCTGTACATAAAT
>BLSH010316321.1:422324-452353 GCA_018402905.1 Glandirana rugosa | reverse complement strand
ATGTGTATAAGAGACAGATCATGGGCCTCTTGGCTGCATCTCTGATCAGTCTTCTCCTTGTATGAGCTGAAAGTTTAGAGGGACAGCCAGGTCTTGGTAGATTTGCAGTGGTCTGATACTCCTTCCATTTCAATATTATCACTTGCACAGTGCTCCTTGGGATGTTTAAAGCTTGGGAAATCTTTTTGTATCCAAATCCGGCTTTAAACTTCTCCACAACAGTATCTCGGACCTGCCTGGTGTGTTCCTTGTTCTTCATGATGCTCTCTGCGCTTTAAACGGACCTCTGAGACTATCACAGTGCAGGTGCATTTATACGGAGACTTGATTACACACAGGTGGATTCTATTTATCATCATTAGTCATTGAGGTCAACATTGGATCATTCAGAGATCCTCACTGAACTTCTGGAGAGAGTTTGCTGCACTGAAAGTAAAGGGGCTGAATAATTTTGCACGTCCAATTTTTCAGTTTTTTATTTGTTAAAAAAGTTTGAAATATCCAATAAATTTTGTTCCACTTCATGATTGTGTCCCACTTGTTGTTGATTCTTCACAAAAAAATTACAGTTTTATATCTTTATGTTTGAAGCCTGAAATGTGGCAAAAGGTCAGCAAAGTTCAAGGGGGCCGAATACTTTCGCAAGGCACTGTAGTTACATACAGTAGTTTGTAAAGGTTTAAAAAAATATATAGGTCCATCCAGTTCAACCTGTGTGTGCATGCTTGTGTTTATTGCTTTTAATTATAAGTGATAACATTTTGTATGCTTCTAGTAATAATAATGTGACCCAGAAGCGATAAAAATTATTTATTAAGAAAAGTGAAAACTCGACATAGAACAGACGAGGTTACCAGAGAAACAGAAATAAAAAATGAACACAAAAAAGGGGGAAATATTTGCTTAATTAATATTGGTACATAAAAGAAAAGAAAATGTGGGTAGCAAAAAATGATGGTAAGCAGTAAGCAGTATATAGTACATACAAATGAATGCAGTATAATATAGATAACGTCTACAGAAAGGCACACGTGTGATAAAAGCAATCCTGCAATAGATCAATCAATGACCCATATAGGTCTCTAAAGAAGACCGTTGAGCTAAATCAGTGTCACATCCTAACCATCAAGCCAGGTATTAAAGTGGTTGTAAAGCCTAAGTATTTTTTTTAACTTTATGCATTCCTTACATTAAGCTAACAAATGTTTAGGTGTCAGCAACCCCCCACCCTTTTACTTACCTGAACCCTCATTCAATCCAGCACTGTACACATCTGCAGCTCTTCTCTCCACTCACTTCTGGGTCTCACTGGCTTTGTTGGGGCACAGGGAGCCATTGGCTCCCAGTGATGTCAATCAAAGCCGGTGACGTGGGAGGGAAGGTGGGGCAGAACCCCACTGTCTGTGTCAATGGACGCAGCAGTGGGGCCCAGGTGCGAGCATGCATGAGTGCCCCCATGGGAAGTGGCTTCCTATGGGGGCACTGGACAGGAGCGCTGGCAGGGGACCTGAGAAGAGGATGTTCATGGCCAAGAAAGTATAGAGATGTCTGTTTTTAAAAAAAAAATACCTTTACAGTCACTTTAATGAAACAAAGTCATAAATAAGAGAAGATGTTTTGTTAATCCACCTTCAAAGTAACGATTCTAAGTAACCAATTAGTCTGACAGGCACATTTATATGTTGGCTGTACTGACCTGCAGTAAATAGTTGCAAACTTTTTAAAGAGGTTGAAAAGGTAAAAGGCAGCCCCCCTTATACTTACCTGAGCCCCATCTCAATCCACCGCTATACCAGAGAGCAGCGGCTCTCTCCTCTCTCTGTCACTAGAATCTTGTCACCAGACAGCAGAGATCATAGGCTAAAGGTTCAGAGCCATTCAAAGTTGCCTTGTGATTACTGTGATGGCCAATCACAGTGATTACAAATGTAAACAGTACTACTGCTGCAGAGGGAGGCTTTGTTCAAGGTGGGGGGGGGGAGTTGAAGTGTCGCTAACTGTTAATATTGTGGGATTATTTTAGATGGGATTTAAAATGTCACTGATCTCCAATGACTACCAATGTTGTGGGATTGTTCTAGGGTTTTAAAGTGCTCCTGATTACTTGTGGTGAACTGTGTTTCTTTTTTGAATGCCGCTGACCACAAATTATTGGAGGGTTCTTCAGGGGAGGATTGAGGGAGGGAGGATTGAAATGCAACTGATCACCAATATTTGTGCGATTGTTTTTGGGAGGGTTAAATGTTTTGGATTTATCCATGGCATCTAGCTATTGCACAAAGAAATGTCAGTGCAATATAATTTCATACTCCAGGAAATATACTGTACTATACTTCCATATATAAAGATTTGCTCTTGGCTTCAATGAATGACTTTTAAAGGCTAAGCACCCCAATGCTAGCATGTGTCTTCATTTTTAAAAATGACTGCAAAAAAAAAACTCACCTTGGGGTGTCCACTTTCGAAAAAGGGTTAATTTTGGAATGATTAAAGCCTAATGGCAGAAACGCGTTGGCTTTCTTTTTGACTGTTGTTCACATGCAGTGATAAAACAATGTTTTAGCCGGCTTCCATGGCACCAGCCTTTCTACTTTTTTGCATGGACTATACGGAGGTTTACAGAGACTTCATAGGCTGAGTGCTGTGTTCTTGAGGCACAGGAGGTAGTAGCTTGGATGTACTTGTTCCACTTAATTTTGGGGTGTTTGTAATAGTCTGGCATTTTTATTTTATGCCTTTTATAATAGAAACTTAAGAGAGCATGGGTTATTTTTCAAAATTCACAGTTATATTCCATATATATATATATATATATATATATATATACAAAAGTGAGTACATCCCTCACCTTTTTGTAAATATTTTATTCTATCTTTTCATGTGACAACACTGAAGAAATTACACTTTGCTACAATGTAAAGTAGTGAGTGTACAGCTTGTATAACAGTGTAAATTTGCTGTCCCCTCAAAATAACTCAACAGACAGCCATTAATGTCTAAACCGCTGGCAACAAAAGTGAGCACACACCTAAAAAATAATATCAACTTGGGGTGGCCCCTTTCCAAAAAGGGGTAATTTTGGGATGTTTGTAATGTTCTGGCATTTTTATTTTATACTTTTTATAACAGACACTTAAGAGAACATGGGTTATTTTGTAAGATTTGTAGTTATTTTCTACTTTCTATAACTAAATCCCAGTGGTTATTTAATACCACTAAAAAAAGCTATCACAGCATTGAAATCTGAAAAATGGCCTAGAAAGAGGATGTAGTGTGCCGGTATCACAGAGTCTATGGGCAGTTTAACAGTCGCACACCAGTGTCGGCTTTATTCTAAGCCACTTCAGATAATTGACAGCTTATATGCAGACAGTCAGAACTCAGGAAGTGAAACCTGTTTCACAAAAAAGACCACCATAAGTTTGCCTGTACTGCTGGTATTCTAAATTAACACCATGGATGGGCCGAACACCCCCCATTCGGTTCACAGCAGAACTCTTAAACAGGGGAAATATTCTAACCCAAACAGCGAACCCATTTGAAGCCTATGGGAGCTAAACAGGAAAAATCAAAAGTGCCTATTTTGAAGGCTTATATGCAAGTAATTGGCCATAAAAGGGATATTAGTGTCTGTGTACTGCCCTGGGGGACATGTATCAATTTTTTTAAAAAATTACCGTTTTTTTCAGTGGCAGTGATTTTAATGATGCTTAAAGTGCAACAATAAAAATGAAAAATTCCTTTAAATATTATTATGTCTGGGGCGTCTCCTTGACGTGTCTGTAAAGTGGCGCATCTGTAGCATGCATAAAACATGCTACAGCAAAATTGACATTTATAAAGGAAAAAAAGTCAAATCCCACTTAAAATGAGGGTACAAGTGCCGGCACCTGGCTATTAACTACTTCAGCCCCGGAAGGATTTCATGCTTTAGATCCAGAGCACTTTTTGGGATTCGGCACTGCATCGCTTTAACTGACAATTGCACGGTCGTGCGACATTGCACCGAAACAAAATTAGCGTCCTTTTTTCCCCACAAATAGAGCTTTCTTTTGGTGGTATTTGATGACCTCTGCGTCATTTCTGATTGCCGCTATAAACAAAAAAAGAGTGACAATTTTGCAAAAAAAAAAATTTTTTTTTTTACTTTTTGCTAAAATACAAATCCAAAAAAAATATAAAAAAACATTTTTTTTTAAATTGGTTTTGGTCGATTTATATTCTTCCTCATATTTTTGGTAAAAAAATCGCAATCAGCGTTTATTGATTGGGTTGCGCAAAAGTTGCCCCGTTTACGAATGGTGAGAATTAATTTCTGGAGTTTTTATTTTTTTTACTAGTAATGGCGGCGATCTGTGATTTTTAGCGGTACTGCGATATTGCAGCGGACATGTCGGACAATTTTGACACTTTTTTGGGACCATTGGCATTCATACAGTGATCAGTGCTATAAAAATGCATTGATTACTGTGTAAATCCCATTGGCAGTGAAGGGGTTAACCTGGAGGAGGTGCTCTAAGGGTTAACTGTGTTCCCTCAGTGTGTTCTAACTGTACGGGGGCTAGGAACAGGAAGCCTGTGATCACATCCCTTCCCCCTCTGTCAGAACGGAGATCTATGTTTACAGGGGAGCTCAAATCCGCCCTACCAGCTCCCTGGCCCCCCCCGGAACACAGTGAGCGCACGAGCGCGCTCACAATACTAGTTATTGTTGCCGCCATCAGGTGATGGCGGTTTGCGATAATGAGTCACTTTGTCGCCGTCACAATGTGGCGGGCGGTCGGCAAGTGATTAAAAAACACCAAAATCTAAAAATAAAAAAAAAGATGGCATGGGTCCCGCCCCCAAAGTCCATACCACACCCTTATCCGAGCATGCAGCCTGGCAGGTCAGGAAAAGGGGAACATGAGTGAGCACCCTCCCCCCTGAACCATACCAAGCCACCACATGCCCTCAACATGGGGTGTTGGTGCTTTGGGGCAGGGGGGCTCTGCGCCCCCCACCCCAAATCACCTTATCCCCATTTTTTTCCAACAACACTGGACTGTGGTTGTCGGGGTCCGTGGGTGGGGGGCTTATCGGAATCTAGAATCTGGAATCCCCCTTTAACAAAACATTGTACCCATACCTATTCATCAAAAAAAGTGTCAAAAAGTAAAAACCACAAGAGACAGTTTTTGACCCTTGCCTATATAAGAGCCGTCAAAGCGAAGAGATCGCATATGGTGGGTAGCCTCATGGGCGGCAGAAGCTTTTTAATTTTTTTCCTATTTTTTGGGTCTGTTGGGCGGAGTCATTGACGAAGGATTTACATGGAGTAAGACTTTTTTTTATTTTTTAATAAAGGATTTGTCTGTCTCTTATGGTTTATTTTACCCATTACCCGATACCCATTCACATGGGTGGGTGGGATCTGGGGGGCCCCTTGTTAAAGGAGGCTTCCAGATTCTGATAACCCCCCACCCACAGACCCCAACAACCACAGCCCAGGGTTGTAGGGATGAGGCCCTTGTCCCCATGAACATGAGGACAAGGTGCTTTGGGGTGGAAGTGGTGCCCCAAAGCACCCCACCCATGGATAGGGCATGTGGCCTCGTATGGTTCAGGAGAAGGGGCGCTTGTTCGTCCCCTCCCCTTCCCTGACCTGCCGGGCTGCATGCTCGGATAAGGGTCTGGTATGGATTATGGGGGGACACCATGCCGTTTTTCTTTATATTTTGGCATTGAGTTCCCCTTAAAATCAATACCAGACCCAAAGGGGCTGGTATGGACTGGGGGACCCCATGCCATTTTTAAAAAAAAAAAATTTAATGGCACATTTTTTTTTTTTTTAGCAGTCAGACGGGAAACCCATTGACAGCTTATTACTCATCAGTTGTTAAGGCCGCGGCAGTCACATTCCCAGCCCCGTTCCTTAACAACCAGCTTACACTGTGCCCTGACTGGGCAAAGCTTTGCCCAATCAGGGCACAGAACGCACTAGACTCCCTCCAGAGGTGGTTTTGGCCAGCACGGTTGATTGCTTTAAAAAAGGCCTGGATTCTTTCATTAATGTAAATAATATAACTGGGTACTAACATTTTTAGGTAAAGTTGATCCAGGGTGAATCCGATTGCCTCTCGGGGAATCAGGAAGGAATATTTTCCCCCGTTATAGCAAATTGGATTACGCTTTGCTGGGGTTTTTTTTCCTCTGGATCAACAGTGGGTGAAGGATTGTATATGGGATTATTTGGTTATATATATATATATATATATATATATATATATATATATATAAATGTTTTTTTTTTTTGGTTTAACTAGATGGACTTGTGTCTTTTTTCAACCTGACTAACTATGTAACTATGCACTGTGAAGCACTGTGAAGTGCATTGCAGGGTTTTCGGCGGGGGGGAACACCCTGCAAATTTGGGTGTTCTGCGAATGGCCGAACAGGCAAATGTTCGGCCCGAACTCATGCTCGGGCCAAACCGTTCTCCCATCCCTAATTAACACATAGAAAGACAGCAACACCTGCAAATTTATGTAATTGGCCTTGATGGTTACTTTGCTCTTAGGCTTCATGCACACAGGATGTTAACAAAATGTCCTAAAAACGTCAGTAGCTTATCAGTGATTTTTTCAGCTGTTATTAGCGTTATATTACCAGCGTTTTTGTGTGTTTTTTCATGCTTTTTTGCATTTTTAAAGGACCAGTGTTTTTTTTCCTCAATTGATCTAAAACGTCCAAAAACATGGGGGATCAGCGTTTAGTCACGTTTTTGCGTGTTTTTGAGCGGTTTTAAGCGTTTGAACGTTTTTACAGCTGAAAAATGTCTCTCAGAACCCACTGGTCTTGGGTTTTTTTTACAGCTCAAAAATGTCACTGCTAAAATCAGTTGATAACAGCCTATGTGTGAATGAGCACATAGGATGACATGATGGAGAGTTTATTGACTGTAGAAAAAACCGCCTGAAGCTAAAAACAGCTGCTGTAAAACAGTCAAAAAATGTCCCGTGTGCATGAGGCCTTATGGTTGAGTGGTAAGATTTCAGCTAATTCACCCCAGGCCAAATAGGACAAGTATTTCTATTTAACACAAATATTGTTACATCTTGTCAGTCCCACAATGAGATTACATTTTTTTTTCCAATACTTAATTTTACAACAGCTCATAGTAATTAACAGAAACCATAGTTATGGCAATGTTAAACGGGAATACATTTAGGACCATTTGAAACAGTAATGAGATTAAAATTTGACTTACAATCAAATAAGACAAAATTCACATTTGCAAAAAAATAAATTAAAGATGCCATTTTTTCAACTGTGGAGACAGGTCGGCAGGAATTGCAATCCATTCTGGAAGGAATGAGGCTTCATATCTGAGAATTCTAAGGAGAGAAGAGTTTGGCAAAGTGTAGCGTGTAAGATAGATGGTTTCACCACCAGCCAAGTATGCAGCCCAATATCCAAATGTCCCTATGGTCATAATGGTGTGGTTACAATGGGCCAGTAGGGCAAAATCACGGGCAGGAGAACCTTCCTTACCATCTCCAGCAAAATGTACATCTCCTAGAGAGGTATTAATGTTCTGTTTACACCAATCCATCCCATTACTGGTCACCACAAAGAGGGGGTTATCATACTTCTTTCGGAAATAGTCCATAGCTTTTTGCATGTAGTTTTTGTCAGCTACCACACCTTTCCATTCCTGAGCCATGATCCTAACATAGTCCCCCCTGCGAACATGAACTCCAATATAGGTCACATTTTTTCTATTTCCTTTCAGGCTTGCAAGGTATGAATTTGCATCTTCCTTAATATGGTCATGAAAAGTGAATTCTTGTAGAATCTCCTCCCTTATGTGATGATAGAAGGTCCATGAAGATGGGGCACCTTTCAATTTAATGTATTGTCCAGAGATTTTGCAATATTCTGGTAACATCCAATTATTCAGTTCATAGATCCTCCATTTAATCCGGTTATCAATTTCCTGAGGAAGAACAGGCAATTTTATCTTAAATATCCTTCCTAGCTCATCATGCATTTGTGGTAAGATGTATGCTTGGTGTCCATTAAGCTTTGCCAGAGCATAAAGAACTGCATACTCCCCAATTCTGTTTCCAAGGCGCCCTTCAAGGCGTGCAGTCCACATGACAGCATCTGATTGTACATTGATGGGAAGTGATCTGTTTATGACATTTATGTTAATGCAAGAATTATTCCCATTGTTCATATAATGCAATGCTGCCGCAAGACTTGATTTCCAGTAGAAATAATACCAGGGAATGAATACATAAACAGCAAATATTATTAAATGGACAACCAGCTTCTTTAAAATGAGGTCCATTTCTAAACCTAGATATAAATAAGAAGATAAGCAAATCACAAAAGGTGTTTATACATGACATTGTTAAGTTACAGTATATACATTAATCCTTTTAAAAGCTTACATAAGTGGTGTTAGTTCATAAATGCCACAAGAATACTTGCACTGTAATAACATACAGTATGATGAAGTCAGTAATGTTGCTATAGGTGGTTGTCATAGGGGAAAAGTAAAGGAGAGTATCTAATACATAAGTGATAAAAATAGATGCTAGTCTTTAAATATGTATTAAGCCTGTAAACCTGAATGGAAAGTTTTGGATTGCTGCTCTGGTCTCTGTGTCCAAATCCAGTGGACTTGCGGGTGCTGGCTCGAGGGAAGGAGCTTGTCCCGGCCGTACATACATGCATTGCATGGTCCTCCATTTTTCTGGAGTGCAGCAATCAGTACTTCCTTTTTCCAGCATTTAAAGTAGAAATATAGGCAGAATGTTTTTTTTTTGGAGGGGGTGAGTAAGGGAGGGTTATACACCCTGTATAGTTTATTTTTGCCCTCTTTGTCCCAATGAGGAGATTACCATCTCTTCCTGTCCCATAGCCATAAAAGAGAGGAAATCCCTGTAAATTAAGGGAATCTCTTGGGGACCACTCCAGAAGATTTCCCTTTATTACTTTTCTGGAGACAGCACAAAATGTGGGGTTTTCTTTTACTTTCACTTTGAATGGTAATGGTAAGCAGCACAAATAGAGAGGGTGAATTTACTTAATAGGGATACAGACAACCATAAAAACTGACAGATGTTCTAATATCTCTCCACTCTATCCAAGGTTTTGGCTGTAGTTATACTTCAATAAACTTGTTCAACCACTTTCCGACTGCCCGCCGTGGATTGATGGTGGCAAAGTGGCTCGATATCGCAAACCGCCGTCACCTGGCGGTGGGCGCGGGATTGCGGATTGTGAGCACGCCGCCAGAGGCGAGCTCGCACACTCACTGTGTTACGGGGGAGCCAGGAAGCAGGTACGGCGGACTCGATGTCCGCCAGCTACCCACAATCGTTCCCCCGCAGTGACAGAACTGGGGTCTGTGTATGTAAACACACGGATCTCCATTCTGACAGGGGAGAGGAGTGTGATCACAGCCTCCCTGTGATCACTCTCCTCCCCCACTCAGCCCAGCCCCCATACAGTTAGTAACACACACAGGGAACACAGTTAACCCCTAGAGTGCCCCCTGCAGGTTAACCCCTTCCCTGCCAGTGACATTTACACAGTAATCAGTGTATTTTCATAACACTGATCACTGTATAAATGTCAATGGTCCCAAAAAAGTGTCAAAATTGTCCACAATGTTGCAGTCCCACTCAAAATCGCAGATCACAGCCATTGCTAGTAAAAAATAAAAAAATAAATAAAAACCCATAAATGAATTCTCATCATTTGTAAACACGGCAACTTTTGCGCAAACCAATCAATATATGCCGAAAATAAGAATATATATCGGCCAAAACCGATGAAAAAATTAGTTTTTTTAATATCTTTTTTTGGATATGTATTTTAGCAAAAAGTAAGAAATATATATATTTTTTTGCAAAATTGTCGCTATTTTTTTCTTTATAGCGGTGATCAGAAATGACACAGAGGTGACCAAATACCACCAAAAGAAAGCTCTATTTGTGGGGAAAGACGCAAATTGTGTTTGAGTACAACGTCGCACGACCGTGCAATTGTCAGTAAAAGCGACGCATTGCCGAATCTTAAAAAGCGCTTTGGTCCTAAAGGGGAAAATCCTTTCTGGGCTGAAGTGGTTAAGATGAAAGAGGGGAAGTCATCCCAAATGTTTTTTCTTTTATGTGAACTGTGTGTAAATTAGATCTGTTCAAGTCCCTCGCTGCTCATAATTTTCCCTATGTTGCTCCTAGGCAACTTACACGTTCCTATATTTTATAACTATTTCACATTAAAGCGTATTTCCACATTTGCAGTCAGATTTGAGAAAACCAGGGGGCGTGTCCAAGATGGCGGAGTGAACGGATGTATATTCCGGAACGCTGCACTAGACAAACTCCTTTTCTTATCCTGACCAGGGTTCTTGTGACCAGCTCCTGAAGGGATTACTGGTGGATGCCTCCTAAGTTGAGACCCAGAAGCTCAGCCGGTCATTCAACTCTGTTAAGACATCCCTGGATTCCAAGGGGAAGTATAGTGTGCTCTTTCTGGCTAAGCTGCAGGTGGTGGACAAGGAAACAATCTGTTTATTTTTACATCCCCAAAGGATCCCAGATAGCAAGTAATTGTGCTGCAAGTTTGAAAATGACTTGCTAAGCTATTGCTAGACTTGCCAAGCTTGTTGCATAATTGCAGGAAGTCTGCATTGCATGACTACAGATCAACTTTCTTTGCAAACATTCTGCAAATCTGCTACAAGTTCTGGTTCAGTTATGTTCACAGGGGGTCACTGTGGCTGAATTTTCATCATCACTCCCTGCTGTGTGTAATGATTTTTTTTAATTGGTGCTGGGGCATCCATAGTATCACTTTGGGAGTGGTGTGCAGAGAGATACCATGAGGTCTGATATGGAGATCAAGGAGTGACTAACCCTAATCTCATTGGTGTAGCACAATTTGTAATGTTTTATTTTTCCTTGTTTATATGCTGAGATTTAGCAGAAAATGTGTGTATTTAATGAGAGATGGAAATAAAAACCTCAAAGACCCGATTAAGAAATCTGGTAGTTCCACCATTGTATAGAGGACTACAAATCCCAGCTATACAGCAAGAATGCAGAATACTACCAGCTATATGGGGTGTATATAGAGAGACGTGCATTGTACATAGATGACTGCACTGTAGTGTGCTGAAAAGAGATCAATTCATTGTATTGTATACATAGAGACCCCTGCATTGTACTGTATACAATGAGACCCCTGCATTGTGCTGTATACAGGGACCCCTGCATTGTGCTGTATACAGAGAGACCCCTGCATTGTACTGTATACAGAGAGACCCCTGCATTGTACTGTATACAGAGAGACCCCTGCATTGTACTGTATACAGAGAGACCCCTGCATTGTGCTGTATACAGAGTTTCCACATCATCCCTTTAATCCAGGACACATACTTATTACACAGGTTCTGAGTCTGATTAAGGTGGTAATTAAACTGACTTGGTGCCTTATCTGCATTAAATTAGCCACAGAACCTGCGTAATTCATATGTGTCCTGGATTAAAGGGATGATGTGGCAACCCTAATACAGAGAGACCCCTGCATTGTACTGTATATAGAAAGACCCATGCATTGTACTGTATACAGAGAGACCCCTGCATTGTACTGTATGCAGAGAGACCTCTGCATTGTGCTACATGCAGAGAGACCCTTGCATTGTGCTACATGCAGAGAGACTCCTGCATTTTGCTGTATGCAGAGAGAGCCCTACGTTGTGCTGTATGCAGAGAGACCCCTGCTTTGTGCTGTATGCAAAGAGACCCCTGCATTGTGCTGTATGCAAAGAGACCCCTACATTGTGCAGTATACAGTGAGACCCCTGCATTGTGCTGTATACAGAGAGACCCCTGCATTGTACTGTATACAGAGAGACCCCCACATTGTACTGTATACAGAGAGATCCTTTTCATGGGAAATAGGAAAAGGTGGATACTTTTATCACCATCTATACCGGACTCACCTCACTCTACAGAGGTCTCATGACCTTTCTGGTCTAGGCATGCTTTATATTCCTGACAGTAAAGCAGAGAGATGAGCAGAGGGTTCCCCCACTACTAGTACCTCTATTGTGCTTGGTCTATAAAAGGTTATATTTGCCCCCTACATTGTGTGCAATGTCTTCCATTTCCCTCTTACATTCTTTATAGAGAACTTATATTCTTTTTAGTGTGTAATTAAGTAAAATTGTATTATATATTGTCTAGCTGACTGTGTGTTTCACAGCTTGTAATCAAAATATGTAAGGTGATATGTGAGAAAACGTAGAATTCTTTTGCAAAAATTAAATATAGTCCATCTATTTAAATATCTCTATTTAGAGCTGGTCTATAGTGACAAGTGGTGAGTTAATTTAACACATAAATGTGACTTTTTGAAAAACAAAAAAATTGATGCTGAGGAGTGTGCATGCGTGGGATCCCATGACGGCCGCTTAACACGGGAGCTCCGCACCTACCCGGGCTATAAGAGCCCCAGGCAACTCCAGCAGTGACCTAGGAGTGACATACACGGATTGAGGAGACACCCTACAGCCCCCTGGAGCAGCGGACGCTCAGAGCCACCGGGTTTCCTCATACCCGGGTGTACCAAGATGGCCAAGGCATAACGTGCTACACGGCCCGGACAACAGCGGCAGCACCCGCTCAGGTCAGCCTGCTAAGGCCCATAGGGACTGGGAAAGCTCCACAGGCACAGGGGAAGTTGGTGGCAGAGACACTATCATCCTCATAAGCCCCCCCCAGCTACACCCAGGTGGACCAAGATGGCCGCTGGTGCGGCCCAACGATTGCTGCAGCCCTCATAACAGTCAGTAAGGCGCCCAAGGCTAGTACTTGAAGGGCGTGCCAGCACTCCAGGCCCCCCAGGACTGCCCCAAGTACTCCACAACATGCCACAAAGTCCTCAATCAGCAAAGCCAGTAACCAGCCCAGGCCCTGTCCACATACTTGCTCTAAGGCAAAGCCCTTCATATCTCCTCCTTTTCCCGGAGGGGTACGAAGCAAGGAAAGAGTGAATCAAACTTGCATTGTTTCCCTTTATAACCTCTAGCATACCACGAGGCACAGGACATTACACCTTTAGCGATCCCCAACACCACCCTGTATGCAGGGCTTGACCGTGAGATGGTCCCTCACACATCTCTTCCTAGAGACTGTCCAGACTCATTCCACCGATGTGGCCACAGCAGGGGCTGGCCCCTGTGCCAAAAACCCAGAGGTTTCTGCTGAGCATAGGCCAGTCCTAACCCCAGCCACCCTCACCCCAGGACCCAATTTAACCACAAATCAACTCCTCTCTGTGTCCCCAGCCTCTACGGAATCGCTATTACGTCACTCAATGGAAGACTTCCCAGTCTCCCCAGCTGGCCCCTATCCAACTATTCTGCCAGAGGCATACACCCCTAGTACCTCTGCCCAGGATTCCCTCCTCAATACAGCAGACCTATTTCTTACATTTTCCAATCTCCTGGAGAGAGGCCTGGCGAACACGGCTGCGAAAATCACAGGGGACATAAAGGCAGACTTCCACATTTTGGGCTCCAGGATGGAAGCCATTGAACAAAAATTGGATATTACTGTGGCCAGAACCAACCAAAACTCAGCCCATATCCAAACTTTGCAAGATCAACTGGACGTTGCCCTGGCCAGAATGGACGATCTCGAAAACCGATCAAGACGGTACAACTTTAGAGTAAGGGGCCTGCCGGAATCCATCACAGAAGTTGCACAAGTGGTCCAGGACCTGATCTGCTCTTTGATCCCCAATGTGCCCAAGCATAGATTGGAACTGGACAGGGCCCATAGAGCTCTGGGCCCCCCGAGGACATAATTGTAAAACCACACTTCTATACCATCAAAGAAGAAATTTTGAAAGCCTCCTGTACAAATTCCACTATCACCTGCAAGTACAAATCTTTGCGGACCTGTTCCCGACCACTATTCAAAAAAGGAGAGCCCTCAAACCGCTCCTCAAAGTCCTCCAACAAAAAGAACTGAAATACTGGCGGAAGTTCCCTTTCACGGTAAAATTCATTTTTAAAGGAAAAGCATTGCCTTTCTCAACGTTCCCAGAGGGGGAAAAACTCCTTCTAAACCTTCAATTGATTTCCCAAGAAGCCCCGATGGATCTAACTGACTTCGCCAGCTCCCAAACAAAAAGACCTCTCCCAGCAAGCCCAGTTTCGCCCCCCTGGACCAAGTCAAAGAGCAACGATAACAGACCCCCATAACTTAGACTTTGGTCAAATTGGGCCTACTTAACTTTCTTCTTTTTTGATGGCCTATACCCTTCCGTGTGAATGGGGAAAGATTCCCCATGTGGTGTTCCCCCCCCCTTTTTTTTGAGAAGACCTAGTATATGGGGCTCCCATACCCCTTCCCCGCTACCCTTTGAACTTTGTTGTTTATGGGTTGGTTCATACACAAACTGTTCGATCAGTTGTATAGCTAAATGTTCATTTTTGTCCTCAAACAGCCATATTGCTTAAAGCCGTATTACTTACAGTTATTATGGTTGCACTCTATGTTAGAATTGGGCCTAGGGGCTCTCAGGCCTGGGTAGACCTCCATGTGCCTCCACTTATACCCAGGACTCCCTTCAAACTCCCTGGGATAAGTTCTTTGCCCCGGACAGGTCAGATGGTTTTGTATACCCTGTTTTTTGTTCTTATTTTGTTCCTTCCTCGGAGGGCTGGGATTGCGGATCAGAGGGGACTGTTAACCCCTTGGATTCCTCTCCCACTAGCCTACTTTAGGAATAATGGTCTTTACAAGATCTTTTCTTTCTCTACCATTCTTATCTTCCTTCCTTTTCCTCCTATAATGCACCTAATGTTTTTTTTTCTTTGTTTTAGCCTATCCTGAATCAATGGGCTGCACCTTGAGGTTCCTGGCTGTTCTCAAGTTGTCCTCTAGCTCTATGGGATTTTTCAGTCCTCTGGTGAGTGATGATGTAGACATGAGCATTGATCCCTGCAGGTTCCATGCTAATATACCGCTAAGACTCCTTAAAATAGCCACTCATAATGCCCAGGGTCTGAATTCTCCCATAAAAAGAAGAAAAGTACTAGATCATTACAAATCCCTTAAACTTGATGTGGTCCTGATCCAGGAGACCCATTTCCCACAAAGGTACAACCCCAATTTCCTCCACTCCCACTTCACCACTTTCTTCTTATCAAAAGCAGAGTCCAAAACTAGAGGGGTTGCCATCCTAATCTCTAAATCATGTAGCTTCACCCCCTGCCAGGAAATCAAAGATCCTGAAGGGAGGTTTGTCCTCATCAAGGGCTCCTTATATGGAAACCTATGCACTCTCGTTTCTTACTACGCCCCGAACAAAGGCCAAATCGGCTTTTTTAAATCACTTTTTGATACCATCCAACCCCATTTGGAAGGTAGAATAATTCTGGGGGGAGATTCCAATATTACATTTGACCACGGCCTTGACAGATCCAGTGTAATACAAACAAAGAGTTTGACCGCTTCAGGTGAGGCTGGTTGGTATTAATTTCCTTGGGTGCACATCCAGTCCGTGAACTGCACCAATGGTGAAGGGGAAAAGAGGTTGACAGCCCTCCAGGTGTGCGATAAAACATCAAGTCTTTATTTGATTAGATGTACAAACAATCCATAAATATTCTTACATGTCCAAAGATGAGCAGACAGAGTGCAGGCAGACAAAAGATTGACGCGTTTCCTGAAATTAAATCATAATCTGACATAGACCAGTACTGCTTCCATATATATATAGTGTCTAAATCATACAGGATCTAGCTGAAGTCTAAAAGTGCCAATTGATTTAATTAATTGATCCCAAACTCCTGTGTGTTGTTGGCTGCTCAGGAAAAAACACATCCTATCCAAACACTGCATAAGTAATGTCCTGGTGTAAAAACCCTAACTACCTCATAAAAGAAAAAGAAAAAAACATTTTTTTTGCAGAAAAAAATGTGTGTATGAGCAATGACTCCACCGAACACAAAAGGAGTGACTAAAAACATATGAATAGAGAGATTCTGCCCGTGTGTGAATGGACAGACTAGGAGACATACCGTACACACACACTGCAATACGGGAACAATCTGATCTCTCTTAAATGTCTGGGTATGCATTGCTTAACTGTCCAAAAAATACCTAAATATATATAGAAGCATGTACCACAAACATGAATATGAGTGAACATATACAAAAGTGTAACATGTATAATAATAAAAATATTGGTAAATTCACAATCGGTATGAAAAATACCATTAAATGCACAAAAACATCCCATTCAAAATTAAGACCCTGAGGTTTTCTACTCCGTAATCTGTATATCCAGAACACCTCCCGCTTACAGAGGAGGCGAAACAAGTCACCTCTTTTGTGCGATTTGACCTTCTCAATAACCTGTACTTGAACCAATTTGACGTCCCTCCCATGGCTAATGTTAAAATGGCGAGCTACATTGGTAGATTTATTGCCTTTGATGTCTGACAAATGCTCGCGAAACCTATCTCTCAGCCTAAGGGTGGTTCTCCCTACGTACTGGACAGAGCAGTCTGCACAAGTTATGGCATAAACTACATAGGTAGTATTACAATTATAAAATTTGTCCAAACTATATTTACTGCCATCAACTGAGCAGAAAAAACTGTTACTCCGCAACAAATGGAGACAACAGGGACAATCCCGAGCTCCTGCCATGGATATTATATCTTTTCCGAGCCATACCTTTAACTATCAGAAATGATCATCTCAAAGCGTTTCAGAGCAAGATCCTCAGATTCATCTGGGGAAACTCGGGTTACAGGTTCCCCCAAAATATCTTATACTGCCATAAAAAAAGGCAGGCTATCCCGAACTATACTATAGACTACCGTCTTTGGACTCCCTCCCAAAAAAGACCTCCTCCTCTATCGCCCACCTTATCCCAAACCTTTTCCCAATGGGATTCTAGGTGCGGAACCTCCCCAGATCTCACCACTTAACCCGCTAGCGCACATTTTCCACAACCCAGACTTTCCTCCAGGGCTTGATATCAAAGCGTTCAGGTGGTGGCTTGACAAAGGTCTGTATCGCATAGGACACTTTTTCACAGTCAGGCCCACTGACTCTCAGTCACTGTAAAAGCAAGCTAGACCTTCCAGATTCTGAAAGGTTTTGTTTCCATCAAATCCATCATTTCCTGTAGCAAACCTGGATAGAAAAAACCCTCCCACCCAAATTCACGGCTTACAAAATTTGGTGTGGCCAAGCCATGGAACAGAAGGGAGGCATTGCAGTAATATACTCCTCTCTGACTCAGCCAGGGATGAAAACTTCCTATATGAAGCACTGGTAGGAGGACTTCCAGATCTCCTGGGACTTGGAGACCTGGCACAGTTCCTTCTCTAAATCATTCAGGGGCGTCTTAAACACAACCCTCATGGAAGCCAGTCTCAAGGTTATCACTAGGCGGTATCTCACTCCGACCAAGCTCGCTTCCATTTACCCCACGGCTGACTCGCGGTGCTTTAGAGGCTGTTCCCTTTTGGGCTCAATGCCTCACATTTGGTGGCAATGTCCGAGGATACGTCCGTTTTGGAGGAAAATTTTCAAACTTATTGAGAAGATCACCGAAACACAGGCCACCAGGTCCACAGAAATTGCCCTTCTCAATGCTCACATCCTGAACATGTTTAATCCCAATAGAAAATTAGCGCACTTTATATTGCTCGGTGCCAAGCTCAACATATCGAAGTCTTGGAAAAAAACAAAGATTTCTTGGGCAGCCGTCATCTGAAAGATATCTTGTATCATGTTTCAAGAAAAGTTATCCAGTGTACTCTCTGACACAGCTGGGAGGCTCAAGGCCATCTGGGAACCATGGGCCACTAACTTAGGAATCTCTTTCATCCCGGGACAGACCCATTCTCTGGATACGGCTACTCCAACATAATTCTAGGTGCTCTGATACTCTCTTTTCCTTTCTCCTTACTTCTTCTTTTCTTTCTTTCTCACTCTACGCTGTACCTTTCTCATATTCTCCCCTGGTGTAGCAAGTTTATAGTTAAATTCACTATAGTGGAAATGCGTTAGGATTGACCCAGGGCTCTTGTTTCTCAGACCCCCCCCCCCACCATTAGCAAACAGTGACAGGAGATAGAATGCTGTCCTACTGGCTTTCTCACACTCTCACACAGAGTAGCGAAGCTTCCGAGTTCTGGCACAGCTTGTTCCCATTCTGGGGTGCCGGTCCTTGGGGAAGCTGAGCCCCTCACTGATCCTTTCCAGAAGGGCTTCTTCACAGAACCTACTTACTTTGAATGATATTTTGTACCTTCGAAAAGAGCCCCAGGGTCTTATTGTTGTTTTTGCCACTTTTATTTCTGTTTAGGTGGATATATCCTGCTTTTCTACATTGTGATGTACTCTTTCTCTCGTTATTTGTAAAACTTTAATAAAATCTTTGAAAGTAAAAAATTGATGCCACACTGTCACCCAAAGAGTGATCTATGTGTCACATGAAGAGTGATCGGTTGTCAATTTATTTTAGTGTGTAATTAAGTAAAATGGTGCAATATATTGTTTTCTAGTTGCCTGTGTGTTGTTTTATAGCTTGCAATCACAATATGTAAGGGGATATGTGAAAAAAAAACATTAAATTCCTTATGCAAAAATAAATATAGTCCTTACATTCAAATATCTTTATTTAGAGCTGGTCTATAGTGAAAAGTAGGGAGTTCATTTAAAATATAAATGTGACTTTTGTGACACAAATAATAAATGCAATGACTGAGTCCAAAGTTCAAACAAAGGTGGATGAAAAACAATATGCAGTGTGATAGTCAATCATTTTTATAAAAAAAAAAAAAAATATATATATATATATACATATATACAGTATCTAACAAAAGTGAGTACATTTTTTTATATCTTATCATGTGACAACACTGACGAAATGACACTTTGCTACAATGCAAAATGGTGAGAGTTCAGTTTGTATAACAGTTTAAATTTGCTGTCCCCTCAAAATAACTTAATACACAGGCATTAATGTCTAAACCGCTGGCAACAAAAGTGAGTACACCCCTAAGTGAAAATGTCCAAATTGGGCCCAAACTGTTAATATTTTGTGTGGCCAACATTATTTTCCAGCACTGCCTTAACCTTCTTGGGCATGGAGTTCACCAGAGCTTCACAGGTTGCCACCGGAGTCCTCTTCCATTCCTCCATGACAACATCACGGAGCTGGTGGATGTTAGAAACCTTGCGCTTCTCCTTCTGTTTGAGGATGCCCCAAATATGCTCAACAGGGTTTAAGTCTGGAGACATGCTTGGCCAGTCCATCACCTTTACCCTCAGCTTCTTTAGCAAGGCAGTTGTTGTCTTGGAGGTGTGTTTGGGGTCGTTATCATCTTGCAATACTGCCCTGTGGCCCAGTATCCAAAGGCAGGGAATCATGCTTTGCTTCAGTATGTCACAGTACATATTGGCATTCATGGTTCCCTCAATGAACTGTAGCTCCCCAGTGCCGGCAGCACTCATGCAGCTCCAGACCATGACACTCCCACCACCATGCTTGACTATACGCAAGACACACTTGTCTTTGTACTCCTCACCTGATTGCCACAACACACGCTTGGCACCATCTGAACCAAATGCATTTATTTTGGTCTCATTAGACCACAGGACATGGTTCCAGTAATCCATGTCCTTAGTCTGCTTGTCTTCGGCAAACTGTTTGTGGGTTTTCTTGTGCATCGTCTTTAGAAGAGGCTTCCTTCTGGCCATGCAGATACATTTGATGCAGTGTGGGGCATATAGTCTGAGCACTGACAGGCTGACCCCCCACCCCTTAACCCCTGCAGCAATGCTGGCAGCACTTATATGTCTGTTTCCTAAAGACAACCACTGGATATGACGCTGAGCACGATCACTCAACTTCTTTGGTCAACCATGGCGAGGCCTGTTCTGAGTGTAACCTGTCCTGTTAAACCGCTGCATAGCCTTGGCCACCGTGCTGCAGCTCAGTTTTAGGGTCTTGGCAATCTTCTTATAGCCTAGGCCATCTTTATGTAGAGCAACAATTCTTTTTTTCAGATTCTCGGAGAGTTCTTTGCCATGTAGTGCCATGTTGAACTTCCAGTGACCAGTATGAGAAAGTGAGAGTGAGAACACCAAATTTAACACACCTGCTCCCCATTCATACCTGAGACATTGTAACACTAACGAGTCACATGACACCAAGGAGGGAAATGGCTAATTGGGCCCAATTTGGACTTTTTCACATAAAGGTGTACTCACTTTTGTTGTCAGCGGTTTAGACATTAATGGCTGTGTGTTGAGTTATTTTGAGGGGACAGCAAATTTACACAGTTATACAAGCTGTACACTCACTACTTTACATTGTAGCAAAGTGTAATTTCTTCAGTGTTGTCACATGAAAAGATATAATAAAATATTTTCAAAAATAGGATCTGCATGATCCCTGGAGATGTATCCATGGCGCTGAAAGGGATTACTCCTTCTATTCGCCCTCGCAGAAATCTTATTCCAGAATTGACCTGTTCCTGACCTCCAAGGTACTCTTACAAAAAATTACAAAAGCATACATAGGTAGTATCACCTGGTCGGATCATGCCCCTGTATCAATAACTCTCCTTCTCAACTCCCAAACACCCAATCATAAACCCTGGCGACTAAACCCCGCCTTACTAAACGCTAAGGAGAACCAGGAACAGGTCAAGTCTGCAATCCGATTGTTTTTTGATACTAACGCAGGATCAGTCTCTAGTCCCGCCACTATGTGGAACGCCCACAAAGCCACACTCAGAGGTATTTTCCTAAAAATAGGGGCCCTGGAGAAAAAAAAGAGGAACAAAAACATAGAGGTTCTTTTGGCGCAAATCAGAGCCCTAGAATCCACTCATAAAAAAGACCCCAAAAACGTGACACTCACAAACCTTAATAAAATAAGAAATTAACTTAGCTCCCTTCTTCAAAAAAGCCATGACTTCTACATTAGACGACTACGTCTCACCTGGTATTCCCAGGGAAACAGACCAGGAAAATTCCTAGCGCAACAATATAAAAGAAGAGCCACACAAAACAGAATTGAATCCCTAGTAGACGCCCAGGGTCGTAAATTAATAAACCCTAAAGATATAGCGGATTGCTTTAGTGCTTTCTACTCTAAATTATACAATTTAAAACAAAACCCTGCAGAGCCCAAACCCACACTGCAACAAATAAATGACTTTCTAGACCCTCTACAACTCCCCACTATCTCCTCCACACAGTTGGAGGCCTTGTCAACACCCTTCACACATAATGAGATCAAACAAACAATAAAAAAGCTACCCATCCACAAAGCCCCGGGCCCTGATGGTTTTGGGAATGAATACTACAAAACCTTTCTAGAACAGCTAACCCCTCACCTTTGTGACACCCTTAACTACTTCTTAGAGACAGGAAAAATACCTTCCGAAACACTAGAGTCGACCATCACCACTATACACAAAACAGGCAAAGACCCTCAAAACCCAGCGAATTACAGACCAATTTCACTACTAAATACTGATCTCAAGATATACACTAAATTACTAGCCACCCGATTAGCCAAATATATCCCCAGCCTGGTTCACCCAGACCAGGTGGGTTTTATACCTCGTAGGCAAGCATCAGATGCCACTCGCAGATTTTTGGATATCATTGCCTGGGCCGAGCACTGTCGAACGCCTTCTCTGCTGATCTCTTTGGACGCGGAGAAGGCGTTCGACAGGGTTGACTGGTCATATCTGTCCCTGGCTCTGCGAAAGTTCGGGATTCAGGGTTCCTTCCTGAACGCTATAATGAGCCTATATACCACCCCAAAAGCCAGAGTATTAACATCAGGACTCCTGTCATCACCTTTTCCCATTACTAACGGGACAAGACAGGGCTGCCCTCTATCCCCCCTGATTTTCGCCCTCTCCGTCGAACCGCTCGCACAAGCAGTTAGGGAACATACCAACATTCAGGGTCTAGAAATTAGAGGGAATCAACAAAAAATCGGTTTATACGCGGACGACATAATCGTCTGTATTACTGATCCCCTTACGTCCTTACCTGCACTATGTGAACTACTCAACACATTCGGCCAGATATCTATGTATAAGGTGAATCACTCTAAATCTTCCATGTTAGGAGTCGCATTATCCTCACAACTCAGGGCATCCATTTCAAACTCCTCCCCGCTCTCCTGGGCTCCAGAATCCTCACTGCAATATCTAGGCATTCAATTGACAACTCCTAGTGACATGATCCTGCGTATCAATATGTCTTCCTTACAGCAGAAATTACAAGAGATTTCAAAGTCCCTCTTAAACACCCCAGCATCCTGGGCAGGAAGAATAGCCCTTGCCAAAATGTTCTTGGTACCCCATATACTATACTTCTTCAGAACCTTGCCTATCACAATCTTGCAAACGGACCTAACGAAACTGCAAGCCACAGTCAACGGATTTATTTGGGCTTCTCGTAAACCCCGAATCAAAGCAACCCTCCTCAGAGCACCGAAATCCCACTTTGGTCCAGGAGTTCCAGATTTGAGAGTGTACTACAAAGCAACCATTCTAGCCCAAACCAAAGCGATATGGGGGTCAAAGGAACCGCAGAGATGGGCGGAAATTGAAAAAGTATCTCTTACGGACGACCCTCAATAATTCCTATCAGCAGTTTGGTTGGGCTACCATCCCCCCCGATCATTCCTACCCACGGTGAATGCGACAATCACAGTGTGGAAGTCTGTGAGACAGATATCCTCAAACCTTCACGCTCAGACTCTGCGACTTCTTCCTCTTTCTGCTCTTGCTCTAATCACGCCGGATTTACCAATACAGAAATGGACCACTTTGGGTATCAAATCAATAGGTCACCTATTCCAGCAACACAAACTTATACCTTTTTCTCAACTACAGGAAACCTACAACATCCCGAACAGAGATTTCTACGCATACCTGAGAATTAGACACTCCCTTGCATTCATCACCCCTGTGGAAGACACCACCACAACAGAAATCATATCCCTCCTCAACTCGACCAGCAACAAAAAAAGGAGTATATCAGCTCTATACGGTATCTTGATGCTCCAAAAAAACAAAGATAAACCAGCACCCATATTGCATTGGGAGAACGTTCTGAAACAATCTTTCCCCATCGCTGAATGGCAGAGAGCCATACTAGCCCCTTCAAAATTCTCAAGGAACATTTCCCATTGGGAAACACTATTGAAAATCCTACAGTGCTGGCACTATACTCCTGTGAAACTTGCCCGGATCTATCCCTCTAACACCAGGGACTGCTGGAGGAACTGTAAACAAGAAGGTCACACCCACCATATCCTATGGGAATGCCCACACATCACTCACTTCTGGAATGACATATCTGACCTTATCAAAGACATAACGGATCAACCCCCTAACATCACCCCACAACTAGCTCTATTCGGTCTAGGTCTCGACGAGTGGAACCCAAAACTCCACCCCATAATTACCCACATCCTAGCTGCCGCACGTCTCTCTATAACCAGAAAGTGGAAAGAAGCAACCCCACCTACAGTACAGCAAACTATCGTAATACTAAATGATCAGTTGCTCATGGAATTTCTATACTCCAAAGCACATATGACACTAGTGAAGTTCTATGAGAGATGGCAGTACTGGCTTCTAGACCCAAGAGCCAACAAACCCACTTAATTAAGGCTAACCTAGGACCACCAATTATAGCGGAGGGGCTCTGGGAAATCACTGCACCCCAACCCCCTCATCCACTCGTCGCGACCTACCAATCAATATTAATTGGAGAATAGCCCAAGGCGGATACCTACCAGACCATATATCAGACTGTTCTGACTACTGTATCACTTGTTGTGCCAATATTAAGATGTTATATTCCTCTCATTATAACTCACTTCCCTCTACCCACCCAATCCCCATTCCCCCACCCTGTAAATAGGACGAGCCACTGTAGGGCAGGCTCGTGGACTTCCCTAGGACACAGGTATGTCCCCATTAGGGGTGCCTAGGGGACGACATCGGACCAGCCCTCAGGACTTTGGCTAAGTGGAGGGGCTCGGCCCTGGCCGAGCTCGCCCACACATAAGTCAAGCCGAATAGGCTCAGCCTACCCTTGTTAAGCCTCATTCCCTTGTTACGGTATTACTGCTTAATGAGTCTTTTTGTTTCTATACCATGTATGCTTTGAAAACTTAATAAAGAATATTGGAAAAAAAAAATATTTACAAAAATATGAGGGGTGTACTCACTTTTGTGAGATACTGTATATATAAGTGATGGGTGGCTGTCTGTTGAGCTGTGATGCTCACTAGCCTCTCACATTCCTGCTGTGGGGTGTTAGCCTAATCCAGATGGTGGATTCTTTTGGGGAATGTGTATTCACCTGTTTCTAGGTGTCCTGGTGGGGGCGATCAAGACCGAGGGGCCTCTGTAGTGTTTTACTTCTTCTGGTTATCCTGGTGGAGGCAATCAGCTTGGGGGGCCTCTATGGTGTGTAGTTTCCTCTGGGTATCCTGGTGGGGGCGATCAAGCTGGGGAATCTCTGTGGTGTAGGCTGGGGAATCTCTGTGGTTATTGGTTTCCTGTGTCACTCCGGGGTCTTTGTCAGTGCCTCAGTGGTGATGGTATGTAAGAAAGGAGGAGTTGCCAATAGTGTAATATCATTTAAGTAAAATTTATTCAAGATAAAAACAACTTTTTTACACTCACTTTTTCAATTTTAAAATGTTCAAATAATCCAGGAGCACCAAGCTCGTCTATCCGCTTCACTTCCTGGTTTGTCCTGTAGCTCTATCCCGACGTGTATCGTCACAGTCACGCGACTTCATCAGGGGATCCAAATTTTTTCCAAATTTGGGAAAAATAATTGACTATTACACTGCATATTGTTTTTCATCCACCATTGTTTGACTATATTTATTTTTGCATAAGGAATTTAAAGATTTTTTTCACATATGCCCTTATATATTGTGATTGCAAGCTGTGAAACAACACACAGTCAGCTAGAAAACAATATATTGCACCATTTTACTTAATTATACACTAAAAATAAATTGGCACCCGATCACTCTTCAGGTGACACATAGTATTCTGCATTGTTACTGTATTGCTGGGATTTGTAGTCCTCTATACAATGGTGAAACTACCAAGTTTCTTTCACCAGGTCTTTGAGGTTTCTATTTCCACCTCTCATTAAATACCACATTTTCTGCTAAATCTCAGCATATAAACAAGGAAAAATAACACATTACAAATTGTGCTACGCCAATGAGATTAGGGTTAGTCACTCCTTGATCTCCATATCAGATCTCATGGTACCTCTCTGCACACCACTCCCAAAGTGATTCTATGGCTTCCCCAGCACCAATTAAAGAAAATCATTACACACAGCAGGGAGCGATGATCAAACTTTAGCCCCAGTGACCCCCTGTGGTGTGATAACTATTACACAACATAAATGAACCAGAACTTCCAGCAGACTTGCAGAGTGTTTGCAAAGAAAGTTGATCTGGAGTCATGCAATGCAAACTTGCTGCCATTGTGCAACAGACTTGTGAAACCTGACAAGTCTAGCAATAGCACAGCAAGTCATAACTTGCAGCACAATTACCTGCTATCTGGGAATTGTTTCATAGACTTATTTTTTTCTTGCCAAAAACGGAGACTTGCATAACCCTGGCTGTAGACTTGCGGGGATCTTGCGGTAGACTTGTGGGGCTCTTGCTGTAGACTTATGGGGCTCTTGCTGCAGACTTACCACTGCAACTTCGCTCTTGCTAAAGACTTGCCATGCAAATTTGCTACAAGTTGGAAAAGTGTCAACTTGAACTTGTGCTTCAAGTGTTCTGCAAGTATACAACTTACCAGGGAAGATGTGTAACAAGTTACCAGACTTACAATTCAATACTACCACAAATGTGTGGCACATTATCCTTGCTATCTGGGATGCCGCAGATTGAGTGGAAACAATGCCCCCCCCCCCCCATGAGATGAAGCTGTTTCTTGCACCCTTGATAATACACATTGCTAATTAAGGAATCCTTCTTACTGGGAAACGTTATGCCAAGGTTCTCCCCATAGGGAAGGCTATGTACTGGTTGCAGAATGGATGGGGTCAGCTGCCAACACATTGTCCTGGCTTGGGGTTGCTGCCTCTGGCCCGGGAGCTGATCACCTTGGTGTTAATTGACCTCCTGGCTGTTGGAGATACAACTTTCAGCTTAGCCTATTGACTGCAGTTCACAATTAGGACACTAGATGTCGCTAATGCTCAGTGATATGCTATGCATCTCTTTTATGATGTGTTGTATTCCCTGTACATTCTGCTGTACTTGTTGTTTTTATTTTCCTGTCTGTGTCTTTCACCATGTGAGGTGACATCATTGCTGTTGTGGTTATGTTCCAATAAAGAAGCCAGTTCCTGTTACTCCACAACGTCTGATCTGAATCGGCTCCGCTGCATCCAGCAATCATACTCTGCAACAGGTTATGGGCCCAGGTTCCGGATAAAGTCTTATGACCAGGTGCGGCCCAGGCAGAACAAAGCCTCGAACGGGAGACAGCGTGGCTGATGCGGAGATCGATATAAGGAAGTTTTCCTGTGACATCTCCTATAGACAAGTAAGACTGTTCATATAAAAAGGAGGGAAAAATGGCCGGAAACTCAGAGCTTAAACTCTCAGTGGCGAAGCTGAACAATAGCAATTATCAGCTATGGAAGTTTAAAGTGGAAATGCTATTATCTAGAGATGACTTGTGGGAGGTTACCACCACAGAGAGGCCACAGGATAATAATCAGGACTGGGACAAGAAGAACAGACAGGCACGGGCCACCATGAGCTTACTAGTGGAGGATGATCAGCTCATTCATATACGCCATGAGGACACAGCGAAAGGCATGTGGGATGTACTGTAAAGACTGCATGAAAGATCCAGTTTAAACAGCAAGCTGTTTCTGCTGCAGAAACTTTATAAAATGAGACTTAGCAGAGAGCAGGACATGCAGGAGCATATAAACGCAATGCTGGAAATGATTGCGCAACTGAGATCAATCGGGGAGAATATAACAGACAGTCACGCTGCAGCCATGTTGTTATCTATACTGCACTGATCAATGCACTGGAGACACGACCTGAGACGGATCTGACGCTAGCATTCGTAAAAACCAGGCTCATAGATGAGTATCAGAGAAGAAAGGAATTAGTGCATGACTCCACAGAAACCGACACCACAAGCGCTCTTAAAGCTACTGACGCAAGGTTATACAGGATAGAGACCAGAGTGTGTTTCAGATGCCACAAACAGGGACACATAAAGAAAGACTGTACTATATGGAAAGCAGAGCAAATGAGACAGCGTCACTCTTATTCTAAACAAAAAGTCAAAGCCACAATCAATGATCCATGGGAAGGAAACTGGAATGCCACATTTAAAGTGACAGGCAACCATAAATGTCAAGGCTGGTGCATCGATTCGGGGACAACCAGTCACATGACGATTGATAGATGTTTTTTCACAGAACTTGATCTGAACAACAAAGAAACTATTTATCTTGCAGATGGATGCAAAATACATGCAGAAGGATATGGGCATGGAACCCTTGTATGCCCTGATGATGCGGGACACAATTTAGCCATACCAGTGAAAGATGTGCTTTATGTTCCTAATCTAGAAGGAGGACTCTTATCTGTGAAGTGTCTAACAGCCAGAGGATTCACTGTAAAATCCCAAGGTGACAAGTGTTCTATTTTAAACGGCAAACAGACAATAGCAAGTGCCAAGCTGGATGATCATCTATATCACATCAACACAGTGAAGGAAAAGGTGAGACTATGTACACACAAGCACAATGACTGTATACATATATGGCACAGACGTCTAGGTCACAGACACCCAGAATGCATACAGGAACTACAGAGGAGGAATCTGACAAGGGATCTAACAATATCCCCTTGTCCAGTTACTGTTAAGTGTGAATGTTGCATCAAACCAAAAGCTACAAGAGCAACACTTCCCAAGGTCAGTCAAAAGAGAACTTCAAGACCACTTGGCTTAGTTCACAGTGATGTTTGTGGTCCCCTAAACCCACCTACACCTGGAGGCATCAGGTACATAGTGACTTTCATAGACGACTATTCAAGATACACAGTCACCTACCTAATGCAACACAAGAGTGAAGTTTTTGACAAATTGCAAGACTATATAAAAAAGAACAGTAACTGGAGTGCACATGCGCTCCGACATGGAAGGCTAAGCCCGGACCTCCGCGCTTATCCCGGCCTTGAGCACCCTACACCCCGCCAGCTCTCCCAGAAGGGACTGCCCTCAACAGGGGAATACCCCCACAAGCAAAGGGAAGACGAGGGCTGTGCCGCGGAAGCACCGGAGGACGATCGCAGCAACGGAGGTAACTCACACCGCTCCGGGTGTACCAAAATGGCCGTGGCCTAACACGAGGCACAGCTCTCACAGACCCAACATTAGTCCCGGGGCACCCTCAAACGTCCCAGCCCACACCATAAATCGTCCACAAAGAATAAGGAGGCCTCATAAAAGGTAGCCCACAGATACCCAGGGAGATACCACACACCCCGGGTGGACCAAGATGGCCGCCATCAAGGCCTGACGAGCCCCATGATTACCGGGCATACCTAACCTCAACACAGGACAGTCCCCAAGGAGAGGCATCTCCCCCACAAGGCTCTATCATAATCCGCAGGGACTAAGCTCCTCTGAGGTTTTCCCAGCACAGAGCTGTGCTACAGCATAGTTTGTCACCACAGAGCACCGCAGACGGGGAGACACTTACTTTTTTGGAGGACACACTTAATTTTGGAGGAATCCACATAACCTCCCAACCCTCCTCATATTCCCTAGATGGCAGGGTGTCAGCAAACTCACCCCACCTCAGGAGTTCCATAAGGGCCACCGCATGCAGGGAACGTCGGCCAGAAGGACACTTTCTTTCCCTCCTGCAGATCCTGACCCTTCTCCTCCTCCAGAGATGACCTCCCCTGGGATCTCTTCTCCTCCGCCATCCCAGGAACAGATCATGGATCAAAGACCCATCCTCTCCCTGGCCACTCTCACCCTAACACCGGGGCCCAACCTACCAGTTCAACAGCCCTATTTTATCTCTCCCGCTTCTACTGAATCACTCCTCAGACGCACACTGGAAGACTCTCCATTCACACCAGTCGCCCACTCCCTATCACGCCAGCAAGAGATGAACTTTCCTAACCCCCTGCCCAAGATCCCGCTCTCAACAGGGCGGAACTGTTCATCAAGTTCTCTAACCTTCTAGAAAGGGGACTAGCAAACATGGCAACAAAAATCAACGGGGATATAAAAGCAGATCTCAACAGTATTGGCTCTAGAATGGACGCTATCGAACAGAAATTAGACTTTACGGTAGCCAAAACTAACCAAAACTCTGATCAGCTACAAGTGCTTCAGGACCAACTGGACATCGCCCTTACAAGAATAGACGATCTTGAAAACAGGTCCCGCCGCTACAATTTTAGAGTAAGAGGCCTTCCAGAGAACATCACCGAAATCACCCCGGCGATCCAGGATCTGATCCAATCTGTAATCCCAAACGCTCCTAAGCACAGACTAGAGCTGGATAGAGCACACAGAGCTCTGGGACCTCCAAGAAAGGATGGCTCACCCAGGGACATAATAGTAAAACCGCACTACTATACCATCAAAGAAGAGCTGATGAAAGCATCTCGCTCCAATCCTCATATCTCCTGCATGGGTCACCAAATTCAAATCTTTGCTGACCTTTCTCTCTCTTTGCTTCATAGATTTGGTTTCCAACCGAACATTGGAAACCAACCTCACCAGTTCTATTAGGACGTATTTTGTTTGGAGCCACCCAGCTCCCCTTCTCTGTTTGTTTAATTGCCAAAAGCTTTATGTACACGTTTCTTACGGCTAGTCTAGTTTTTTATTTCTTGAATTTCTG
>BLSH010316321.1:380883-399257 GCA_018402905.1 Glandirana rugosa | reverse complement strand
TTTTGAACAAGAATCTGTCCCTCTAAGCAACACCTGGAAACTCTCCCCTTTAGAACTAGGAGATGATTTTTCAACAATAATGTGTCACTTACAGCAACAGTTGGCCCTATAGGAGTAGGCAATGGTTTTTGAACAAGAATCTGTCCCTCTAAGCAACACCTGGAAACTCTCCCTTTAGAACTAGGAGATGATTTTTGAACAATAATGTGTCACTTACAGCAACAGCTGGCCCTATAGGAGTAGGCAATGGTTTTGGAACAAGAATCTGTCCCTCTAAGCAGAAGCCTCTACCTAGTGCAGTCAGATCACTTAAAACAGCAGTATGGGAAATCTCAAATTACTCCCACAATCTGATCGTTGTGTACGATCCCACAATCTGATCGTTGTGTACGAACGTAACGATCGTTGTGTTAGACAGAGTTTAATCTGCAATCTGCAACTCAAAGCAGCGGTATTTGAAATCTCAAATTCCTCCAACAATCTGATCGTTGAGCATGATCGTGGCGATCGTTGTTTTATGCAGAGTTTGATCTGCAACTCAAAGCAGTGATATGTGAAATATCTAATTTCTGCTATCTGTCCTCAGAGCAACAGCACAGCAGTAGTAAAGTAATCTATCTCAGGATGCAGGATCAGATCTTAAAATGTCTCTAATCTCTCCCTCATGCTGTCAGCTTCCTCTCCCTACACTAACCCAAGGAGCATGTGACTGCAGCACTACGTGACTCCAGCTTATTAAGAGGCTGGGTCACATGATGCACTGGCCAATCACAGCCATGCCATTAGTAGGCATGGCTGTGATGGCTTCTAAGGGCAAACCAGTGAAACGCTTGTTGATTGGCTGCCCTGCATCTTCTCAACACGTGGAGTAAAATAGCAGAACCCCAGACCGAACCCGAACGTTTTTTGAAATGTCCGTGTTCGGGTCCGGGTCCCGGACACCCGAAAGTTCGGTACGGACCCGAACGTTACAGTCCGGGTTCGCTCAACACTACTTACTGGATTATTGGACCTACTATTGGGCGGCTATCCTGGTAACAGTTTGCTGGTGGTTTGTGTGCTCTAGAGCCAATGCAGCTGTTTGTCTGGCGTCTGTCCTTGGGTCACTCCAGGAATTGGGTAACCTGGCATATCATGGGTGCAGGTCTTATGCTGACCTTCCGCTTTCCACTAGAATGACATTGAGTGTTTGGGCAGTGGCTAGGCGTAGATTTGATCATCCCAATCGGTGGTCCCCTTTTACCCCGCTATGGGGGAACCCCCAACCTTCCTCATTTTCATTCTATCCCTGACCCCCAGGTGTGAGTACAACATGGCATTAAAACTATTGGGGATCTGTTATTGGTGGGAGCCTTGCGCCCCTTCCCGGTCCTTAAAATAAGTTTTAACTTCCCTGGGTGGATGTATTTCTGCTACCTGCAGTTACACGTGTGCCCAGTTTGCGACCCCCCCGGATTTATCTATGGATCTCATTGAAGATCTGCTAGCTCACGAATCTCTATCTAAACCTGTTGTCTCTATACCTGCCTTTGATGAGTGTTGAGTTTAACCAAGATGGATGGGTTCTGGGAGAGGTGGCAAGCTGACCTTCCGTAATTAGACTCGTAGTACTGGGAAGACTGTCTAGAAGATAGTATGAAGTTGCTGATCTCTTCAAAGGATAAGTTGATTCAGGTGAAATTTTTGCGCAGGGTTTATTATACTCCCCAGAGACTTAGAAGAATTTACCCCCAGAGGTCACAGGTATGCCCCAGATATGGAGGGGGGGAGGGGACATACATCCACATGTTTTGGAGCTGCCTGAGAATTGCTAGGTACTGGGGGGAGGTGTGGAGCTCGTTAATGGTCTTCTTCACACGACTCTTCCGGTATCGCTGGAGTTGGCTCAGTTAGGAATTCAGGATGATGAATAGTGGCCTAGATGTACTAAACTACTACTAACATACCTCTTCTATTATGCCGCTCTTCCTCTATATAAGTTGACATACATCAACAGGAACTGTCCCAAGAAATTTGACAGGGTGTGGCAGCCATGAACAGCTTAGGACAGATGCCTCACTTTCTGTGCCTTGTTTTCAGGGCTGGGGTGGTGGCCACACCTTCTTATTGTTTCAAATGGTCCTTGAATGGGAAATTAGGTTACTGTTGCATTTTTACTCTTGGTATTGTTGAGTATATTCCAAGAGTGGCTCTCCCATACTAGTGATGTTTATATATGGGTTTGTCTACTCTATCTTTTGAACTGTCAGTATATAATGCAATTTGTGATTCTGTCCATATTTTGTAACTGTACCATACCTTTGTTCAATAAAGGAACATTCTGATTGTTAAAAAAAAATTTAGAAAAAAACACACTTTATGTTTGTTATGTGTTACCATTCACACAGCGTATCTTTTTTTTTTCAATAATCCTTACCCTTTAGTAGTGTTTGACAAACAGTTAGAGCCGAGCAAAAATTCAGCCCAACTATCGCCTGTTTGCCGTTTGTCGAACACCCAAATCTGCAGGTCATTTGGCAGGATGTTTGCCCGCCGAGCGCCCCACATTGCACTGCGTGCTTTGCAGTGCATTCTAGGGCCCTCATTGGATGAAGCCTTGCACCTGACTGCTTTGCCAATTAGCACTATCAGAGAACTAATTGGACAATGTGATGATGACTTTCTCCAAGTGCTCATAGTCCCATCCCACACTATAAAAGGTAACTTCCCATAGAAATCTTTTGCAGTGTGTTGGAGTGGAGTTAGACAGAACAGGGCTCAGTTTGCTACTAGTGAGTTAGTGTGTTCACTTATTGCGACTCTGAGTGTAGAGTGTTAGTGTATTGTTAGTATAGTGTGTGAGTGTAGTGTGTCAGTGTAGTGTGTTAATGTAGTGCAGTGTGTAACACATCTTTGCATAACATTTAACTCTGAGTGTAGAATATTAGTGTATTGTTAGTATAGTGTATGAGTATAGCGTGTGAGTATAGTGTAGTGTCAGTGTAGTGTGTTAGTGTAGTGCAGTGTTAAACACAGTATTACATAGCATTTAGTGCTGTATACAGTGCTGTATCACTTTTTTTGGTTGCTGCGTGTTTTTTTGTCTTTTTTTTTTTGCCCTCTGCCTGCCCCACCTTTTTTTTAAATTGTCAGCCAGAGTTTTTCTGACTGCGATTTTGGTGTTTTTACATTTCTGTCAGCATCAGTCCTCAATTTAAAGTGCACCAAACACTGTGTTTCAGTCAAAAAAAGTGCATTCAATCACACATTTCCTAATTTCTATTAAATTTGGGTAATAAGCTTAACTCAATATTGAACCCTACGGACTAAAACTGAGATGCCATAAACCACTTGCCCACTGGGCACTTAAACCCCCTTCCTAACCAGACCAATTTTCAGCTTTCAGCTCTCTCATATTTTGAATGACGATTAATCAGTAGAGTTGAGTGAAACCGAACTGTAAAGTTCGGGTTCGTACTGAACTTTGGGGTGTCCGTGACCCGGAACCAAACTCGGACATTTGGAAAAAGTTTGGGTTCAAGTTCTGGGTTCTGGTAGTTGATCACGCATGTTGAATAGCTGCAGGGCAGCCAATCAACAGGTGTTTCACTGGTTTTCCCTAGAAGCCATCACAGCCATGCCTACTAATGACATGGCTGTGATTGGCCAGTGCATCATGTGACCCAGCCTCTATATGATCTCATCCTGCATTACAGAAAGATCTGACTGGACTAGGTAGAGTCTACTGCTTAGAGGGACAGATTATTGTTCTAAAATCATCTTCTAGTTCTATAGGGTCAGGTTCCTGCTGTTGCTGTAAGGGACAGATTATTGTTCTAAAAGCATTTTGCAGCCCTCTAGCACTTTCCAGGACTCTTTTACAGTCATTTTTGTGCCAAAAAGTTGGGTTCCCATTGAATTCAATGGGGTTCGGGGTAAAGTTCGGGTCAAGTTCGGTACCGAACCCAGACTTTTTTCCAAAGTTCGGCCGAACCCACCGAACCCGAACATCCACGGGTTCGCTCAACTCTATTAATCAGTCATGCAAGACTGCACCCATATTAATTTTTTGTCCTTTTTTCACACAAATAGAGCCTTCTTTTGGTGATATTTAATCACTGCTGGGTTTTTAATTTTTTGCACTATAAATGAAAAAAGACCAAACATTTGAAGAAAAAAATGCATTTTTCCTCGTTTCTGTTATAAAATTTTGCAAATTAGTAATTTTTCTAAAATGTATACTGCTACATATCTTTGGTAAAAAAAACCCCAAATCAGTGTATATTATTTGGTCTTTGTGAAAGTTATAGAGTCTACAAGCTATGGTGCCATTCACTGAAAATTGATCACACCTGATGTCTTGAGACACTAACAAGCCAGGAAAGTACAAATACCCCCCAAATGACCCCTTTTTGGAAAGTAGACAGTCCAAAGTATTTAGTAAGAAGCATGGTGAGTTTTTTGTAGACACATGCAATCTGTTTTGGAACAAATCGAAATTCTGACAAATTTGGCATAATTCGGACATTCGGATGCATCCGCATGTCCAAATAAAAAAATAACAAATTTCAACTAATACGAAATAAATTATAATGAAAAAGGTTTGTTAAAGGTCTAATGAAACTAAAGGTCAACTGTAATTCTTACAGTCCAATCAGCTGATTCATTTTGTGTTGGAGGTTGGATTAGTAGCAAAGTGCGTCCCTGAGAACTTGTATTTGATTAATGGATTCAATAAACAAATGACTTTCCAAACTGAGAAGCTTTATATTGAATATATATGCATACATAAATAATGAATTTTCAGAAAACGTATCAATTAAACAATAAAACAAATCGATTCATTATTATGAATATACCAAAATAACGAATTATCCGAAAACGAATTAGCGTTACATAACAAATATAACAGAATGAAATTATGTATTTTATGAAAGAAAATGAAACTAAACAAAACAAAATTTTCCGCTGTGCAGAAGTTTAGTTTTTGAAGTTATCATTTTTCCCACAACTCTTTGCAAAATGAAGATTTTTTTTTCCTTTTTTACAAAATTGTCATATTAACGGTTATTTCTCACACAACATATGCATTCCACAAATTAAACCCCAAAACACTTTTTATACTCCTCCAAAGTATGGTGATGCCACATGTGTGAGACTTTTACACAGCCTAGCCAGATAGAGAGGTCCAAAATGCAGGGAGCACTGTCAGGTAATCTAGGAGCATAAATTACACATCTCATTTCTTGACTACCTCTTGCACTTTCGAAGGTCCTGGAGCACCAGGACAATGGAAACGCCAAAAAAAAGAAAGCAAATACCCCAATGTATTTTCTATGAGGCTTAATAAGTCTTTTGAACATGTCATTTGTTTCAACAAGTTTTTGGAAAATGTGGAAAGAAAATGAAATGTATTTTTTTGACACAAAGTTGTCCATTTATATAATATTTCTAACAAACAGAATGTACCTAGCAAAAATTACCCCATAATATATTCTGCTACTCCTCTTGAGTATGGCGATACCACATGTGTGAGACTTTTCCACAGCCTGGCCACCTACAGAGGCCCAACATGCAGGGAGCACCAGCAGGTGTTCTAGGGGCATACTTTTCAAATTGAATTTGACTACCTATTACACTATTGTGAGGTACTGTAGTGACATGGATGGGCACTGTTGTGGCACTGATGGGCACTGTAGTGGCATGGATGTGTCACGGATGAGAACTGATGTGGTATGCATGAGCATAAATGAGGCATACATGAGCCGTGGATGGGGGTGGATGAGCCATGGATAGGGATGGCTGAGCACGGATGGGGATGACTGAGCATGGTTAGGGATGACTGAGCATGGATGAGGATGACTAAGTATGGACGGGGATGACTGAGCATGAGTGGGGATGACTGAGCACAGATGGAGGTGGCTAAGCATGGATGGGGGTGACTGAGCATGGATGGGGAATACTAAGCACAGATGGGAATGACTGAGCATGGATGGGATGTTTGAGCACAGAAGGAGGTGGCTGAGCATGGATGGGAATGGCTGAGCATGGATGGGGATGGCTGAGCACAGATGGGGAGGACTGAGCACAGATGGGGATGACTAAGTATGTATGAGGATGGATGGCTGAGCATGGATGGATGACTGAGCTTGGATGGATGGCTGAGAATGCATGAATGAGTGAGCATGGATGAATGGCTGAGCATGGATGAGGATGGATGGCTGAGCATGGATGGGTGACTGCAGACTGGCAAAGAGCAGTGCTGTGGGCACTACAGATCCTGCCCACAGCACTGCTGTATCCAATCTCTCCCCTCTCCTCTCACACTGTACCGATCGGTATGGAGAGGGGAGAGATAAGCCAGACATGTGCCGGCTTGGTTACATCTGATCACTCCGTCATTTGACGGAGCGATCACCTGGTAAAGGGCCGCTGTCAGCGGCTGTGTACTGTGATCCATGATGCGCCGATCACCTGGACCCGGCGGTCACAGATACTCCCGGGAGCACACCCCAGGGGGTGTGTGAGAGCGCGATTCTGGGAGGATGTTATAGTAAACCCTCATAGAATAATGAGTTTGCTCGACGGCATTATAAACTCAATGGGCGGTCGGCAAGTGGTTAAAGTTCATGTGAGTGTAAAGGCAGGTGTCCCAATACTTTTGGTAATATAGTGTACATAAAAAGTCACAATGATTATTAAATACCGCCAAAAGAAGGCTATCACAGCAATGAAAGCTGAAAAAATGGCCTGGAAAGAAAGAAGATATAGCATTCAGGTATTGCAGAGTCTGTAGACCGTCTGTGCCATGTGATCACTTGACTTGACCAAACACAGCTAGCAACACAATTGTACAAAATGAATGGCATGAATGGAACCCAATTATTGATTACAATTGTCTTGTGATCTGCTGTGATTGGTCACAGCAATCACATGGTACCGGCAGCAGCCTGGTACACTGATTAGTCATTGGCACCACAGCCACACAAGATGTGTTCTGGGAGGAAGCCTAGAGTCAAATAAAACTGGTCAGCAAATTCCTGACGAAGAACAGGGAATTTTATTTTAAATATATTTCCTAGCTCACTATGCATCTTTGGTAAAATGTACCCTTGGTGTCTATTAAGAGCATAAAGAGCTGCATATTGCCCCATTTTGTTTCCAAGGCATCCTAAAGGATGTGTAGTCTACATGACAGCATCTGATTGCACATTGATGGGAAGTGATCTGTTTATGACACTAAAGTCTCATACACACGGTGCGACGTTCATACGAAAATAGTCATACAACAACTTGTTGTACAATCATCCCACCGTTAGTACACGCGATTAGAACAGCCAACGCACGACGGTCGTTCAACAGAAGTTGGATGAGTAGACTAGAAAACTTTTGTTGTACAACAAGCAGTCCTACGACTGATGTACCATGTGTACAGAGAATTTGGTCCAAAAAGTTGTATGTGCAAAACACACATGCTCAGAAGTCAGGAATGCCCAGAAGTGTCAGCTTGTGTAAACCAATGCTCCCAATTCACAAATCACATGCAAATGAACTTCCTCTTTATACGCTCATAGCACGTCACCACGTTGGGCTTGGCCGTAAGTTCGTTTAGTGCACGTCAGTATGCGAGGTTAGGTTAATGCAAGAGCTACTCCCATGGTTGGACAATGGAATGTTGTTGCAAGATTTGATTCCTAGGTGAATTAATACCAGGAAATGAATACTTCAACAGCAAATACCATAAAAAAGCACAACCATCTTTTTTAAATAGAGGCCCGTTTCTAAACAGATTTTTTAAAAGCCATAGATATAAATATGAAGATAAGCAAATCACAATCAGTGTTTATATGTGAGATTGTTAAGTTACAGTATATACATTAATCTTTTTACAAGCTTACAAAAGTGGTATTAGTTCATAAATGCCACAAGAATACCTGCACTGTAGTGACATATGGGGGGTCATTTACTATAGCGCGAATATGCAATTGCACAGTAATTCGTGCTCAAAATTGCCAAACAGTGCTAATAAGCACCCAAATGGATATAACATTAGCACTGGCGAACATATACTCCCAAAATCAAAATCACTATAGCTCCCAGACAACAGATAGCACCCAAACCATTACTCTTGCTAGGACCTGGAGAATTGCACATGGAATAAATGTTTAGAGCATGATATGATCGCCTAAATGGTTCTGAAATATGTGGTATATTGTTTGAAGATAATCTGCTTTTAAAGTGTGTGAAAAAGTGATTTCTACACTAAAATATCCTTAAAAGTCTGAGAAGAGATAAATTCCCGATCTCTTTACAAGTAGGTGCCAGCACAACTGAGCATGCTCAGACATGCCAACTACGCTCATTTTAACTCCCATGCCTTTTTTACAGGGAGCTATAGTAAATACGAAAATTAGCTCTGGGTTAACCACTTCCCGACCAGCGCCATAAATAGGCGGCGGCTGGTTTTGAGTGGCTGTACCGGGATATAGCCTGCAGCTGCAGGCTGTATTCCAGTATTGTTTTTTAGAGTGGACGGTCGGCTATCCAGGGATAATGACCGATCCGGCTCAGGAGCAGTTTGGTCGTTATCCCAGGGGGTGGGAGGGGGCATCCCTCCTCCCACTGCCTTCCACCACTCTTCTCCGGCCTCCTGTCCCACCAGGAGACCGGAGAAATGATCCGGCGCCTCCGCCGGCTAGAAGGAGACCTGGCAGAAGCCTGAATCAGCTTCGATCAGGTCTCCTTTGGCAAATTCCGTAAGCGACAATGTCACAATGTCAAATTCCGGTTTACTCGGCGGCTAACGGCGCCAATTTTAAAAAAATGACAGTATTCAGAATCGCCGTTTTTGGTGATCTGAATACTGTGAAGTGCAAAGGAGGGATGGGGGGTCTTTTAGACCCCCCAGCCCTCCGAAAAGTGTACCTGTCACCATATATTACTATCACAAGGGATGTTTACATTCCTTGTGATAGCAATAAAAGTGATCAGATTTTTTTTTTAAAGGAACAGTGTTAAAAATAAATAAATAAAAAAAAAAAAATTAAAGCGCCACCATTCCCGCGAGCTCGCGCAGCAAAGAAAATGCATACGTAAGTCACGCCCGCACATGAAAACGGTGTTCAAACCACACATGTGAGGTATCGCTGTGATCGCCAGAGTGTGAGCAATAATTCTAGCAAAAGACCTCCTCTGCACCTCTAACCTGGTAACCGTTAAAAAATTTTAAAGCGTCGCCTATGGAAATTTTTAAGTACCAGACTTTGTCGCCATTCCGCGAGTGCGCACAATTTTCAACCGTGTCATATATGGTATCTATTTACTCGGCGTAACATCCTCTTCCACAATATACAAAACAAATGGGCTAACTTTACTGTTGTCTTATTTTTTAACTCAAAAAAGTGAAATTATTCCAAAAAAATAGCGCTTGAAAGACCGCTGCGCAAATACCATGTGACAAAAAGTATTGCAACAATCGCTATTTTATTCTCTAGGGTTTTTGAAAAAATATAAATATATAATGTTTGGGGGCTCTAAGTAATTTTCTAGCAAAAAAAAGTTTTTAGCTTGTAACCAACAAATGTAAAAAAGGGGCACAGTTGGTAATTGGTTAACCAGTTCAGGACTGCGCTATAGCCGAAAGACGGCTACAGCGCGGCTCTGAAATTCCCGGCAGACGTCTATGGATGTCCTGCGTCGTGCGCTCCCCGCGCGCACTCGCAGCCTGCGGCGGCGCGCTCTAACGTCCGCCGCACGCTGAGTGGGCGTGCCCTCTGGTCGGGCGGATTCGATGTCCGCCCGAGACCCGCCGATCACCTGTAGCAGCCTCAGAACGGGGAACTGCCGATGTAAACACGGCGGTTCTCCGTTCTGTGAATGGGACATACCAGATCTACTGATCCCTGTCACTGGGATCAGTTAGATCTGTTATGTCCCGACCAGCCCCGGCCCCCCCAAAGTTAGAACACACCCAGGGAACACTGTTAACCCCTTCACTGCTCTCTGCAGGTTAACCCCTTCACTGCCAATGACATTTATACAGTAATCAGTGGGCATTTAAATTTCTGATCGCTGAATAAATGTCATTGGTCTCAAAAATGTCCGACATGTCCGCTGCAATATCGCAGTCCCGATAAAAATCGCAAATCGCCGCCATTACTAATAAAAAAAATAGTAAAAACCCCATAAATCTATTCCCATAGATTGAAGACGCTATTGCTTTTGCGCAAACCAATCAACATATGCTGATTGCATTTTTTTTTACCAAAAATATGTAGAAGAATACATATTGGCCAGAACTGATGAATAATTTTCTTTTTTATATTTTTTTTTGGATATTTATTATAGCAAAAAAGTAATAAATATTGTTCTTTTTCAAAATCATCTCTCTTTGTTTGTTTATAGCGCAAAAAATAAAAACTGCAGAGGTGATCAAATACCACCAAAAGAAAGCTCTCTTTTGGTGGTATTTGATTATCATTCTAAAATCATCTCATACTGGAGTAGGGAGAGGTTCCTGGCTGTGCTGTGAGGGACAGATTAACGTTCTAAAATCATCTCATACAGGTATAGGGAGAGGTTCCTGCCACTGGTGTGAGGGATAGATTAGCGTTACAAAATCATCTCATACTAGTATAGGGAGAGGTTACTGCTGCTGGTGTGAGGGACAGATTACCGTTATAAAATCATCTCATACTAGTATAGGGAGAGGTTCCTGCTGCCGCTGTGAGGGACAGATTACCATTATAAAATAATCTCATACTGGTATAGGGAGAGGTTTCTGCTGCTGGTGTGAGGGACAGATTAGCATTATAAAATTATCTAATACTGGTATAGGGAGAGGTTCCTGCTGCTGGTGTGAGGGACAGATTACCGTTATAAAATCATCTAATACTGGAGTAGGGAGAGGTTCCTGACGGTGCTGTGAGGGACAGATAATCATTCTAAAATCACCTCTTACTGGAGTAGGGAGAGGTTCCTGGCGGTGCTGTGAGGGACAGATTAGTGTTCTAAAATCACCTCATACTGGAGTAGGGAGAGGTTCCTGGCGGTGCTGTGAGGGACAGATTAGCGTTCTAAAATAATCTCATACTGGAGTAGGGAGAGGTTCCTGCTGCTGCTGAGAGGGACAGATTAGCGTTCTAAAATAATCTCATACTGGAGTAGGGAGAGGTTCCTGTCGGTGCTGTGAGGGACAGATTAGCATTCTAAAATCATCTCATACTAGAGTAGGTAGAGGTTCCTGGCAGTGCTGTGAGGGACAGATTAGCGTTCTAAAATCATCTCATACTGGAGTAGGGAGAGGTTCCTGGCGGTGCTGTGAGGGACAGATTATCGTTCTAAAATCATCTCATACTGGAGTAGGGAGAGGTTCCTGGCTATGCAGTGAGGGACAGATTAGCGTTCTAAAATCATCTCATACTGGAGTAGGGAGAGGTTCCTGGCGGTGCTGTGAGGGACAGATTATCATTCTAAAATCATCTCATACTGATGTAGGGAGAGATTCCTGGTGCTGCTGTGAGGGAAAGATTAGCGTTTTAAAATCATCTCATACTGGTGTAGGGAGAGGTTCCTGCTGCTGGTGTGAGCGGTGCATTTCTTGCACAAAAATAAAAAGTGCGTCTACATTGCTGGTTTAAAAAAAAAAGGATATTCATTTATTATTCTTTTTTTTTATTATTAATAAATAGTCCTAAATAGTACATTTGCACCTTGCTGTGCATTTCTTGTACATAATTAAAAAGTGTGTCTACATTGCTGGTTTAACAAATAATTGAAATTTGTGCTAAATAGTACATTTGCGTCCAGAATGAGGAGAGCGTCAAATAAGGGACGTGGTCATGGTGCTGCTGGTGCTGCTGGTGCTGCTGGTGTTAGTGAAGCTCCTGTTGCAAGGAGAGGACATGGTCGATCTGTGCCAGCTACACGCACAAGTGAAACACCTTCTTCAGGTGCGAGTAGCCGACAGAACCTTCAACGTTATATGGTAGGTCCGAATGCCGCTCAACAAATGGTGAGGCCAGAATAAGTACAGGCGATAGTAGATTGGGTGGCTGACAATGCCTCCAGTTCCTTCACATTGTCTCCCACCCGGTCCCTTGATGAAAGCTCAGAGTTGGCACCTGAACCCAATGGCCATCTGTCTTTCACCTCAGCCCCTTGTAAATCAGCCAAGCAGTCTGAGCCCCAAGTCATGCAGCAGTCTCTTCTGCTTTTTTGATGACTCTGCTTGTGTGCTTTCCGTGGGCCATCCACATAGTCCTGCCCCAGAAGTGGAAGACATTGAGTGCACCGATGCCTAACCACTTCTGGTTCAGGATGAGGACATGGAAACACCACCGCAGCACATCTCTGATGATGACGAAACTCAGGTGCCAACTGCTGCGGCTTTCAACAGTGTGCAGACTGACAAGGAGGGCAGTGCTGAAGAGTGGGTGGAAGATGATGTGGAGGATGATGAGGTCCTAGACCCCACATGAAATGCAGGTCATGCGAGTGAGGTGTGCTGCAAAAACGGAGCGACTGTCCCCTAGACAGTACGCCTGCTACTACCCACCGCACCCAGGTACCTAGTACACCAAAGGCAGCTCAAAGGAATTCCCCGGCGTGGCAGTTCTTCAGACAATCTGCTGACGACAAGACACGAGTGGTTTGCATGCTGTGCAATCAGAGCCTGAAGCGAGGCATAAATGTTCTAAACCTGAGCACAACCTGCATGATCAGGCATCTACATGCAAAGCACGAGCTGCAGTGGAATAAGCACCTCAAAATCCAAGAAAGATCTTGGCCTCCTCCTGCTTCCTCTTCTGCTGCTGCCTCAGCCTCTTCCTCCACCTCTACAGTGCCAGTGTCACATGCCACTAAGTAAACCACCATGTCCGCCACCGTCCCCAAGCATTTCCACACCATGGTCCCATGGAAGCTTAAAGCTGTTCATCTCCCAAACACTGGAGAGAAAGAGGAAGTACCCCCCTACCCACCCGTGATCCCTGGCCCTGAATGCCAGCATTTCAAAATTCCTGGCCTTTGAAATGCTGTTATTCCGTCTGGTGGACACGGACAGTTTTAAAAACCTGATGGCGGTGGCTGTCCCACAGTACGTGGTTCCCAGCCGCCACTACTTTTCCAGGCGAAAAACATCCCTTCCCTGCACAAACAAGTCGGGGACAAGATCAAGTGTGCACTGCGCAACGCCATCTGTGGAAAGGTCCACATAGCCATTGATATGTGGACCAGTAAGCACAGGAAGGAACGCTATATCTCGCTAACTGCACACTGGGCAAATGTAGCGGCAGGTGGGCCTGAGGTGGATAGCAGTTTGGCGCATGTCCTTTCGCCACTGATGATTGCAAGGCATTTCTCTTTGCCTCCTACTCCGCTTCCTCCTCCTCTACCACCTCCTCATCCAGTCAGCGTAACACCTCCACCACCAACTTCAGCACATCCAGGGGGAAATGACAGCAGGCCGTTTTAAAACTGATATGTTTGGGGGATAAACCCCACACTGCGCAGCAACTGTGGGCGGGCATTAAACAACAGACCAATGAGTGGTTGTTGCCACTGAGCCTCAAGTCCGGCCTGGTGGTGTGTGATAATGGGCGAAATCTCGTAGCAGCTCTGGGCCTAGCCGGTTTGATGCACATCCCTTGCCTGGCACATGTGCTGAATTTGGTAGTGCAGAAATTTCTAAAAAACTACCCGGATATGTCAGAGCTGCTGCAGAAAGTGCGGACCATCTGTGCGCACTTACAGCGTTTTCACCCTGCTGCTGCTCGCCTTTCTGCACTGCAGCAGAACTTCAGCCTTTCCGCTCACCGCCTCCTATGTGACGTGCCCACAAGGTGGAACTCCACCTTGCACATGCTGGAGAGACTGTGCGAGCAGCAGCAGGCAATAGTGGAGTTTCAGCTGCAACATGCACAGGTCAGTCGCTCTGCGGAACAGCACCACTTCACCACCAATAAGTAAGCCTCCATGCGAGACCCGTGTACCATATTGCGGTGTTTCGAGTACTCCACCAACATGGCCAGTGCCGATGACGCTGTTCTCAGCGTTAGTATCCCACTTCTATGTCTCCTTGAAAAAACACTTCGGGCCTTGATGGAAGAGGATGTGGCACAGGAGGAGGAGGAAGAAGGGTCAGAGGGTGGGTTCCTGCACCAGCATAGGCCAGGTAAAAAAATTTCAAGCCAGGGCACAGTTCTGAAGGATGAGGAAGATGAGGATGATGAGGAGGAGGAGAAGGAGGAACTGTGTTCACAGCAGGGTGGCACCCAACGCAGCTCCTGGGCATCACTGGAGCATGACTGGGGGGATACGGAGGACACAGATGATACACCTCCCACAGAGGACAGCTTGTCTTTGCCTCTGGGCAGCCTGGCACACATGAGTGACTACATGCTGCAGTGCCTGCTCAACGACAGCCGAGTTGCCCACATTGTAACTTGTGTTGATTACTGGGTGGCCACCCTGCTGGATCCCCGTTACAAGGACAACGTGCCGTCCTTAATTCCCTGACTGGAGCATGATCGGTAGATGCGTGACTACTAGCGCATGCTGGTAGATGCACTGCTGAGGGCATTCCCAAATGACACCGGGGACTCAGTGGAAGCACAAGGCGAAGGCAGAGGAGGAGGAAGAGGTCGCCAACGCAGCTGTGGCACCGCCAGCACCTCAGAAGGCAGGGCTAGCATGGCCAAAATTTGGAAAAGCTTTGTCAGCAGCACGACACAACAAACAGCACCACCAGCTGATAGGCAACATCTTAGCAGGAGGCAGCATTTCAGCAACATGGTGGAACAGTATGTGTGCACATGCCTACACGTACTGACTGATGGGTCTGCCCCATTCAACTTCTGGGTCTCCAAATTGGGCACATGGCCTGAGCCTTGGAGGTGCTGGCCTGCCCTGCAGCCAGTGTATTGTCTGAACGTGTGTTTAGCATGGCAGGGGGGCATTATCACAGACAAGCGCAGCCGCCTGTCCATAGCCAATGTGAACAAGCTAATGTTTATTAAACCACTTCCAGACCACCCGCTGTCATAATATGGTGTCAGTTTGAAGTGGAATACCGTTGTTATGGTAGCAGATAGCTACCATAACCCCGGTATCTTTTTTTTCAGCAGGCGATTCTGCGCCTGATCAAAGTGGTTTTAGCGGCGGATTCGCCGTGAGATCACTTTTATCAGCAGCGGGAGAGGTGCCCCCCCTCCCGCCGCTTTCCGGTCATCTCCGCCGCTTACCGGACCCGCCGGCAGCGGTGGAGAGGATTGGGTCTGCCCCCCCCCCCCCAGTGTCCAAGAGCCGAGTGAGCGGCTGAAGCCTTTCACCCGGCTCCATAACATGGCTGGGCGGAAGCTACGTCACAAGTCGCTTCCGCCCAATGGTCTTAAAGGGGACATTTTTTTTTTCTAATGCCATTTTTTTTTTTTTACCCTAGATATCATATTTTGGAGGTCCTGCCATGCTTCTTTCTATTACAAGGAATGTTTACATTTCTTGTAAAAGGAAAAAAAGTGATCAAAATTTTTTTAAAAAAAATAAAGGTGTAAAAATAAAAATGAAAAAGTAAAATAAATAATTAAAAAAAAAAAAAATTTAAAGTGCACCGTCCTTGCGAGCTCGCGCACAGAAGCGAACGCATACGTAAGTCCCGCCCACATATGAAAACGGTGTTCAAACCCCACATGTGAGGTATCGCCGCGATCGTTAGAGTGAGAGCAATAATTCTAGCCCTAGAACTCCTTTGTAACTCAAAACTGCTAACTTGTAAAATTTTTTAAACATCGCCAATGGAGATTTTTATGTTGCAAAGTTTGTCCCCATTCCGCGAGCGGACACAATTTTGATGCATAACATGTTGGGAATAATTTTACTCTTCATAGCATTATCTTTCACAATATGGAAAAAAATTTACCTAACTTTACTGTTGTCTTATTTTTTAACTCAAAAAACTGAATTTTTCCAAAAAAATTGCGCTTGTAAGACTGCAGGTGTGACATAAAGTTTTCCAATGGCCGCCATTTTATTCTCTAGGGTGTTAGAAAAAAAATATATAATGTTTGGGGTTCTAAGTAATTTTATAGCAAAAAAAACCTGATTTTAACTTGTAACCACCAAACTCCAAAAAGAGGCCCGGTCTTAAAGTGGTTAAAATGAACCAGGCATGGATCCCACAAGACTTGTATGTACCTTGTGCAGAATAGACATTTAGACTGGCCTCAAACAGACATTGTTATTCTTCTTTTTTTTTTACTATGTCACAATATTTTGGGGGCTATCCCAATTAGAAAAAAAAAACAAAAAAAAAAACAGTGTTGGCTACCTCCTCCTCCTCCACCGCCACTTCCACCTACACTGTCACGGTCACCGCCTCCTCAACCTCTAGGCTCCTACTCCACATCCACCTCCTATTACATTTTTTATTTATTTTTATGTGATTTTAAGTTATTTCCCTAACCACATTTGATTGCAGGGTCCTACTCTTACCCCCATTTTGCTTCATTTTGCAGCCCTGTAGCCATTTCCAGGACTTTTTTAGAGCAATTTTTGTGCCCAAAAGTTCGGGTCACCATTGACTTCAATGGGATTCGGGGTCTGGGGTCAAGTTCGGGGCCGAACTCGAAATTTTTCGCGAAGCAAGCATGCCACTTCATGTAGAGAAGTTGTCTGTGCTCCCTTTTTTGTTAAACATGATTCAGGACCTTACCGAAATTATGTCTAAATGTAGTATTTATATGTAGGAGGGTTGCACCACCATTGCAAACCATGTCATATGTTTCCCACAGGCAAGGACTATAATCAGCCTTAACATTTCCCCACCAGCACTAATTGCAGCCTCTTAGCAAGCCTAAACCCATAAAATGGCAGCTGTTTATCTCTCAGCATACTGACAGTAATCAGCCATAACCACCATTCAAAACAGATGGCATATGCCAGAAACCGGTTGTTCACTGGCTCTCTGGCCTTCCACAGTACATCTGCATTGATTATCTTCTTGCACCCCTGGGACTTAGGACTGCTTGACACCACAGAGGAGCAGCCTATAAGCATGTGGCAGCACAGTGGCTAACTGGTTAGCACTTCTGCCTAGCAGCACTGAGGTTCAAATCCCAATCTTGCTACTTGGCTAAAAGCCAAGGTGTTAAAGCTTCCTTTTCATCAGTGATTACATTTTTGATGGGTTTCACATAATGGTACCCCAAGAAATAACATTATAAATCAAGCAAGTGTGGGTTTGCACCAAATCTAGAACTGGGGTGTTTTGGGCCAGATATGGATGTATAAGTCTCATGTGATCCTGCCCACATATTTTAATGTTTTATGCTGATGATGAATTCTCTTCGTCACCAATTTGTGTGAAGCAGCCCTCACAAAATTGTCATTTGCTGTTTTGGACTCTCCACATGCCCAACAACGTATAAGTTTGATTTGGAGATTTTTGGGATCACTAATCATGGCCAGAGCCTTGGCCATTTGTTTTTTTGAGCTTTACCCCGCACAGATATCAATGCTTAGGCATTTTTTTCATTTGTAAAGAGTGTGTATCCCTAGTGTACAGGTGTGAGCATGTGAGGTCTACCCCAAGAGACAAAATCAATTACACTGGTGGGTGTGTCCTTTACTGAGTGGGTGAGCAATCTTAGGTAGAATATTTAAATGCCTGCATTTGTGGCGGGTGTTTGGCCTAAGAAAAGGCCTGAATCTTTCTTTGCAGTGTGTATATTTGGTTATAAATATTTTTTTTTGTGGGGGGGGGGTGTGTGTGCATTATTCCTGACCCACACCCCACTATAAGGCTGTGGTTTGATGATTGCTTCAAAATCTCACATGTTAGACTGACAATTACTATGTAATGGTTCAGATAAAAAGGAAGATTCCTGCTAATTAATTCCTGCTGTGAATATAAAGGATGAGAAAAATGGACTTTCCTGACAGACTCCATGGCAGCATACGTGTGGGTAGGCTCCGCCTCCATAACTACCCTATAGGACTCTGCTCCCATAAATCTTTGCTCCACCCTAACAACCGTGTTCACTCTAAAACTTCGTTAGTAGTTTGGTGTCGGAATATCACCCCACACCCAGTCCTTATTACGTGTGTGTGGGGGGGGGGTGTTTTTTTTTATAAATATTGGTTTATATGTGTGACGTTTCTTTCTAAGTCCGGAAAAGAATCCGGTTTGTGGGCGGTGTTTACGTCCGTAAATTTATAAGATGGATTCTAACGAGTGGGTGAGTCATTTCCTGTGTGGGTGGTCACATTAACTAAAACAGAGAACCCCATCTGGAGTGTACGAGTGTGGACATGTGATCCCTATGTGTGAGAAATGTTTACTTTTTTTACGGATTCGTAACTATAGACACGCCCCATTTCGAGTTTTTTTGTTTACCGGT
>BLSH010316321.1:365882-376557 GCA_018402905.1 Glandirana rugosa | reverse complement strand
TTACACTCAAGACTGCCTTCCTGGTGGCAATCTCTTCAGCTAAAAGAGTTTCTGAGATCAGCAATTTTGGATCAAAAGAACCCTTCATAACCTTCTTCCCTGATAGGGTGGTTTTGGTACCTATGCTAGGTTCAAGACCCAAGGTAACCTCGGTATTCCACGAAAACCAAGAAGTTGTACTCCCCACTCTGAAGAGGTCAGACAGTTCTGAAGTTCACCCACTAGATGTGGGGCAGTCCCTAAAGCTTTACCTAGAAGCAACAGCTCCTTTTCGGCGGTCGGAACATCTTTTTGTCCTCATGTATGGAAAAAATAAAGGGTTTAGAGCCTCAAGCAGATCGATAGCCTCCTGGATCGTCCAGACCATCCAACGGGCTTATAAAGAGAAGGGGTTGGCTCCTCCAGAGGCAGTGACGGCGCACTCTACCCGGAGCATCGCAACATCGTGGGCAGCAGCTCGGCATGTGGCCCCTGATGTGATTTGCAGGGCGGCCTCTTGGTCCTCTATTAATACATTTATGGCTCACTATTGTGTGGAACCTGCAGCCCTGTCTTCTGTTAATTTTGGTGCTCAGGTTCTATCCCTTGAGAATGTTAATTAAAGTTTTCTTTGCTCAGCAGATTCCCACCCGTGTGTGTAGCGAGTTATTTCCCACACGTATGCTGCCATGGAGTCTGTCAGGAAAACGGAAAATTTACTATCAGATACTTACCGTAATTTTCCTTTCCTGATAGACTCCATGGCAGCAGGAGTTCCCACCCAAGGCCTGGAGTAGGCTAGTTATGGAACACGGTTGTTAGGGTGGAGCAAAGATTTATGGGAGCAGAGTCCTATAGGGTAGTTATGGAGGCGGAGCCTACCCACACGTATGCTGCCATGGAGTCTATCAGGAAAGGAAAATTACGGTAAGTATCTGATAGTAAATTTTCCGTTTTGTAGGCATGCAGTACAACAAAACAATGCTTTATTTGTTTTATTGTACTGCATGCCTACAAAGTCAATTTTTCTCGTCCATTATATTCAAATTGTTCCCTATGATGTGGCATGCCTTTACCCATTAGCCGTCCCCAGTTCCACTCTGTTGGGCTGGCTACCCATTCCCCTGTTTTTTTCCCCACATTTTTTGAATTCATCTAATTCCTGCTGTGTGTGTCAATGTAGTTATTGTGCTGCCTTTTGGCTTTTGTATTCATTTTGTCTGTTTTTGCTTATGATAATCCTGACATGTAACTTTTTAGGTGTTTGAGGCAAGGACTTTTGATCACAAAAAAAGGTCAGTCATGCTTGTTATTAGCTTGATTTTTATCCCTGCTTTTCTAATGTGATTTGTTTAATGTGTCCCACCCTTGTAGATTGTAAACTCTTTTGAGCAGGGCTCTTCTAACTACATTGTCAAATGCTGGAGCATCTTTGCCATGCTTTTTTTTTTGGTCCAAGTACATTAATGTACCAGATGTTTATACTACTGTTGAAATAAAAAGTTGATATTTTTTTGCTTTATGTTTGACTTTTGCAGACTAGAAATACATATTTTATAAGTGCAAACTAGTCATACCCCTTCAAATCTGTATTCAATCTAGTTCCATACAAAAGTATTTGGTTGTGCACACATCTGAGTAGAAAGTGTAATGGGGGGGTATGGATTTTAGGGACAACTCAACACTAAAAAATAAAAAAAATTGGTGTGGGGTCCCCACAAAATCCATACCAAACCCTTATCCCAAGCATGCAGCCTGGAGGTCAGGATAAGGGGGGGGGGCGAGTGAGCGCCCCCCCTCCTGAATTGTACCAGGCCACTTGCCCTCAACATGGGGAGGGTGCTTTGGGTTGCCCCCAAAACACCTTGTCCCCATGTTGATGGGGTCAAGAGCCACTACCCTACAACCCTGTCCGGTAGTTGTCGGGGTCTGCGGGTAGGGGGCTTATCAGTATCTGGAAGCTCCCTTTAACAAGGGGGCCCCCAGATCCTGGCCCACCCCCTATGTGAATGTGTATTGCGTACATCGTACCCCTACCCATTCACCCCAAAAAAAGGAAATGTTAAAGAAACAAGAGCCGGTTTTTATTTATTGCAAAATAGCTCTGAGCTGTCTTCTCCTGCCTCCGTCTCTCCCAGGGCCGTTTCTCTCCCTGCCGTCTTCTCTCTGCTGCTGTCTTCTCTCTGCCACTGTCTACTCTCTGCCACCATCTTCTCCTGCCATCGTCTTTGCCCCCTGCTGTGTTCTTCCTCGCCGCTGGTTACTTGATTAAAAAAAACACAAGGGGTGGGCTCCCCGGGTGACATCATTGGATGGCCATGCCCCATGGCTATATAAAAGATGCCAGTCAGTGGGCGACAACACGATGAAAGAAAACAGCCACACAAGAAGAGTGGCTTTTTAAAATTTATTTAGGGGGTAACCGGCAGCAAGGAATAACACAGCAGCAGGAGAAGGCGGCGGCAGGAGAAGATAGCTCGGGGAGCCGACAGCTCAGAGCTATTTATCAATAAAGGATTTGTCAAAAACAGGCTTTTGTTTTCTTTTTACATTTCACTGCTTTTTGAGGTGAATGGGTAGAGGTACTATGTACCTATTCACATAGGGGTGGGTCGGGTTTTGGGGGCCCCCTTTTTTAAAGATGGTATCTCCTACAGAAAACTTGCATTGTACTCAGCAGCATATTCCAAAAATCTCACCCTAGTTAACGTGAAGGTTACTAGTTTACTTTTTTTTTTGGGGTTTTTTTTTTTTCGGCCATTGTGCCTAGTACATTGAGACCTGCATACTAGTATAGTATAGTGTAGTGGTTACAATTGCCAGCACCCAGCTATGAAAAAATCCAGACCAAAAATGGCATACGCCCCCCCCCCCCCCCCAGTCCATACCAGGCCCTTAGGGTCTGGTCTGGATTTTAAGCGGAACCCCACTCCAAAATTATTATTTTTTAAATGGCGTGGGGTCACCCCCAAAATCCAGACCAGACCCTTATCTGAGCATGCAGCTCAGCAGGTCAGGAAAGGGAGGGGATGAGCACTCCCCTCCTGAACCGTAACAGGACGCATGCCCTCAACATGGGGAAGGTGCTTTGGGGTCCCCAAAGTACCTTTTCCCCATGTTGATGAGGACAGGGGACTCTTCCCGACAACCCTGGCAGGTGGTTGGCGGGGTTTGCGGGAGGGGGCTTATCAGAATCTGGAAGCTCCCTTTAACAAGGGGGCCCCCAGATCCCAGCCCCCCTATGTGAATGATTATGGGGCACATCGTACCCCTACCCAGTCACCAAAAAATGTAGTGTAGTGTGACATAAGACAATAGTCAGTTTTTGGAACCGGAAGGGGTGCAGGCTTCTGGTGAGTGGGGACGCATAAGGGGGAGCGTGTGTGGATCCACTCTTGCAACACAGAAAACAGATTAATTTGTGAAGTTTGAAGCACCAAGTCACTACCACTTATGTCACTTTATTATCACAGCTCTTTAAAGGACTATTGTATATATTGAACTGATTTTTATCACTGAATTGTATTACACAGAGTACCACTTGTTTTATTATCATTTTTTTATTTTTTACAAGCTTTTTGGAAATAGGTACTCCATAAGCAGTTTATATATCTGCGTCTTCAACCAAGGACTGTTTATTTTGGATGCACTTTACATGATGTGATTATACAGTTGGGACATTATTAGCACTTTTAGTGTTCTAAAATTTAGAACACTAATACGGCTCCCCGCGTCTGAAATTGGCTTTTCCCACACTATTTGAAGATGATTTTAGAACACTAATATGGCTCCCCTCACCTGCAATAGGCTTTTCCCATACACTTTGAAGATGATTTTAGAACACTAATATGGCTCCCCGCGCCTGCAATAGGCTTTTCCCATACACTTTGAAGATGATTTTAGAACACTAATATGGCTCCCCGCGCCTTCAATAGACTTTTCCCATACACTTTGAAGATGATTTTAGAACACTAATATGGCTCCCTGCGGCTGATATAGGCTTTTCCCACATAATTTGAAGATGATTTTAGAACAGTAATATGGCTGTTAGTAAAAAGGACTTGCCAGTGTTCCTGGCCATTTCCGCGGTGGTGCGCGCACCCCCTTGCGCGTTCGCGCGCTCCCGTGCGCACGCGCCGGAAACGGCGCCAAACGGCGCCTATTTAAACCCTGGACTTCCTGCACCAAGTTGCTGCTTGTTCTACAGCGTTCCAGACCTGTGGGCCTCAGCTCCCTACCTGTTCCTGTGTTTTCACCTGTTTTCCTGTTGACCCGGCTTGCTTTGACCTGTTGTCCACTACCTGCATCGACCCCGGCTATCCACGACCATCCGCTTGTCTACTCCTCTGTACCTCCACTGCCCGCCCGTTAACGAACCTTTGCCTGAACTTGACGATCCGCTTGCCTAACCCTTTTGTACCTCTCTGCCTGCACGTTGCCAACCCTGCTTGTACGACCATTCTCCTGTTTGCACGACCTGCTGGAATCTCACTACAACATCTGTGACCATCCAGCCCTCGTGCCATCCCGCACTCTCGGGCCTCTGTCTACACTACCAGGGGTCCTTGAATCGGGTGCGCAAGAGCGGTTGTTCCCTGCACAAGACAGACTCCACCGTCAGGTACGTAACAATGGCTCTATGCCCCTGCAATAGGCTTTTCCCACACAATTTTAATATGATTTTAGAACACTAATCTTTCCCTTAAAGCAACAGCTGGAGGCTTTCCCTGTACAACTTGGAGATGATTTTAGAATCTAAAATCAACTCCTAGTTCTATAGTGAGAGGTTCCTACTGTTGCTTAAAGGGACAGATAATTGTTTCTTGCACAAAATTAAAAAGTGCATCTACATTGCTGGTTTAAAAAAAAACTAAAAAATTCCAAAAATAAAAAAAACAGTGTTGGCTACCTCCTTCTACTCCACCGCCACTTTCACCGCCTCCTCAACCTCCAACTCCACATTCACCTCCATTTTTGATTTTTTTTACGTGATTTTAGGTTAAAAATTATTTTAAGTTATTTCCCTATCCCCATTTCTTTGTAGGGCACTTGCGCTACTCTTACCCCCATGTTCCTTCCTTTTGCAGACCTCTAGGACTTTCCAGGACTATGTTACAGCCATTTTTGTGCCTAAAAGTACAGGTCCCCATTGATTTCAATGGGGTTCGGGGTCCGGGTCAAAATTTGGGTCCAGTCCGGACCCGAACCCGGACTTTGTTCCCGAGTTCGGCCGAACCAGCAGAACCCAAACTTCCAGAGGTTCGCTCAACTCTAATTGCAATAGGGGGTTGTTAAAAGGGAAAAGGAAAGGTGAGTATCTAATACATTAGTGATAAAAATAGATGCCAGTCTTTAAATATTTATTAAGCCTGTAAAACTGAATGGAAAGTTTTGGATTGCTGCTCTGGTCTCTGTGTCCAAATCCAGTGGACTCACGATGTGGGTGCTGGCTTGAGGGAAGGAGCTTGTTCAGGCCATACATAAACTGGAAGTCCAGATCATCGCAGCGACCGCCATCCTCCCGGAATGCAGCGATCAGTACTTCCATCTTTCAGCATTTAACCACTTAACAACCGCCCTATAGACAAAAGATTTCTACAGGGCGGTTGCTTAATTCTGGGAGGACGTCTATTGACGTCCTCCCAGAATCGCGGGCCCCGTGTGCCCTGCGGGGTGCGCACACGGGACTGTCGGTGCTCGCCGGGTTCACGGGACCCGGCGGGACACGGATCATGGTAACCGGCCAATAGCGGCGTCCGTTTACCACGTGATCGCTCTATCCAATGATGGAGCGATCACAATGTAAACAGAATGAGTTCAGATAAGGTTCATCTCCCTCCTTTCCTCACACCGCTGCAGCGTGTGAGGAGAGAGAGAGAGATTGAACCATCTACAGTGAGTAAAACAACGTTTTATTGTGCCCAGAAGTTGCCTGAAGTGCCCAGCAGTGCCCAACAGTGCCCCACAGTGCCCAACAGTGCCACATTGTTGCCCAATTTGGTGATCTGTGCCACATCTGTGCCATCTGTGCCCCTACAAAGTCGCATCAGTTCCACCTGTGCTGCTACAGAGCCACATCAGTGCCACCTGTGCCACTACAGTGCCATATCAGTGCCCTACAGTGCCATCAGTGCCTCTACAGAGCCACATCAGTGCCACTACAGTGCCCATCAGTGCCACCTGTGCCCATCAGTGCCACTACAGTGATAATCTACGCCACTACTGTGCCCATCAGTGACGCCTGTGCCCATCAGTGCCCACCTGTGCCCGTTGGTGCCCGCCTGTGCCCATCTGTGCCACCACAGTGCTCATCGGTGCTATCAGTGCCACTACAGCGCTCACCTGTGCTATCAGTGCAACTACAGTGCCTCCTGTGCCCATCAGTGCCTCATGTGCCCATCAGTGCCACCTGTGCCCATCAGTACCACCTGTGCCCATCAGTGCCACTACAGTGATCATCAGTGCAACCTGTGCCCATCAGTGCACCTGTGCCCATAAGTGAGTGCTCATCAGTGCAGCTGCATTGCCCCTATCCAATACAGACACCAGTATGGCAAAAAAATTCTTCACCACAGAGGAGGCTTACCGTATCCTTAGCCTGAGCGACGAGAGCATCGGGGAGCTCTCTGAGGCTGAGACTGAGTCTGGGTCCGATTCATTTTCTGAGTATGACCCATTTCCAAGTAGTGGGTCTTCTACCGAATCCACAGATGAAGAGGAAAGTGTGCCCACAAAAAGAAGACGTTCTGGTGAGGAGGTTACTACAAGTACAGCAGTGCCATCCACCTCCAGAGCAATGCCATCCACCTCCAGAGCAGTGCCATCCACCTCCAGAGCAGTGCCATCCACGAGACCACTGCCAAGCACAAGTGGGGTGTCATCTCAGCCCCAAAGTGCCCATGCCAGCCTTCCCTTTGCCCTTCAGAACCCCCTGTGGCTTCCATCCAATTCCGGAGCATCAAATGTCCCCCCTTTCACCACCCAGCCAGGTGTCCAGGTCAACAAAGATAATTTTGCCCTGATTGATTTTTTTTATTTACTTTTTACAGAGGACTTTCTTTCTTCTATTGTGGCCCAGTGTAACCTTTATGCCCAGCAGTTTATTGAAAGCAACCCAAATTCTAGCTATGCCCGTCCCTTTGAATGGAGAGCTGTTACTGTGGAGGAATTCAACATTTTTTTAGGCCTCACTTTTAACATGGAACTTTAAAAAAAAAATATTTATATGCCTATTGGTCCACCAAACCCATCCATCATATGCCAATTTTTTCCTCCACTATGCCAAGGTCCAGATACCTAATGATTCTCCGGTTCCTCCACTATAATGACAACGCTCAGTGCCCTCCCAGAAACGACCCATCTTTTGACAAACTATTCAAAATTCGCCCCTTCTAAATTATTTTTCAGAAAAATTTTCCCAGCTATATACCCCCGAGCAAAACATCTGTATTGATGAGTCCCTTATTAAATTCTCTGGCAGGCTGTCCATCAAACAGTTTATACCCAGTAAAAGGGCCCAATATGGGGTTAAGCTGTACAAGCTTTGCGACAGAGTCATGGGCTACGTTTATGCCTTCTTGGTTTATGAAGGGAAGGACTCCCAGCTACATCCCCGTGAATGCCCGGATTACATTGGCACCAGCGGAAAAGTTGTCTGGGAGCTCATTTATCCACTCCTCGGGAAGGGTTACCATCTTTACGTGGATAACTTCTACACCAGCTTGCCCCTCTTCCGCAATCTCTACAGAATGAAGACTCCAGCATGTGGTACAGTCAGAACCAACAGAAAGGGGTTCCCACAAAGGCTCGTCAATGAAAGGCTAAGAAAAGGGGAGGCAACGTCTTTGCAGAGCTGTTGGCTGTCAAGTGGAGGGACAGATGAACTGTACACATGCTGTCCACAATTCACGAAGACACATACGTGGCTGTCCCCAGAAGAGATGGCCCAATCCGGAAACCTGCTTGCATCTACGATTATAATCTGTTCATGGGGGGAGTGGACTTCAATGATCAGATGATCGAGCCATATCTACCCACCAGAAAATCCACACAAAAAAGTATCCATTTATTTTTTCACATTGGCCATGTACAATTCTTTCATAATTTACCAAAAATCTACTGAAAACCCTGTATCCTATTTTTACTACCAAGAAGAAGTCATCAACGCCCTAATATACCCTGAAGGCCCGCCAGAAAGCATTAGATCTGATGTAATAAGCAGACTCCAGGAACGACACTTTCCTGAGAAAATCCCCCACACTGAATCAGGCCGTAGACGTCAAAAGAGATGCCGGGTGTGCACCAAAGCAAGAATTAGAAAAGACACCTCATATTTTTGTCCCCAATGCCCTTCCCAACCGGGCCTCTGTATAGGTAATTGTTTCCGCCGTTACCATACCTCTCTACATTATTAGTGAAGTATGGTAAACGTAATTGCCATTTACTTCCACACCCCTTATGGCACTGCACTGTACATTCTGCTGCCTTCCCCGGAACTGACCCTGGCTTGCTATACGACCACGCTTCTGCCTCACGCTAAAAATACCTCTGCCTTCTTTGGAACTGACCCTGGCCTGTTATATGACCACGCTTCTGCCTAATGAAGAACTGTACCTACCACTGCCTGCTTTGGAACTGACCCTGGCCTGTTATACGACCACGCTTCTGCCTAATGGAGAACTGTACACACCACTGCCTGCTCTGGAACTGACCCTGGCCTGTTATATGACCACGCTTCTGCCTAACGCTGAACTGTACCTACCTCTGCCTGCTCTGGAACTGACCCTGGACTGTTTGACCACATTTTTTGCCTGCCTCTTGGACTGATCTTTTACCCTGGAGTAGTGGGATTCATAACGTAGGGGTCTCACATATGTGAGGGGCTCCAGAATTTGTTTTTCTGGATGAAGAAAACTGTTTTTGTTTTCTCATTCCCATATTAGGGTCTGGAGACTCGGAGGCTTCATAGAGCTTTGGGAGAAGCCTCTACCCCTATCCCCATTCTTTCTTGGTCTGCTACCTGTATTATGGACCATGTTTCTGCCTACTACCAGGACCAATATTTTGGCACTGCTGGCATTATCTCTACCTGGACTGTATATGGACCCTGCCTGTACTGGCTATGAACAATATTCCTGCCTGCTGCATGGACAATTCAGTTCGCTGTTGCTGACCACGTCCCTGCCTGCTGCCTGGATCTACTAGAGAAGCCTCTATCCTGGTCTCCATTCTTTCCTGGCCTTCTAACTTTACTATGGACTATGTTTCGGCCTACTACCAGGACCAATATTTTGGCACTGCTGGCAATATCTACCTGCACTGACCCTGGACTGCATATGGACAGTATCCCTGCATGTACTGACTACGGACAATATACCTGCCTGCTGCCTGGACAAATCCGTTTGCTGTCGCTGACAATGTCCCTGCCTGCTGCCTGGATCAGTGCTCTCCTCCTGTGGTCAACTGCACTACTAAGAGCACAGGTAATCTTTTTTTTATATACAGACAATAATATAGCGCTCGGACCATATATAAACGTGAATAGTCCGGTAAATCAGAAGAAAATAAAAAATGTATTCATAAGTCCATGACAGTCTATATTTGTATGGTATATAATGTGCAAATTCTTCACTGTGGGTGATGTGACCACATCGCTGTGGGATGCAGGTTGAATCCTCATATAAAGGTAAATTGGAGGCTTACCAGATACCTATAGGATATAGGCATATAGTCATCCCACGGGAGTACTGGTTGTGGGGGGTCTTGTCCCGTCAGGGGTATTCTTAGGTGTGGAGAGTGTCTTCCAATCGGTCCGAGATCTTAGGAGGACTTCTTTCCGATGGGCACTGCGTCACACAATCCTAGACGATGGTGAGGGTCTTACTTGTAAGACAGAGGTGTCCAAGGTACGTTTTTTCCCGTGATCTGAATGGATAGGTGAGGGTTGGCCGGAGATCCGAAATTGAGTGAACAACCGAGGGAGCAAGAGGAGACTCGAAATAGTGTAAAACCCCAGATGATGAGGTGTATTTATTTAGATAGCAATAAAAAGTCTCTCAGGTTCAAATAAGCGATAAAATATCGAATAAGATAGTATGTTATAAAATCACAAAATCATAAGCAGCATTCCAAAGTAACAGGCATCCCGACGCGTTTCGTATAAGAATACGTCCTCTGGGGTAACCAACCCCATAGATTATACGTTGGGATGTTAGCTTTCCAAAATGGGGTAATTTTGTGGGTAATTCCATTGTCCTGGTGCTCCAGGGCCTTCAAAAGTGTAATAGATGGTTGAGAAATGAGATGTGTAATTTATGCTTCTAAAATGCCTGACAGGGCTACTTCAATGTTGGGCCGCTGTATGTGGCCAGGCTGTGTAAAAGTCTCACACATGTGGTATCACCATATTCAGGAGGAGTAGCAGAATGTATTTTGGGGTGTCATTTTTGCTATTTACATGCTGTGTGTTGGAAATATCTTAGAAATGGACAACTTTGTGTAAAAAAAACGTGTTTTCATTTTTTTTCCACATTTTCCAAAAACTTCTGGAAAAAAATGAACCGTTCAAAATAATCATTATGCCTCATAGATTATACGTTGGGGTGTTAGCTTTCCAAAATTTTTAATGGGGTAAAACCTTTCGATTGTGGGGTTGCATATTAGATACTCCGTATTACTAATAAAACTTGCCAAGTAA
>BLSH010316321.1:331285-352845 GCA_018402905.1 Glandirana rugosa | reverse complement strand
CAACCCCCACCCCCCCACCCCCCCACCCCCCCACCCCCCCCATGAACCGGTGTGCTGAAAACAATAGTATACAATATAAACAAAACATATAATTTTCATGTTGCTTATCTGCAGAGTTCAAATGTGCTTGGTTTGTATCTAATACAACTTGACATTTCAACATACCAACAACCTGTAAAAGGTGTACCATGTATCCTATCGTGAGCAATGTCATTGAGAATGTTTTTCATTTCTGTTACCCTGTAATGCGATTAAAATCAATAAAATTGTACTTTCAAAAAAAAAGTGGGAAGAAAAAACACTATACAGGTTTTTAAAATATTTTAATAAGGCAGCTCCAGCATCTCTTCTCCCCTCTCCGGCTCTTCTCCATCCTCTGGCGTCTTCTTTCTTTTGCTCTTTTGCGTGGTCTTTTTTTCTTCTGAGGAGTCTTCTTTTTTCTACTGTTTTGCAGGGTCTTCTCCATCTCTGTGCCGTCTTCTGCTCTTTTGCAGGCCTCTCCGGCATCTTCTTTCTTCTTTTCTGCAGGGTCTTATCCGCTGTCTTCTCCCTCTGTTCTTTTTTGGATGTTGACACAATCTCCCGTCGTAATGGTGGCTCCGCTCTTTGCAATGACTTATAATGTCATTCAAAGTCCCCACCCCTTTGTGATATCACCGTCCCATCGTGCACCAGACGGTGACATCACAAGGGGGTGGGGCCTCCAGATGATGTCACTGAAGAACAGAGGGAGAAGACAAAGGAGAAGATCCTGCAAAAGAGTGGAAGAAAGAAGACGCTGGAGGAGGGAGAAGAGCCGGAGAGAGGAGAAGAGATGCCAGAGCTGCCTTAATAAAATATTTTAAGAACCTGTGTAGTGTTTTTTTCCCCACCTATTTTAGGTGAATAGGTAGGGGTACAATGTAACCCATACTCATTCACATGGGGGCTCCCCAGATTCCAATAAGCACCCCGCCCGCAGACCCCGGCAACCACCAGGGTTGTTGGGAAGAGGCCCTTGTCCTCATCAACTGGGGACAAGGTGCTTTGGGGTGGGGGCCCCAAAGCACCCACCCCCCATGTTGAGAGCATGTGGCCTGGTACGGTTCAGAGGAGGTACTCGTCCCCACCCCCGCCTGCCCAGCCAGGTTGCATGCTTGGATTAGGGTCTGATATGGATTTTGGAGGGGCCTTCACAGCAATTTGTTTTAAAAAATGGCGTGGCCCCCCCCCAAATCCATATCAGATCCCCAATCCAAATCCATACTAGACCTAATGGTCTGGTATGGACTTCGGAGGGACCCCACATAGTTTTTTATATTCTGGCACGGGGTTCCCCTTAAAATCCAGACCAGACCTGAAGTGCCTGGTATGGACCGAGGGAGGACATCACGCCATTTTGTCTTGATTTTTAAATAGCTAGATTTTTGGAACATCACACCTTAATATTATTAATTAATTATATACCATTGCAGGCATTTGAAGACTTAAAATCAGGGAATCCACCAAAATGATGTACATTGAACAATTATGCCTTCTGGCTACAATGCTAGCTTTTAGGAGTTGATACCTTTGATGTGATTCAAACCCAGCAAGTACCACTTTGAAGGTAGCAGACATACCACTACGCCACAGAACTTACCACAATCATACATGGAAAATACAATTACTAATGTTGGAGTATTTTCATAGACGGGAGCCCCCTTGTTAAAGGGGGTTTCCTGATTCTAATAAGCCTCCCCATCTGCAGACCCGCACAACCACCGGCCAGGGTTTTGGGGATGAAGCCCTTCTCCCCATCAACATGAGGGCAAGATGCTTCGGGGGACCCCAAATCACTCTCCGCATGTTGAGGGCATGTGGCCTACTATAGTTCAGTGGGGGGGCGCTCACTCCTCCCCTCCCTATTCTGACCTGCCAGGCTGCGTGCTCGGCTAAGGGCCTGGTGTGGATTTTGGGGGGAACCCCACACATTTTTTTCAATTTTGGCATGGGGTTCCCCTTAAAATCCACACCAGACCATTGTTATGGATTTTGGGGGACCCCACTTTTTTTTAATTTTGGTGAGGGTTCCCCTTAAAATCCATACCAGACCCGAAGGGCCTGGTATGGACTGGGGGGGACCTAATGCATTTTTTTTAAAAAAATTGTGGCGGTTCACCTTAAAGTCCATACCAGACCCGAAGGGCCTGGTATGGACTGGGGGGCCCATGCAATTTTTAATTTTGGCGTGGGTTCCCCTTAAATTTTCTAAAGTAAAAAAGTAATTTAAACTTGATTGCGGCTGTAATGTATTGAAGGTTCCCAGAAATTTAGATAAAGAATCACTAAGAAAATTGCTTGGGGTCCCCCCCAGTCCATACCATGCCCTTCCGGACTGATATGGACTGGGGGGGGGGCCCAGGCAATTTATTTTAGTGATTTTTTATCTATATTACCGGGAACTGGAAATACATTACAGCCGGATCAAGTTGAAATGACTTTTTTACTTTAGAAATGTAATTTTGCGGTGGCACTGTTCTAAACATCGCACAGATGCGCCACTTTACGGGCAGACTAAGGGGACCCCCCAGGCACGATATTTAAAAAAATATTTAATTTTTTTCAATTTAAGCATTATTAAAATCACTGCGCCTTTAAAAATGATCATTTTAAACTTTTTAAAATGATCAGGGCAGTACTCAGGTCCCCATACACTTTTTATGGCAATAACTTGCATACAAGCTTTAAATGGAGAACTTTGCTTTTTACAAGTTTGAATCCCATTGACAGCCAATGATTCCTGTATATGTGAGCTGAGAGGCATCTTCTCCAGCAATAGTGCTCGGTTCTGTTTGCAGGTGCACTCAGTTTCTCAGTTGAAGTCTTAATTGCCCTTAATTGGGTGCTATTTTCCTACACTTCAGGAGCGCATCTCGGCGCTATAGTAAATCACCCCCACTGTGTCTTTCACCATTCAAGAGGAGTAAACACAACTATACAGGGTTATACAGTGCCTTATCACTGTGATAGCCAATTAGGTGATAGGGAACTGATCTAAATCACCCCACTATTTTCTGTGGCTTTTATTTTCTAATTTATTTTCAGTAAATAGGTCTGGACAGATAAAAAAAAGTCACATGCTCCATCCCTGAGATTGTGTCACCTAACTAGTAGCTTAAAACTAGGTATGAGATTTAAAGCAAACCTTTAGCCCCTTTCCCACTTGTGCGACCTGAGTTTACCGCAATTTTTTGCTGTGATTTTAACATGATTTGACGTGATTCGGGAACAGTAAGACTTTGGTCTGCCTTTGTTGCAACTTTGGCACAATGAAAACATATTACAAAGTCGTACAGAAGTAGTACAGAAATCGCCTCTATATTATTCAGGTGCAATTTGCATGAGACTTTGAGGGTTTAACATTGAAGTCTATGGACCTCAAGTTGCATCAAAGTTGGACCAAAGTCTACTTTGAAGTCGACACGACTAGAGTTGAGCGAACCCGGACTGTAAAGTTCGGGTCCGTACCGGACTTTAGGGTGTCTGTGCCCCGAACCCAATCCCGGACATTTCAAAAAAAGTCTGTGATCGGATACGGTATTCAGGGATTTTTTGGCGCCTGTTGAATAGCTGCAGGGCAGCCAATCAATAAGCATTTCACTTGTTTGCCCTTAGAAGCCATCACAGCCATGCCTACTAATGGCATGGCTGTGATTGGCCAGTGCATCATGTGACCCAGACTATTTTTGGCGCCTGTTGAATAGCTGCAGGGCAGCAGAAAGCGCGGGCTGTCTGTGCACGCTTTCAGCATTCTCACCCTGCTGCTGCTTGCCTATTCTCCTATGCGACGTGCCCACAAGGTGGAACTGTGCGAGCAGCAGCAGGCAATAGTGGAGTTTCAACTGCAGCACGCACGGGTCAGTTGCTCTGCGGAACAGCACCACTTCACCACCAACGAGATGGCCTCCATGTGAGACATGTGTGCCATATTGCTGTGTTTTGAGTACTCCACCAACATGGCCAGTGCCAATGACCCTGCAGGGTGGCACCCAACGCAGCTCCTGGGCATCACTGGAGTATGAATGGGGGGATACGGAGGACACAGATGATACACTTCCCACAGAGGACAGCTTGTCTTTGGCTCTGGGCAGCCTGGCACACATGAGCGACTACATGCTGCTGCGCCTGCTCAATGACAGCCGAGTTGCCCACATTTTAACTTGTGCTGATTACTGGTTGGCACCCTGCTGGATCCCAATTACAAGGACAATATGCCGTCCTTAATTCCCTCACATTTGGCATTCCCAAATGACACCGGGGGCTCAGTGGAAGCACAAGGCGAAGGCAGAGGAGGAGGAAGAGGTTGCCAATGCAGCTGTGGCACCGCCAGCACCTCAGAACTCAGGGTTAGCATGGCCGAAATGTTGAAAAGCTTTGTCAGCAGCATGCCACAACAAACAGAACCACCAGCTGATAGGCAACATCTTAGCAGGAGGCAGCATTTCAGCAACATGATGGAACAGTATGTGTGCACACGCCTACACGTACTGACTGATGGGTCTGCCTCATTCAACTTCTAGGTCTCCAAATTGGGCACATGGCCTGAGCTTGCCCTTTATGCCTTAGAGGTGCTGGCCTTCCCTGCAGCCAGTGTATTGATTGAAAGCGTGTTTAGCATGCCGGGGAGCATTATCACAGACAAGCGCAGCTGCCTGTCCACAGCCAACGTGGACAAGATAATGTTTATTAAAATGAACCAGGCATGGATCCCACAAGACTTGTCTGTACCTTGTGCAGAATAGACATTTAGACCAGCCTCACACAGCCATTGGTATACTTTTTTTTTTTAATGTGTCTCAATATTTTGGGGGCTACCCCAATTAGAAAAGAAAAACAAACAAACAAAAAACAGTGTTGGCTACCTCCTCCTCCTCCACCGCCACTTCCACCTACACCACCACGGTCACCGCCTTCCTCAACCTCTAGTCTCCTACTCCACATCCACCTCCTCCAATTTTTTTATGTGATTTTAAGTTATTTCCCTATCCACATTTGTTTGCAGGGCACTTGTCCTACTCTTACCCCCATTTTGCTTCCTCTTGCAGCCCTCTAGCCCTTTCCAGGACTTTTTTAGAGCCATTTTTGTGGCCAAAAGTTCGGGTCACCATTGACTTCAATGGGGTTCGGGGTCTGGGGTCAAGTTCGGGGCCGAACTCGAACTTTTTTGCAAAGTTCGACCCAACCAGATGAAACCGAACATCCAGGTGTCCGCTCAACTCTAGACAAGACTTAAAAGTCGTACAGATATGACCAGTACTCATTGGAAATAATGCGGAACAACGTGTCATGCGACTTTGCAGTCCCAAATCGCAGGGCAACTTGCACAAGTGTGAAAGGGACCTTATTCAATTTTTAACTTCACTTGTTCTTACTTCTCCTCCCCTTCTTTTTGCAATTTGCAAGAAAAAAATTGGGGAGAATACCTATTTCCATCAGAGCACACCTAGCCCATCTGCCTTTCTTGCCTAGGAAAGAATGATGTCCCATAACCCCATCCAAAACCTCCTAGGATAGCCATGTCATGTATTGCAGGAGGCTTTGGGACTGTGTAGAACCCACTGTGTAAGTGAAGTGTAGCATTTTCTTAGACCCGAAGAAGACAGCTGGGCTCCTGATGATGACACATAGAAGATGACAGCTTTTGTCAGCCTACAGCAGAACAATTCTTGATTTGCTGGGCTGGTGAGTATGCTATGTCATATCCATCAAACAGTGGTGGCCGGTGGTAATTTTCATTGAGGGGGTAGCAAACTGTAACACCATCCCCCCGTTCCCCCCGTCGGTCCGTGGGTCTGGTGCACTTACCCTAAGCTTCTCCCGGGCTCTCTTGGTGGCGGCGGCTCTCCCTTCCCCTGCTCTCCACAGGGACGCTCTGGCTTCCGTCTCCTCCCTCCTTCTGGCCAATCGGGAGTCTTCTCTTTTTGGCCAATCAGAAAACGGATCTTACAACTGGTTATAAGCAAGATGTAAAATCTTGGTCTGGCAGCGCTGATCCTATGGTTAAAATGGGGTGAGCTGTTAAGAACAAGGTTTCCCTCGTCTGTGTGTGCAGCTGCTGCTGTAGCCCAGTTTCTTTTCAATGGGTAAAATATGTGGTTTTGTGAACAGAGTGCTTTGCTGTCCTAGCAGCGCTTGCTAGGTAGTGCTCCCCCTATTATCCTATATAAGTGCAAGTGCTAACTTATATGTGCAATGTTCATATACAATGGGTTAATAATAATAAAAAATATATAAATATTTCATGCAAAGTTATCCCAGTGCGCCATTACAAGATATGAAAATTGTATTCATCTATAAATCATAAACATCGATATTGGCAGTTTCCTTCCAGTGTGAAAAAACGTATTTATATATATAGTGTGCTTTATGAAAAATGATTAATATACAGTCCGTGTTCCAATAAAAGTGCCAGTGCAATCCAGTGACAATATGACTCTAATGCTTTTTTCAGAAACAGTCTCCAATTTCTTTCTATCATAAAGTGCTTGTGCCGTGCTGAGTGGTGAAAGTAATAACTCAGGGTACTAGACTGTGAAAGTAATAACTCAGGGTACTAGACAAACAGAGAAGAAAACACCTGTAAGAAGAACAGATGGACCACCACAGACGGCACGAGGATACAACCCCAACATGGGAACACAGTACCAAGTACCCACCCACAACAAATATGAACCCCTGGGATATACACCCCATAGGACAAATGCCAACAGAGGATATGGGGAGCAAGGGAGAAGGGATTTTCCCTGGAGAGGACAGGGGGAACCCCCGGGATATTACCCATACCACCAAGGATACAGGGGAAGAGCCAGAACCAACAGGGGACGTGGCAGAGGGGGATGGATGCGACACTGGCCGGACCAATACATGGAACATTACACACCTCCCAGAAGACTAAGAGAAGGGGAAAGAGACAAAGAGGATGTAGGTGAGGCCAGGGCAAAAAGTAAAAGAGAATAATAGGACAAGGAATTTTTAATCTTAGTTCGGCTCAGTTCACAGATACCGAACTAAAAGTTTTGGACCTGGGACTTAAATTTGCACCTAACAAAAATATAGATGAATTTACCATGTACGTTGACCTCCAAAAATTTATTAGGAAATTACAGATTAAAAAATACTTCCAGGACAAGGAAGGGGGAAAAAAAGAAGAAAAATGTAGTATCTACCAGCACAGTGGACTACAAAATAAATCCACGTTCAACCCCAAGACACCCAACAATCATTTCATAGAAACCTTCAGGAAACTTGTAGAGGATGATATTAAGCACATCAATAAATTTTCAAAAAAAGCAAAAGGGTCATATGAGATATGGAAAGGCATAAAAGAACTTGAAAAGCGAAAAGGAGTGGTAATAAGACCAGCGGACAAGGGGGGAGGTCTAGCTATTCTTAACTTGGAGGATTACAAAAAAGAACTTAATAGGTTGATAAATGATAGTTCAACCTATAAAATACTCACTCGCAACTCATTAAAAAATATAGAATCCTCCTGAAAAAACTATTAAAGAAGGCACATAAACAAGGCATACTAACGGGGAAAGAATACAAGTACTTACTCCCCCAGGCATCCAGAACACCAATTATATACCAAGTACCCAAAATCCATAAAAATCAAACATCACCACCAGGAAGACCCATAATAAATGGCATAGACTCTTTGTTCGCTAGATTAGGAGAGTACATAGACACGTACATCCAACCCATAGCACAATCATATCCGGCGTACCTTAAAGACAGCAAACACCTCATACAAATACTAGGGGAGGTGCCAGTTGAGGAGAATACTATCCTGACAACAATAGATGTAGAGTCTCTCTACACTAACATAAACCAGGATGACGCATTTAGAGCAGTGAAATGGGCCCTACATCAATCAACCCTGGAATTAGAGCAACAAAAGTTCATATTGGAAGCTTTAGAGATGGCAATGGTCAAGAACTACTTCTGGCATGAGGGCCAATACCATGAGCAACACAGAGGTGTTGCCATGGGAGCCAAATTTGCCCCAAGTGTAGCCAATGTATTCTTGAGTCACTGGGAACATGATGAAATATTTACAAAGACCAGACCGGAATTAAAAATATATATGCGATTCATTGATGATATCATCATCGTGTGGAAGGGCACAGAAGAAGGCCTGAAGAAATTCTTGGAGGAAATCAACATTAACGCCTATAACATAAAATTTCCGGGAACATGGAACAACAAGGAAATTAACTTCCTGGACTTTGTCATATTTAAAAGAAACAATAGACTGCACACAAAAACGCACTTTAAATTAACGGACAGGAATGGGTATATACCAATTCACAGCTGCCATCATCCTCAATGGCTCAGGGGGATACCCAGGGGTCAGTTGACCAGAATCAGAAGGAATTGCACGGAGTTGGGAGACTACGAGGCCCAAGCAGAATTATTGATGGACAGATTCCGTGAAAAAGGATATAAGAATAGGGTGCCTCACCAAATCAAAGACCAAGTTAAAAAAATGGACAGGAAAGACCTACTCAAGAACAAAACCCCCACAAATAAGACAATAACACTCCCATTTATTACACAGTTCAATAGACAATATAAAGAAATAGAGAATATAGTTAAAAAACACTGGCATTTACTACTAAAAGATAACAAACTACAACATGTCCTCCCAAAAAAAAAACCCAATTTTATCTACAGAAAAACTAGAAACCTAAGAGACAAGTTGGTACATAATATTCCACAACCCCCAGGAAAACAAGTAATGTTTGGGGACTTGAAAGGTTTCTATTCTTGTGGCAAGTGTGTAATGTGTACCACGGTCAAAAAGAGGGACAGAAAAACGATAGGCTTCAAATCAAACACTACAGGTAAAACATACGAAATTAAAAAACTGATTACATGCCACAGTGACTATGTCACCTATTTGTTGACATGCCCATGTGGCACGCAATATGTGGGCCGCACAACTAGGAAATTGTCAGTGAGACTGAGAGAACATGTATATAATATCAAAAAGGGAGTAAGAAACCACAGTCTCTCAAACCATTTTAGAATCCATCATGCCAGAGATCCGAGCCTGCTCAGTTTCTGTGGCATAGATAGGATAGAACCACATTGGAGAGGAGGAAATAGGAAACAGGCTGTATCACAGAATGAGACACAATGGATTTATGAATTGGGGAGCCTCCAACCCCAGGGAATGACCGTGGATATTGATTTAAATTGTTTTATCACCAATTTCTAAAATACATTGTAAATGTGCATGGTAAGGGGAGGTTGCAGCCCAAGAAAATTTAAATTACTCAGAACACTACACCATATTTTTGGTATATTTTTCAGTTTTTGATTCTTTTATATACATACATTTTTATTTATCATTTATTTTTTATTTTTATTTTAATTTCATATTATTTTTTTCCTCATTTTTTCAGATTTTTTTTCGCATTTGTTAACCTTTTTTTCATACTTCTAAATTGAATTTTTGTTTTAATATTTTTTTACATATTTTTTTATTTATTTTTTTATTTATTATTTTTTTATTTATTTTTCACCCATCTTTTTCCATATGTAATCTTGTCAAAATTTTCCAACATATTTGGTCCAATTTTAATATTTTAATATTATTACCATCTCACTTTTAATACACATCCCTTGTAAGCTCATCAGTATATACTTTAAGCTTGGTATATATATATATATATATATATATTTTTTATATACGTCCATCCAATATCAGTTAATAATTTTGAAAATCCCCAAAATAATATGAAAGTTAAAACCATTTCTTATATATAAATTAGTGGGCATAACTCAGTACGGAGTACTATTAGTTTTAAATACATTGGTTTTATTAAAGTAAATTTTTATAAAGGCCAAACATGAAGTATTATTAAATAAAGACAACACCGTTTTTAAATAAGTACAATAGTAGTGGTCACATGACCGGTAACCACAGCAACGGGAAGGGCAACCTCCCAGTAGCAGACACATGTGATGGAACTTGTGGGTAATGACGCATAGATATAAGGCCATGGAACGCACCTTGGGCCCCACCTCTGAAGACGTCACAGGAAGTGACGAAACACGTCAGGTGGAATGCAAGGTGCGAGAGGCCACGTTCTGTTGACCCGCAAGCAGGAAGCGAAGGTGCGCATTAGCGGTCGTGGTCACGGAACGCTCACAGTTTCTGCTTTTGTTTTTATGGTATTGCACTGTGAAGTTTGGCCAAATAAATTTTAAAAAAGAGGTACGCAATGAGTTTTCCTTTTTTTCATCTGCAAATGGAATGGTGACCGAGGAGAGAGGGAGAGGAAGCAGAGGGCACCATTATCCATAGGTCAGATTGTAGACCTAAAGCGCGCATGACTTCTCCACACCGTACGGTTGGAGAGTCAAAGTGATCTGGTAAGCAGGGTCTAGTACCCTGAGTTATTACTTTCACCACTCAGCACTCAGCACAGCACGAGCACTTTATGATAGAAAGAATTTGGAGACTGTTTCTGAAAAAAAGCATTGGGATCTTACAACTGCTTCTGATTGGCCAGATTGAAGATCAGTGTTTCAACAGTGAATTTTGATTTGCTGTAATAACACCCTGGGGGGCTCATGGCGCAATGCTCTGCGCTACAAGCCACACTATTTTGAAGCCTATTAGAGCCTATGTCTCTAATTAGGTGCTTCAAAAAAATCCCACCACTGTAATTCAGATGCCTCTGAAAGGGGCTGGGCGACTGAATAGGGGGTGGCCACGGTGGATATGGATAGATTCATGCTATGCATGAATCTATCCATTATACTTATAAGGGGGGGAGGAGAGAGGAGGCGGCGCCCGGGTGCCCCTAATGGACAGGCTGCCCCTACCATCAAACTAAATAAGAAGAAGCTCATATTAAAATTAACCCGGGGCAATGGCGAAGTTCCTCTTTAATTACTTCCTGCCTACCATATAGCAGAATGACCGCCGGAAAGTGGTTGTATTATCATGACTGGATGTCATATGACGTCCAGCAGGATTAGCCGCTAGCGTGCGCTCTTGGGGGCATGCAGCATGGCAATCATTGTGTGGTGTGCCAGTCTAACACGTGACATCTCTGATCTTGGTAAAGATCCTATGACATAGGCTCTTTACCATGTGATCAGCTGTGTCCAATCACAGCTCAACACATGGTAACCAGGAAGTGCCGTTTATTGGCTTTTCCTCTATTTGCACTGACATGCGCGAGTAGAGGAGAGCCAATCGGTTGCTCTCCTGACTGGGGGAGGTCTATGCTGATAATCAGTGCATTGATTATCAGTGCAGACCCATGGAGGATGCCCTCTGAAGACCACCAGGGATGCCCACTAGAGCCCACCAGGGATTCAAATCAGTGCCAATCTGTGCCCATTAGGGATGGCACTCTGTGCCCATCAGAGATGCCTGCCAGTGCCTCATGATCAGTGCTGCCTATCAGTGCCATCTACTAGTGCTGACCATCAGTACCCATAAGTGCCACCTATCAGTGTCCACCAGTGCCACCTATCAGTGCCACTTATGAGTGCCCATCAGTGCTGCCTGTGAGTGCCCATTAAGGCCACCTATCAGTGTCCATCAGTGCTGCATATCAGTGTATCAGTGCCCATCAGTGCTGCTTATCAGTGCCACCTATCAGTGCTGCAGCTGCATATTAGTGCCTTATCATCAGTGCCCATCAGTGACAATCAGTACTGCCTCATTAGTGCCTGTCAGTGCAGCCTCATCGGTGCTCATCAGTGAAGGAGAAAACATACTTATTTACAAAGTTTTGTAACAGAAACAAAACCATATTTATTTCTAAATTTTCAGTCTTTTTTATTTATAGTGCAAAAATAAAAACCCTATTTGTGGGAAAAATTATATACATTTTGTTTGGGTACAGTGTTGCATGACTGCGCAATTGTCATTCAAAATGTGACAGTGCTGAAAGTATGTAGAGACAATCCTCCCTTTTCTGGTTTATGATAGGGAATGGGAGGGTTAATCTGTTTCCCTGCTGCCCCTGTTTTTTTCTGTGTGGCTACTTTAGAAATGCACATTTGTGTCTCGGTGACTACCATAATGGAGACAGAAAGTAAGGGGAAATCCAAAATGTCATCATTGTCATGAGAGCAAGTGTGTTGCTATGTTTATTTTAGTGATTTTTATAGCATAAATATGGAACAACATTTTAAGACCATGGGGTTGATTTACTAAAACTGGAGTGCAGCTATGCATGGTAGCCAATAAGCCTCTAACTTCCGTTTGTCCAATTAAGCTTTTACAAAAAGAAAACCTGGAAGCTGATTGTTTCTATGCAGAGCTGCACCAGATTTTGCACTCTCCAGTTTTAGTAAACCAACCCTCCTGTATTCTTTAGAAGCTAAGATCCCCCTCTTCATGGGCTAACAAACCTGTTGGACTGGTCCATGCACTCAGGACAGGAAATTATGTTACAGGAAATAGAGGGAGGGGAAAGGGCTTGAATAAGCAATGTGCTGAACAAGGGAAGAGGCAGTTTTTTGCAGAACTTCAGAGACGGTGCAGTCTGGAGAGATCCTGAATTAAAAGAAAGAAGACTCCATCAAAGGGAAGAGCCAAGTTATTTGACTGTTTAGAGTATGCCTATCATATTCATTATCCAAAAGAGCTATAGACCAGCATATGCCCTGGTAACCAACAATCTAATTGCCCAAATCTGCGCTTGATATGCTGTTATCAAAACATTAGAATAAAATAAAATAAAATTATATGTATCAGACCAAAACATATAACACACACTGATAAGAAATAAATAAATAAAGGTGGGACAAGTACCTCTTGTGAAGAGTCCCACACTTTATACATGAATTGAAAGGTTCATCCAGATTCCATATTGTTATAGATGCAAATGTGGATTATTTTTGATTAGATCGGCGGCGCAGATTTGTCCGGGCGGGTTGCATAGTGTATGGGCGCTTTTGGACAGTGGTGCCGTTTTAATTTATTCGTGTTCGTGTGCAATTGGCGATCAGTTGTATTTGTTTAATCACTGGAACTCATTACAGTGGGATAGTACATGGCTTAACCGTCATAAGGTTTCTATGTAGTCGGCATATCCACAGCTTAAAAGAGCGGAGACGGTTAAATTACTGTGAGCCGTTCAGAGATAAAAAGCTGAAGCCGTGCAGTGTGGTCACGCCCTCTGACGAAGGAATGACGAAACGCGTCAGGGCGTGACCACACGGCTGTCAATCAGACCTAGGAGTGTGTGCCTCGCAGCTACAGCTCTGACTACAAGGAAAGCGGTGAGCTGGCGGTTTTTTCAACACACAGTGGATATGTTATTTTTGCTGGATTTTATATGAGATTTTGTAAGTGTACATCTGTTGGGGCGGGTGGATTTTATCCTGAAAAACACTCAATAAATATATAGATCATGCACTATGTTGAGCGTTGTCTCTCTAAGGTAATCCCGCACGGTAAAACATCATTTGGTTCCCATACACCTTAAGATGATCTGAGACCGAAGTGGATTTGACTGCAGTTGGCTCATACAAGGCGCAGATTTGACTTACCTCCGGTGAGTTTTTCCACATTGGGGGGGTTCTTCTCCTCCCTATATACTCACGCGGTGTGGTGAAGGATAAGGTCTTTTGAAGTGATCCGCATTCCCAGATTTGAGACACATATAGGACTATCTTATACATTATCGAAAGAAACCTTTTATCAATTAAAAGACTGGACTAATCACTAGTTATAATCGCTGCTGGGATCATTTAATCTGGGGTCTTATGACCTTTTGACTTTTGGTACCATTAGAGACTATCATATTCATTGTACATGCTTATTTGTTAGGGAGGATAGACAGCTTGTGCACGTTGTACTCATAGTTTGTGTTTCTTCAAACTGTAATACGTAGTGAATTGTTTTCCTAACATTTTAAGTAGTTTGTATGAGCAACATTTTGTTTAGTAAAGCAAATACAATGCAGGGGTTTTATTGCTCACTTGGTTTACAGAAAAATAATCCTAACAAACAAAGCAAAACAGCAAGCAGTGATATGCTTCAATGTGGACTTTGCTAAATAAACACATCATTCATTTTACAACATCTTCTTGGCTATGTTTCTGTTCTTATTATGATAAATCATTCTGTTTATGTAGTATTTTAAAATTAAATTGTACCATACCTTAAAGTGAAGTTCAACTCAAAAGTGGAACTTCCACTTTAAGACCTCCTCCCCAGCTCCTGATGGCGAAACTGGCCTTTTGGGGAGGAGGGGGGGTGCGGATACCAGATTTTTATGGGTACTTCCATTCCGGTTGCCATAGGTAATCGGAAGTGGAAGGTCTCCTTCCTCCCAAAGTCTTTTAGGATGCAGGAGAGGTCCTAGAAGACTTTGCAACCAATCACAAAGCGCAGCGCCATTTGCACATGCGCTGTGTGCGCCCGGCCATGAAGCCGCTTCCTGTCACAGTCGGGTGCCCACAGTATCAATGATGGCACCGTGGAGGGGAGCGGAGAGATCCGAGGCTCATGCCGGCTGCATCGCTGGACCAGGAGACAGGTAAGTGTCTGCTTATTAAAAGTCAGCAGCTACACTTTTTGGTAGCTGCTGACTTTTAATAAACGTAAAATACAGTGGAAATCCGCTTTAACAATATGCTTCTTGTAGAACCATGCCTATTTTAAATGAATGCCTAGTCCCTAATTAAAGTACATTTCCTGCCTTGATTGCTGGATGCATAGAAGAGGTATCCCTAGAATTTTTTGAAATGTGATTAATTATGATTGAGGTGTTATCTGATTGAAAAATACACTCTTCAAACATGAGAGCCAAATTAACCAATAGGGATGAGCTCAGGCTTGGTTGGAGAACAAATATGAATAAATTATCCCACTGGGGAGCTGTCAAGTAGGAAAGTCAGTCATGGAGGCATTCCCTGACCCCAGCTACACATATGCAAGGGGTGTGTATATGCGCTGCTGTAGAGTGGGGAATGCTTAAGGTCCAAACACACCTGAGTGCATCCCTATTCGTTAAGTTGGCCCCCATGATTGAGTATTGTATTGCTGGAATGGCATGGTCTATTAAACACTTGCCTACTGGGCACTTTTAACCCTTTCCTGACCAGGCCAAGTTTGAAAAACAAAACTTTTTAATATTTTGTTATACATTTTTGGAAACAAGTAATTTTTCTCCTTCACTGATGTACACTGATGAGGCTGCACTGATGGGCACCAATGAGGTGACACTGATGAAGCGGCATTGATGGGCACTGATAGGTTGCACTGATGGGCACTGATGAGGCGGCACTGGTTGGCAATGATGAGGAGGAACTGGTGGGCACTGAAGAGGCTGCACTGATAGGCAGCACTGATGGGCACTGATAAGAGACACTGATGGGCAACAATAGGTGGCACTGATAGGCGACACTAATGGGCGGCACTGATAGGCAGCATTGATGGGCACTGATAGGTGGCACTGATGAGCACTGATAGGTGGCACTGGTGGGCACTGGTAGGAGGCACTGATGGGCACTGATTGGCAGCACTAGTGGGCACACATTGGCAGCACTGGTGGACACTGTTTGGATTGCATTGATAATCAGTGCTTTTTTTAGCACTAATCACCGTATTGGTGTTACTGGTCCCCAAAAAGTGTCACTTAGGGTCAGATTTGTCTGCCGCAACGTCGCAGTCCTGCTAAAAATTGTTGACCGTCCATAAATCTATCGCATGGTTTGTGAACGCTATAGCTTTTGCGCAAACCAATCAATATATGCTTATTTGTTTTTCCAAAAATATGTAGAAAAATACATATTGTTCTAAACTGATAAAGAAATGTGATGCTTTACATTTTTTTATTGGATATGTTTTATAGCAGAAAGTAAAAATGATTGTTTTTCAAAATTGTTGGTCTTTTTTTGTGTATAGCACTAGAAATAAAAACCACAGAGGTGATCAAATACCACCAAAAGAAAACTCTATTTGTGGGGGGAAAAAGGACATCAATTTTATTTGGGTACAGCGTCCCATGACCACAGAAATGGCTTTAGCCCCGGAAGGATTTACCCACTTCCTGATCAGGCCATTTTTTGCAACTATGGGATATAGTTAGGGACTCTTTATTGTTTTTACTAGTAATGGTGGCAATCGTTGATTTTTAGTGGGACTGTGACATTGCGGAGGAAAAATTGAACACTAAGTGACACTTTCTGGGGACCAGTGACACCAATACAGTGATCAGTGCTAAAAAAAAATGCATTGATTACTGTATAAATGACACTGGCAGGGAAGGGGTTAACACCAGGGGTGATGAAAGGGTTAAATGTGTTCCCTGGGAGGTGCTTTCTAACTGTATGGGGAGTGGATACACTGGAGGAAAAGAGAGATCATGAGTCAGCTTAGCTGAAACACAAGATCTCTCTTTTGCTCCCTGACAGAGCAGTGGTGTGCCTTGTTACATAGACACACCGTTGTTCTGTCTCTCCTGTGAACGATCAGCAGGTCGTGGTGGCCATTGCAGCCGCCAGACCCATTGATTGGCTCCCGCTGTGTCCAATAACAATGGGAGTGGCGCTCCGGCAGCACGCGCGTGCCTCCTACACTGCATGCACAAAATGCTACAGGTAATTTATTTTGCGCAGCCGGGCCGCCCTGCCACAGTACTGTATATGTACAGTGGGCAGTCCGAATAGTTTGGCTACCACAGGGAGAAGAAAATAGATGATTTCATCTAGGTAGCAATTAAATTATAATTACCAATATTTCAGAAAAAAATCAAGGGACACCTTTTTTTTTTTTGGATCCAGAAAGCCATTGCAGGCATAAAATGTATTTTAATTAGGAGACAAGCATTAATATAAAATGAGCATAGTTCTACAAAAATATATTGTTAACCTATTGTACAATTTAATTGTAAAATACTTATATGTAAAGGTTTTTTGTTTTCATAATGAAGACAAAAATACAGGCAAGATGATTTTGAAAAATGAATTATGTTTTTATATAGCAATATCCCTTTCTGCCAGGAGAGCTCGGGCAGGTTTGGACTCAATTCCAAACACCCCTGAGCTCAATCCTGTTAACCAAAGAAACAGAATTATTAGAAACATCATCAAAGTCGAATACAAATGGCAAAAACTATTTATACTTCCTTCTGTACTTTAACTATAATGGTAAAGAAGCAAACAATTAAATACATCCTAACTAAATATAAGGAGACATACACAAATATATACAAAATGTATAGTGCATTGTGACAGCAAGCATATCTACCGTATAATGTGGCATAGAGATCCCTCGATGTTGACTTGCTCACTTCCTTGCTCTATTTAATGTAATTTTGTTTCAGGAAGTCTATATTTATTTAACAGCTCCACCCTATAATTTAACTTTCAATTATATTTTTTATATACAATATGCATATACAGTGGAACCTTGGTTTACGTGTAATGCGCTTATTGAGCATTTTGAAAGACAAGCATTTTTTAAAAAAATATTTTGACTCGGTTTGCAAGTGATGTCTTTCAAAATGAGCAGAATTAAGCCTATTTGCATGCAATACCACATGTGGCCAGATATGCGGGGCGCTGGCGAGCCTCAGCAGCCCTCGAAAGCCACTGGAAATACTCAGAAATACTGAAAGTGTAAACAGTTCCGAACATTTCTGAATGTTTCCAGACATTTTCGAGGCTCACCAGCGCCACCACAACCCTGGCCACATACGGTATTGCATACACCAGGCGCCCCGGACCCCTGGCCAAATATAGTACTGCACTGACAAGCAGTGCTGTGGAACGAATTAACTGAGTTTCCATTGTTTCCTATGGGGAAACATGCTTTGATATACGAGTGCTTTGGATTACAAGCATTCTCCTGGAACGGATTATGCTCGTAATCCAAGGTTCCACTGTATATGTATGTGTGTGTGTGTGTGTGTCAGAAAGCACATACAACTACTATTAATGTACTTCTATAGTTATCTATTTATACCTCTTATTTACAGATTTATACTGTATAGATATATACACATACATTATACTGTAGATATATAGACACACATGTACATAATTCTGGGGACATTATATGAGCAATGCTGCTGGGTAACAAAAATCACAAATATACAGTACTTCAGAAAATAAACATGACAAAAGTAGAATAAGGCTCGGTTCACACTACAGTGACTTGGGATCCGACTTGTGCCACCCCCCCAAGCCGCTTTACATAAGAAATCCCATTGAAGTGAATGAGAGCTGTCTTAATGTACGCTACTGAAGTCGCTCCGACTTCAAAAAAGATTCCTTTACTTCTTCAAGGCGACTTCTATCTGACGTGTGCCCATAAAGTTCAATGGAAGTCTCCTTCAAGTCAGATCCCCATCTATATTGAAGCGACTTTACAGGAAAAAGAAAAGAATTTACCCAGTTACTCCCCACAAATTTCCCAGGCAAGCCACTCCCTCCCTTCTCTGATTGGCCACAGGCAAATTCACCTGGCATGGAGGTCGCTTTAAGTCGCCTTGTAAGTCGCCCAAAGTCACCCTGAAGCCGCACTGAAGTCACGTTGAAGTCACATTCAAATCGCCTAGCAAAGTCACACCATAAGTCGGATCACCCTTGTGTGAACCGGCCCTAACCTAAATGATATAAAAATGTTTACAAACATGCATCAATGAAATAATTTATTGCTAACGATAGTACTCAATGCTGATGAAGTCCAGTTTAAGATCTTGTCTTACAGGCTGCATTCACACCTCAGCATTTTGATTTGCAGGCATATTTTCCACGATTCTGCCCACAATTTTAAAGCACTGAGGCGTGAGTGACAAATCGCAGAATGCACATTTGAGGTGACATTCTCGTAATAAATTGCGCTGCGATCACGGCAACCCGTGATCGCAGTCGCCCCCAAAGAACATTCAGAAGCTACTTTTGTATGACATGCTTCATGCGATGAAGGTTGCCACGATTGCAGCATGATTTATCGTGCGACAATCATGGCAGAACTGCACCAAGATTTTTAGATGGCATTCACATTAATGTGCATAATAATGGAGCGGTACTAAATCAAACAATACCAATAATCATACAGCACAGTTAAAAAAAATATACAAAAAGTGAACATAAAAAGATCAAAACATATAAAAGTCCAGTGCAAGAAAATGTGTACATCAACAACAATAATGTACAGTCCTTCTTGAATGGAATGGTGAGTGCTTGACAGAAATATTCCGGTGTCAGCAATCATACATTTGTGTTGAATCTCCACCACCATGTGCAATGGCCGCTCACCTCTATTCCAAAGCTAATGCGCATCAAACTCCTGGAGCAATCTCCATATGATGTAATCCATCATAGATCATCGCACATGTAATAAGGAACACAACTCCTCATGCTGCAGTATAAAGCAGTATGTTTTATTAAAACAATAGGTAGACTTACAGTTAAAATGGTGACTATGCGAGTAGTTAAGCAACCATGGGGTCACACATCAGAGAGACGCTGGAAAAGGACAACTTCCGGTTTCAGCCGTAACCGGAATTGACGTCACCCGGCTCCTCCCGACTCGTTGCGTCACTGCCACGTGACTTTATCTAGGGTTTATTCACATTAACGGCTACTCAAATGTGCGTTCTGTGATTTTTCATTCACACCTCGCACTTTGAAATCGTGGGCAGAATCGTGATTCAAAATGCAGAGGTGTGAATGCAGTCGCAAATGGTAAACAAAGTTTTGAATCTAAGGTGGGAGCAATTATGAATGAAAAGACAAAGCAAATTTAGCTTTATATTTGAACACCCTCTATTGAGATTTTTTTTTTTCATCATCTTAAGTCTATTTCTACAGTTATATGTTAACTTTGTCTATGATCTTTCATGTCCTACTTTGTTGAGGATACCTGAAAATAACCTTCAGACTAGAAGTCCCAAATTATATGATTATTGGTCAAGCATAGCTACGTGACTGAGAACATGCTCTACATTGGCCGTCAAAGCAATGTTCTGATCTGATTTGATTTCAGACCACCCTTTTATAGGGTTTCTTATCACAAGTAACACACACAGTATAACATTTACATCACATGTCATGGTATGATACTTTCCGTAGATAAGCACATTAGCCAAGCATGACATGTTTTGATCTGTCCCTATTAGAGTAAGCTTGTTATTAAAGGTGCCAACCAAAACTTGTACTGGCACTTTCTTATTTTTGCATATTTATTTTTGCTCTCCATATGTGCGTCACTTGTACTTATTTATGTGTTCGATTTTTCACTTATGATGGAAGGTAAGGGTCCGCGATGCTACCCTGAAGCCTGGGAGGAATGCGCGCTAGCAGCGCAATACACGTTGACTGTTTCCTTGCTCCCACGGTGTCTAGTGTTGCAGTATACCTAGATTATCCAGATTACCTAGTTCCTGCACTGTCCCATGCATTAGCAGGTTCCTTTCCTTTCCCCACTACCTATGTCGGAATGGGGACCACTTGGCAAGTTGTGGGGGTTTGTGGGGGTCCGGAGATCTATCCAACACATACCTTTGACATAAATCGCAATACATGTTGTTGACGTAAATCACTTGCTCATTACTCAGGTGACAATTCATGACTGTTCTTCCCATATGGGACTGGATGCTAGTGGCATTGGGGTTTTCACACATTTTCGGGAGCTGCGATGCCCACCTGTTGCCTTCCTCTCCCCTCCCATTTTTCCGTGGGAGGACTGGTGGGCCCTCAATGTGTACCGATGCCAAACCTTCAGTGCCTGATGCCGTGTGCTGTTAGGTCATCTGCATACTATACCATGGGTGACATCCTGGTGTCGACTGCCGAGTGACTGCCACCACTGACACTGCCCCCCCTCCTGTTGTGTACACTAGCATGGTGTTAGGGAGTGGCCCAGTGGCATGGCCCCACTCTAAATATCACTTCCAGGTGGAGCACTCACTTCCTGTTTCTTGCTTTGCTTGTTACACAACACACCTGTTTGGATAATGCACTCTCGCCCAGGATTTAGGTATCACTTGGCTACATTGTTCATTTTGGCTATTTTTGTTTTGGTGGTGTCTCTTGGTGCTTTTTTCTTACCACTTACTCCTTTGGTGAGAGCTATATGTTTTCATTTAGATCCACTTTCATCCCTCACCTGGATTCACTTTTACTGACACCATGCTTTGGGCCCTGTTCTTACTATATCATTAGACATGCACTATCTACATTGATATATATTCTCTCTCTCTCTCTCTCCTCTCTCTCTCTCCCATCTCTCTCTCTCTCCCCTCTCTCTCTCTCTCTCCCCTCTCTCTCTCCCCTCTCTCTCTCTCTCTCCTCTCTCTCTCTCTCTCTCTCTCTCTCTCCCCTCTCTCTTTCTCTCCTCTCTCTCTCTCTCTCTCTCCCCTCTCTCTCTCTCTCTTTCACCTAGATTTACTTTTGTATATCGAGAGTGGTTTCCTCATTCACCATTCTTTTTTCGTGGTTCTCTGTGGTGGTTTTGTTTTTATCGGTTTTACTTGTTACATCGGTTCACTATGGATTTAGGACCCGCTCTCACGTAATAGGTTTGTCCACACAACACATTGTTCGTT
>BLSH010316321.1:259986-284038 GCA_018402905.1 Glandirana rugosa | reverse complement strand
AGGTAACACCCCCACTCACACTGCCCCAAGGGATGTCTATCTCAACCACCGCCGTCTGGTAGTCACTAGTGTCCCCATGAATGTAAATGACCCCGACAGTGCTAGGGTGTAACCTTGCAGGATTTACACAGTTGCTTTTGACCAACATTACCACATTACCAGAGTCAAGAAGTGCAGTGACTGGTTTCCCATCAATAGAAATCACACACATTTGCTTCTCCATGCAACTTGAGCATGATGCTGTACAAGCGACCTGTGCAAAAAGAGAAAGGTGTCTATTCACATAAGTATAGTCGCATTGCATGGGTTCATCAATCAGGGGACAATTGGCAGCAATATGGCCCAATGCATGGCATCGGTAGCACTGTATGTGCTCTATACCCAGTCCTCTCAAGGGTCCCCAAGACCTTCCTGGCTTCTTTGGCCAGTCTCCAGGACTAGAGCCTATAGTCAGGTTAGTCATTACAGCAGTCTAATTAATCTTCCCGACGCCCTTGAGCGTTGGGACAGTCTTATGGGATCCACTGGGGGCCCTTTCACCCCTGGGCACACCGAAGTGGGTCGCAGGTAGGTTTAACAAGTCCTCAGCCATAGTGTATCTTTCCACGAGGTCCACAAGTTGGTTGGCAGTTTTGGGGTCCCCATGACTGACCCATTTCCTCAAAGCAGCAGGGAGCGCACGTAGATAGCGGCCCATCACCACGCACGCCACAATCTGAAGACCTGGCAAAGTCTCCGGCTGTAGCCACTTCCCGGTGAGGTGGACCAGGTCAAACATCTGCGAGTGGGGTGGCTTGTTGGTGTGGCAGGTCCTTTGATGCACCCTTGGGTCCGGATTGCCATAGTGACCCCTAGGCGTGCAAGTATCTCTGCCTTTAGAGTTGCATAGTCCTGGGCCTTATCTGGTTCCAAATCAAAATAGGCTTTTTGGAGATCACCGGTCTAGATTGGTGCTAACAGTCCCGCCCACTGTTCTTTTGGCCATCCTTAGCAAAGAGCTACACTTTCAAAAGTCGTGAAGTAAGCCTCCACGTCATCCGCAGGTGTCATCTTCTGCAGGTGATAAGAGGCGCATACCAACTTTGGTTCCACTGCCACGGGAGGCATGGATCCCTTTTTTAACTCCACCAGGGCCTCCGTAAACCAGAGATTCATCTCCTGCTGCGCCACCAGGGCAGTTGGCGAATTTCCTCCTGCTGTGCTGCAGCGGCCTGGTGACTTTCCTCCCGCTGCACTGCAGCGCCTTGTGCGACTTGGAGTTTGGTCTCCCGCTAGGCCGCAGTCGCCTGTAGCAGAACCTTCAACATCTCCTCTATGCTGGAAAGTTGCCTACTGAATCCACCACGTGGGGGGGGGGGGGGATTAGCTCATGTGGATCACCTTTCCTGGGAAGGAGGCAGCTTGAAGGCTTAAAATCTGGTGGGTTGCCAGTTTTATTTGGTAAAAGGTTGCAAATTATAAAACAAACAAAATAGCAAAACAAAACCTTGCTGTCCGGCGCTAAACTGCTGCAAAGCAGGATACCTCTCTATACGATGCCGGGCTTGTCCCTGGCACTTTCAAACAAACAAATGCAAACCTTTTCTCTTGCAGTCCTTAGAGCAACCAACTCTCAAGGTGTAGCTCTCTCAGTGTAATTCTACTCAGGGTCCCATGCAGTAGCGGCTGGTGAAATTTTTAGGTTGGGGGGCGCCAGACCATGCCCTTCCTTTTTGAACCTCCCACTTCTCATAATATCTTATAGATTCCATCCATTGTGTCAGGAGTATACAGCCCAGCATCACCAGATAGGGGTATATACAGCATCACAGATAGGAGTATATACAGCATGTCCAGAGGAATATATAGCATCACCAGAGGAGTATATAGCATCACCAGAGGGGTATATACATCACCAAAGGGGTATATCGCATCACCAGAGGGGTATATAGCATCACCAGAGGGGTATGTACATCACCAGAGGGGTATATACATCACCAGAGGGGTATATATTGCATCAGCAGAGGGGTATATATAGCATCACCAGAGTGGTATATATAGTATCACCAGAGGGGTATATACATCACCATAGGGCAGGGCTTGAAACATTTGCTTTGAATCTAGGAGCCAGCTAAAAAAGTTAGGAGCCAGTTTTTTTTAGCATTGTGTGGGCTGTCAACACACGGGGTAAGGCAAGTAATTTGCATCCCCTAACCCTAACTTACTCACAGCAGATCTGCCAGTCAATAACTCCAACATAACATTGCTACATCAGGGTTATAGGCTGACCAGAAAGGGTGACGCTAAAAACCTGTTATGGGGAAACTCCATATTATGCCGAATGCATTGTGACTGCGGCAAGTAAAATGCCCTCATCTGCTGCCTAATGCAGCTTAAGGGTGGCAAAAACATGTCTCTACTGCAGATTTTTACCAGCCAAATGCACATCTAAATGAAGCCTTAGTTACACTTTAAATAAAATACAAAAAAGGATCAAAGAAGTATTCCAGTGCTGCTGATCCTGTGCTGCCTCTTTGCAACCACTTCCTGCCTACATGTGTGTCCCCCACAGTGACTATTCATTGCTTTGGTGGGTTTCCGGTCACCATGGAGCCCAGCTACACATAAAGAGTGGTAATTGTTGATGGTACACAGGGCTTTATCAGAGGACATAAGAAAGACTTTTAAAGCATATCCAGCTGCCTTATCTCCCCTCCTCCACCTCACAGCACACAGTAGAGCTGCATGATTCTGGCTAAAATGAGAATCATGATTTTGTTGCTCAAAAAAAATGATCAAGATTCTCTCATGATTATAGTGGCGTAACATCATCTTTCACATCTTACACAATATGCAAAAAAAATGGGCTAACTTTACTGTTTATTTTTTTTTAAATCAATAATGTATTTTTTCCCCAAAAAAAATGCGTTTGATACACCGCTGCGCAAATACTGTGTGGCATAAAATATTGCAACAACCGCCATTTTATTCTCTAGGGTCTCTGCTAAAAAAAATATATAATATTGGGGGGGTCATTTTCTAGCAAAAAAATACTGGATTTTTACTTGTAAGTAACAAATGTCAGAAAAGGTTTATTCTCGAAGTGGTTAAATTTCCCTCATCTAGAGAACGGAGTATATTCCTTTGATCTAAAAGAACCAAGAGATACATTATATCTTTTGTGTTTACACTTATCAGCATGTTGTGACAACTTGGCAGACATTCCCCGGACTTTCTTTTTCTTTTCTTTAACAGCTGTCAGCTTAGGCAGAGAACGGCTCGGAGATGCTTAAGACAGTGAGGGGAGAGAAGTGTCAGCTGCTGCTCACCAGGACGCGATTTCTGGTCGCCGTGGCGACCTGGTGCCCGAGGTTTGTCAAGGCCTGCCATAGGGGTATATGTAGCATCACCAGAGGGGTATATACATCACTAAAGGGGTATGTAGCATCACCAGAAGAGTATAAATAGTATCACTAGAGGGGTGTATGTCAAGGCCTGCCATAGGGGTATATGTAGCATCACCAGAGGGGTATATACATCACTAAAGGGGTATATAGCATCACCAGAAGAGTATAAATAGTATCACTAGAGGGGTGTATGTGTAGCATCACCAGAGGGGTATATATAGCATCACCAGAGGAGTATATATACCATCACCAGAGGGGTATATGTAGCATCACCAGAGGGGTATATATACCATCACCAGAGGGGTATATATACCATCACCAGAGAGGTATATGTAGCATCACCAGAGGGGTATATATACCATCACCAGAGAGGTATATATACCATCACCAGAGGGGTATATACAGCCGTGTTCATAAGTTTACATACCCTGGCAGAATTTTTGACTTCTTGGCCATTTTTCAGAGAATATCAATGATAGCACAAAAACTTTTTTTTCACTCATGGTTAGTGTTTGGCTGAAGCCATTTATTATCAATCAACTGTGTTTACTCTTTTTAAATCGTAATGACAACAGAAACTACCCAAATGACCCTGATCAAAAGTTTACATACCCTGGTGATTTTGGTCTGATAACATGCACACAAGTTGACACAAACAGGTTTGAATGGCTATTAAAGGTAACCATCCTCACCTGTGATCTGTTTGCTTGTAATTAGTGTGTGTGTATAAAAGGTCAATGAGTTTCTGGACTCCTGACAGACCCTTGCATCTCTCATCCAGTGCTGCACTGACGTTTCTGGATTCTGAGTCATGGGGAAAGCAAAAGAATTGTCAAAGGATCTGCAGGAAAAGGTAGTTGAACTGTATAAAACAGGAAAGGGATATAAAAATATATCCAAGGAATTGAGAATGCCAATCAGCAGTGTTCAAACTCTAATCAAGAAGTGGAAAATGAGGGGTTCTGTTGAAACCAAACCACGGTCAGGTAGACCAACTAAGATTTCAGCCACAACTGCCAGGAAAATTGTTTGGGATGCAAAGAAAAACCCACAAATAACTTCAGGTGAAATACAGGACTCTCTGAAAACATGTGGTGTGGTTGTTTCAAGATGCACAATAAGGAGGCACTTGAAGAAAGATGGACTGCTTGGCGAGTCACCAGAAAAAGGCATTACTATGCAAATGCCACAAAGTGTCCCACTTACAATGCGCAAAACAGCACAGAGACAAACCTCAAACCTTCTGCCACAAAGTCATTTGGAGTGATGAGACCAATATTGAGCTTTTTGGCCACAACCATAAAAGCTATATTTGGAGATGAGTCAACAAGGCCTGTGAAACATGGAGGTGGATCGCTGATGTTTTGGGGATGTGTGAGCTACAAAGGCACAGGAAATTTGGTCAAAATGTAGTATGTTATCAAAAAATCCTGGAGGAATATTTGCTTTCCTCAGCCAGGAAGCTGACATGACAATGATCCAAAACACAAGGCCAAGTCGATCTGTCACTGGCTACAGTAGAATAAAGCGAAGGTTCTGCAGTGGCCATCTCAGTCTCCTGACCTCAATATCATTGAGCCACTCTGGGGAGATCTCAAACATGCAGTTCATGCAAGACAGCCCAAGAATTTCCAGGAACTGGAGGCTTTTTGCCAAGAGGAATGGGCAGCTTTACCATTTGAGAAGATAAAGAGCCTCATCCACAAATATCACAAAAGACTTCAAGCTGTGATTGATGTTAAAGGGGGCCATACACGGTATTAAGAACTGGGGTATGCAAACTTTTGATCAGGGTCATTTGGGTAGTTTCTGTTGTCATTATGATTTAAAAAGAGCAAACACAATTGATTGATAACAAATGGCTTCAGCCAAACACTAACCATGAGTGAAAGAAATGTTTTTGTGTTATCATTCATATTCTCTAAAAAATAGCAAAGAAATCATAAATTCTGCCAGGGTATGTAAACGTATGAGCACAACTGTATACGATCACCAGAGGGGTATACACAGTATACCATCACCAGAGGGGTATATGTAGCATCACCAGAAGGCTATATATACCATCACCAGATGGGTAAATGTAGCATCAGCAGAGAGGTATATCCTTCGGGAGCTCGGCAGCCCCCCCCAAGGCTCCCCATCTAGGAGCGGGCAGGCATGCAGGCAGTGGTGTCTCAGTGGAGAGCGGGGACAGCGAGGGGGGAGCCATGCATTCCTCTCCTCCTCCTCATACCGGCGCTTCCTGATTGGCAGATAGGCAGTTCAGTGTTAGAAAGACAAATATTAATTTGCCTTTCTAACACATGTGGGTGGTCTTGCGTCATCATGCTGTGCGCCACAAGCCACACTTTGTTGTGAAGAACCCCCCCATCCCCGGGAATTCATGCGGCCGGTGCCTCAAAGGGGCCGACCGCATGAATAGGGTGTGGCCGTGGTGGCCATGAATAGATTCATGCTATGCATGAATCTATCCATTTAGCATATAGGGGGTGGCTGGAGAGAGGGGGCAACGCCCATGCGCCCTAATGCATGGCCGCCCCTGGTCCTAGGCCAGAGCACAACTGAGATCTCTTCCTGGTCATTTAATGGAGCTGAAGAGGGATTTGGGTGGATCAGAAACTCTGGGCCAGAACCAGCTATGCCATGGTGACTGGCAAAACCTGGGTTGGACTCTCACTAGTCCACTCCAAGTGAACACATGCAAGGCGACAAATATCACCCGTCCACTATCGTGTCAGGTAGCTGTGTCCAGCAGCACCCCCATCCCCCTGTTATCAGACCCACACAGGGCCCACAACACTCCTCCCTGTTATCACTAGATATAGCTGGGTGATGGCACCATTCTATACCCACTCCCCCTGTCATCACAGTGGCTCACCTCAGGCTCGGGAGGACACCCCCATCGCAAGTCGCCACCCCAACAACCCCCCCGCCTTGCCCGCCTGTTACCGCACCAGCACAGGGCCAGGGTGGGCAGCTCAGCCTCAGGGTGGAGAATAGATAGAATAGCTCAGCAGTGCAGTAGTGAGAGAGGAGGAGTAAAACACCGGCCAGATGAGCCCGCAGCTTCGGGTGTTCCGAAAAACTGTCAAAAGGAAGCTAGGATTTTTGCCACCCTCAGGATGGTGTCACCCGGGTGCGGACCGCACCCCCCTAGTGATGGCACTGGAACAACGATCCCTATCTTACTACATGTCCCCTAGCGTATGTGCTTCTATTAAAGCTTGACGATACCTACACCTAGCAACCCCAACGGCAGCAAGACTAACTCTCCTCCTAGTACCTGTATCAATTCTCAAATTTTTATCTTTTTATTTAAATATTGAAAGGTCAAAATTTTCCATGGGAGCAAAAAAAAAAAAAACAAGCAATTCTTGTGGAAGATAACACAACTTAGACTAAAAAACAAGCAATACATGGGAAAGTTCTCAATTTTTTTATACCATATTTATTGTTGCACTTTTGGATGTCAGGTGGCACTCAATTCTTTGGAGACCTTTTTACCCATGGTACTTTTCTATTCTTTTTTATTCTATTCTAATCTATTTCATTTTGTTCATTCATTTTCTAATTCAATTCAAATTTGAATTGGCATCAGAATTCAAATTTATTCTATTCGAAATTCAAATTTTGGAAGACAGTTATATTCTATTTTATTGTATTCTATTTTTTTTTTCTATTCAATTCTTTATATGTTATTCAATTCTCTTATTTTCTATTCTAATATATTCTATTTAGATACACATTCTATTTGAAATTTGAATTTTGGAAGACTGTTATATTCTTTCTATTCTATTGGCTTTTTTTTCTATTCTAATATATTCTATTCTTTTCTATTCAAATTCGTATTTATTATCTTTGAAATTAGAATTTTGGAAGATGTTTTTTTCCTACTTTATTCTATTGTTTATTCTATAGGCATTCCGTTTAAGAAAATGGGCTGTGTCTATGTCCACTCTGCATAAGCGAAGTAGACAAGGACCTGTCATCCACCTGCTCAGTGGTAATTCAAAAGCAGAGTCCCCTCTGAGCAGGCGGATGTCCGCCCATGTGAAAAAGCCCTTCTTCTATCAAGTCAATTAGTACATCTTTATGCATTTGCATGTGATTTGTGAACACGGAGGTGCTGTATGATTATTCTGATTGTTTGTATGAAAATATTGTGACACCTAATTTTTTTTTCTCTTTTTGTTATTCTTTGCTCTATTTTTTTTTTTAAAGAAAAACCCATTAAAAATCAATTGAAAATAAAAATATGTTTAAAACCTCAAAGGGCTTATACCATTTAAAGCACTGTAAATCATAAGCAACTGTCATTGTTTTAATAAAATGATTGTTTCTACCTTTTTAGAATCTATATTTAATGCTGAACTTCTGCAGTCTTTTTCAAGTGCAGCCACTTCCGATCTACAATGCATGTTAGTTGCCTGGCTGTTATATTGATTGCTAGCTCCTATACTTTGAATAAGTATGCAGATTATGAAAATTTGTGAAAGGTCATGCATGTTTTTCAAAAGCATTTAAGCACAGAAGTCACAGTGGACAACATGACAGCTAGGTAGCTAGCATCTTCAGAAGAAAAGATCAGCAATGGCTCAGCAATGGGACGCAAACGCAATTTTCCTAGGGCCCAGTTCAATGTTACGCCAACTCTGATAAAATAGAAACAGAACATTTTAAAACGTGTCCACTAGGTGGCATAGAAACTCCATAAACTTAACTCCAAACTAGATGATAGTGCAAATATAATACCTCATGCATACTGGGCCCTGATGAACTCCTGGCAGGAGAAAGCAACGTTAAAAACACGTTTTTCAGAAGCAAATAGGAGAATTTTGATGGGCTCAGGCACGTTAAGGCTTAATGTACACGGGACGTTGCTTAACCATTTGCGCCTAGAAGCGTTTTTTTTAAAATGAAAAACACCGGTAAACGCAAGTTACTGCGTTTAGCCGTGTTTACAAGCTGTTACAGGCATTTGGCGTTTCAAATGTCTCTGAACATCCCTCCTGGATGCATTTTTTTGCTTTCCAACAACTTATCCGTACATGTACTGATAAGATAAAATAGAGAAGAGTTCAGGGACAGCTGAAATAAATGCCCACCTGCTCCTAAATGTCCATTTACCAGCAGCAGTGTACATGAGGCTTAAGCGTTTGGGCATTCATTCATTTCATTGGCCAGAATAATAATTTATTCTGCCCACTGAGATGAATAAATGCTCAGATCGATAAACGGGCCTAGCTTTTAGGCACGTCAGACATTTTTCTACCCACACCTTCCTCCTAAATGCAATATTTGGTGCATTCAGATTTCTGCCACTAAACACCTGTAAATGCCTATGTATGCATAGACACATAGGCTAACATAGAGGGGCTTTAAGGGGCAGAAAAATATTCAAATACACGTACAATGGGTGTTTGACAGCTGCAGTGTGCATGAGGCATAAGAGAAAAAATATGCATAAATATTAGATGTTAGGCCTCACATGCCTTGTTTGCCTAGATACACCCCTGGTGAGGAAGGTACAGAAGTTGTTACCAGATGCAGAGTGGCGCAGGACCTATCTATATGTTCTGGTACTGAGGCCTGCCAGCCCTCCACTCTCATCCATCCCACAAGCACCTTGTATGGATCGGAGAGGAGTCGGCGCAGTGGGGATGAGTTCACTACAGGTAGGGAAAGAGCTTGGGCGTGTTCGTAGAAGAGCCCGAACCCACCTGAGCTATTCCTGCGCTGCTCTGTAGAAAGCGATCGATGGATAGCCCACGATCGACTGGTTGACGGGCCCCATTATAAAGTTAATTATTCAAAATCATACATTTTGCATCTAGGGTTGCATAATGTTACTAAATGTTTACTGCAAAAAATGTCCCCATATATCTGGGTTACTACCAGTATATTATATTTGGGGGTAACAATGACCTCCTCTACTTCCAACCTATACAAAGAGAACCATATAAAACTCCTGAAGAAAATGCAGACCAAATTTAAAGCAGAACTCTGGGTTCGGCAAAAAATCCCCCATTAGTAAACCCCCCTACACTAACCACTAAACAGTTATTACATTTGTGAAATTCCTTACCTTTGAAGAGATATGTCCAGTTTAATTTAAAAGAAGTGGTCTCTCTGATTTAAAAGATGCAGCATGTATTTGGCTAAGGAGGCTCTGTTAGAAGAGTGATTATATCATATCCTCTTCTCTCTGTTTAAACTGTCCTCAAACTACACTTGTAAAAACTAGTGTTGTGCTATGCAGAATTAGGTTAAAGTGACATGTGCACATAAATTCATAACCTATGAGTCAATATCAATATATAAAGTGCTGAGTGTCCAGTATATCTCAATTCATATGACATACGTGCAGGATTTCAAACACATATCATTTAAAACAAGCAATGAAAAATTAGAAAATGTAAAAATAACAATCTATATAGTGCAAAGTGTCCAAACATCATAATCTCCAATGTCGGATAAAGGAGAAAAGGAGTTTGGGACTTTAAATGAGGCATACGGCTACAAAGGAGTAAGGAATAACAATATATATTTATTGACATGAATTACATGACAGAAGTAAGTAACATAGTATAAAAGTATTGTCACTTTAAAAAAACATAGCAAATGCATGTATTACATATACCAACATTTGAATGTGATGATGAATATATAAATGCAAGGCTGCATCCTCCCTGATAGACATGGACAACCTATAAAAACTGGTGATGGTAGAAATGAGGGCTAAAGACGCATCATTGGGGTCTACTCTGTTTATTTAGGTTAGACTTCCGCGCCACGGTAAGATACCGTTTTTATTGCAGCTGCTGCTGTAGCCTATGTGCAATATAGGGGTGAATATAAAGATACAGTCAGGATTGTATTCCTGTTGTAGCAGCGCTTGCCTAATATTGACAGTTACCCTCTGCCTGGTATCGTTAAACAGATCTTAATATAATTACCATCAGTAATAACTAGTGCAAATATAACATTTTAAAGTGCCAACAGTGTAAATTTGTGTTTTTTTTAAATGTATTGCATACTTTCCTAATATTAATGATAAATGCCGTTATGGGCAAATCTCAATGCAATTACCAACAATAATAAATTGTGCAAATATAATTAACGTGCAAGTTCATTAAAGTGCCAACAATGTGAAGTTTTGCTAATATATTCCATAAATTAATTCAAAACAATTCCTGAAGATAGTCCTAAAAAGTGCTTAGTGCAATCCAGTGCAAGAAAAAGGTGACTTCCTTTTATCTTGATTTATTCCATTCTTCTGATGACAAAGTCCATAAAACTTATTAAACAATAAAGTGCTCATGCTGTGCTTTGTGAGAAATACATTTCTTTGAGGGTTCAAGACCCAGCTTACCAGATCCCAATGACTCTCCACCCATACGGTATGGAGAAGTCAGTGTGCGCTTCAGGTCTACAATCCGACCTTTGGATATACCGCTCATCTCCGTACATTCTCCCTCGTCTCCGTTCTCCTGCAGGTTATATGTAAAAGAAAGAGTCTCTCATTGCGTACCTCTTAAAAGCTTGTTTATTGGCCCATATCCGCAGTACAGTTCATTCCAACAACAACTGTGTGTGCTCTGTGACCGCCGTGATTCTGCAGCATCAGTTTGCGTGTCACCGGAACGTGGCCTGGCGCACCTTGCGTTCCAACTGACGCGTTTCGTCACTTCCGCAACGTCTTCAGAGGTGGGGCCCAAGGTGCGTTCCACAGCCTTAAGTATGGTTATTTCCCCTACGTCATTTCTTGTTTACATGTATATGCCACATGGAGGTTGCCCTTCCCTTGTGTTAGCTGTCTGGCCCATAGGTGTCGTACTACTGAGCTGAATATATGGAGTTATTTTGTTTGCAACCAAAAACTTTTTTCTTTTATTTATTTACTTTTATTTAAAACCAAAACTTTTTATATAATATACTTTATTGAATTTATTTTCTATATGAAAACCAACTCTATGAATATCTGGGGCAAGGCAATTATTTTGGGAATGTGTTGTTTCATAATATGGAGTATTTATGTTTTGTAATATTATGCTCCATATTAAATATATTGTAAATTGCAATTTGTATATAGAAATACTGAAAATAAGCTGAAAATGGAAATTTTAGAAAAATTATAGAAAAATTAGAAAATGTATAAAAAAATTTGAAAAAAATTATAATTTTTTTAAAATTAAAAATATAAAATGAAAAATTATGAAAAAATGTATATAATAAATCAAAATTATGATTTAAATTCCAATTAAAAATAGAAGAATGTTCCTTCTTAAATATGGATATGTGCTGAGAGTGGGACTGCAACCTCCCTATGCCAGGTACATTTACAATTTTAGTGGTTAGTTATATAACAATTTAAGTCTATCTCCACGTTCATTCCTTGGGGTTGCAGGGTTCCCAATTCATAAATCCATCGAGTCTCATTTTGAGACACTGCCTGTTTCATGTTGAGTCCCCTCCAATGTGGTTCTATCCTATCAATACCACAACAATTTAATAGGCTAGGGTCCCTGGCATGATGGATCCTAAAATGATTAGAGAGGCTATGGTTCCTAAACCCCTTTTTTATGTTGTTGACATGCTCTCTCAATCTAACGGATAATTTTCTCGTGGTACGGCCTACATATTGCATGCCGCATGGACATGTCAACAAATAGGTGACATACGTGATGTGGCATGTAATCAATTTCTTTATTTCATATGTTTTTCCTGTAATAGTGGATTTAAAATTGGTAACTTTCCTAACTCTCTTTTTGACTGTTGTACATATTGCACATCTACCACATGAATAGAAACCTTTTAGGTCTCCAAACATGTGTTGTTTTGTTGGAGGTTGCGGTATGTTATGTACCAACCTATCTCTTAAATTTCTAGTCTTGCGGTAGATAAAGTTGGGCTTTTTTGGTAATATTTGCTGTAATTTATTATCTCTAAGTAGTAAATGCCAGTGCTTCTTAATTACACATTCCATTTCTTTATACTGTCTACTAAAGTGTGTGATGAATGGGAGTGTGAAATTCCTTATATTGGGGGGGTTATTTTCTAATAATTCTCTTCTGTCTATTTTTGCAATTTGGTCCTTAGTTTTCTGTAAACCTGCCTTTTTATACCCTTTCTCACAAAAAGTATTGATTAATATTTCAGCTTGTATTTTAAAATTATACACTAACATAGGTCAGGATGATGCTTTGAGGGCTGTGAAATGGGCCCTATATCAATCCGCAACCTTAAAAATAGAACAGCAACAGTTTATAATTGAAGAATTGGAATTGCCCATGGCTAAGAATTATGTTTGGCATGAGGGCAACTACCATGTGCAACACAGAGGTGTTGCCATGGGAGCAAAATTTGCCCCAAGTGTAGCCAATGTATTTCTTAGCCATTGGGAACATGATGAAATATTTAATAAATTTAGACCTGAGATACAGCTATACAGACGCTTTATTGATGATATTATTATAGTTTGGAAGGGCACGGAAGAGAATTTGAAAAAGCTTTTAGAAGAAATTAACATAAATGCCTATAACATAAAATTTACAGGAACATGGGATACTAAGGAAATCAACTTCTTGGATTTGGTCATTTACAAGAGAAATAATATGCTACATACTAAAACCCATTTCAAAATAACTGATAGAAATGGATACATACCAATCCTTAGTTGCCATCACCCGAATTGGCTCAGAGGGATACCCAAGAGCCAATTCACTAGAATAAGGCGCAATTGCACGGAGGATAGCAATTTTGAAATACAAGCTGAAATATTAATCAATAGGTTTTGTGAGAAAGGGTATAAAAAGGCAGGTTTACAGAAAATTAAGGACCAAATTGAAAAAATAGACAGAAGAGAATTATTAGAAAATAAACCCCCCAATATAAGGAATTTCACACTCCCATTCATCACACAATTTAGTAGACAGTATCAAGAAATGGAAAGTAATGTGTAATTAAGAAGCACTGGCATTTACTACTTAGAGATAATAAATTACAGCAAATATTACCAAAAAAGCCCAACTTTATCTACCGCAAGATTAAAAATTTAAGAGATAGGTTGGTACATAACATACCGCAACCTCCAACAAAACAACACATGTTTGGAGACCTAAAAGGTTTCTATTCATGTGGTAGATGTGCAATATGTACAACAGTCAAAAAGAGAGTTAGGAAAGTTACCAATTTTAAATCCACTATTACAGGAAAAACATATGAAATAAAGAAATTGATTACATGCCACATCACGCATGTCACCTATTTGTTGACATGTCCATGTGGCATGCAATATGTAGGCCGTACCACGAGAAAATTATCTGTATTATATCTGGTAGATTGAGAGAGCATGTCAACAACATAAAGGGGTTTAGGAACCATAGCCTCTCTAATCATTTTAGGATCCATCATGCCAGGGACCCTAGCCTATTAAATTTTTGTAGTATTGATAGGATAGAACCACATTGGAGGGGACTCAACATGAAACAGGCAGTGTCTCAAAATGAGACTCGATGGATTTATGAATTGGGAAGCCTGCAATCCCAAGGAATGAACGTGGAGATAGACTTAAATTGTTATATGACTAACCACTAAAATTGTAAATGTACCTGGCATAGGGAGGTTGCAGTCCCACTCTCAGCACATATCCATATTTAACAAGGAACATTCTTCTATTTTCAATTGGAATTTTAATCATAATTTTGATTTATTATATACATTTTTTCATAATTTTTCATTTTATATTTTATATTTTTAATTAAAAAAAAATGTATAATTTTTTTCAAATTTTTTTATATATTTTCAAATTTTTCTATAATTTTTCTAAAGTTTCCATTTTCAGCATAGTTTCAGTATTTCTATATACAATTAATTTTATTAATTTTATTTTTATATACATTTATTTTACATTAAAAAATTGCAATTTACAATATATATAATATGGAGCATAATATTACAAAACATAAATACTCCATATTATGAAACAACACATTCCTAAAATAATTGCCTTGCCCCAGATATTCATAGAGTTGGTTTTAATATAGAAAATAAATTCAATAAAGTATATTATATAAAAAGTTTTGGTTTTAAATAAAAGTAAATAAATAAAAGTAAAAAGTTTTTGGTTGCAAACAAAATAACTCCATATATTCAGCTCAGTACTACGACACCTATGGGCCAGACAGCTAACACAAGGGGAGGGCAACCTCCATGTGGCATATACATGTAAACAAGAAATGACGTAGGGGAAATAACCATACTTAAGGCTGTGGAACGCACCTTGGGCCCCACCTCTGAAGACGTTGCGGAAGTGACGAAACGCATCAGCTGGAACGCAAGGTGCGCCAGGCCACGTTCCAGTGACACGCAAACTGATGCTGCAGAATCACGGCGGTCACGGAACACACACAGTTGTTGTTGGAATGAACTGTACTGTGGATATGGGCCAATAAACAAGCTTTGAAGAGGTACGCAATGAGAGACTCTTTCTTTTACATATAACCTGCATGAGAACGGAAACGAGGGAGAGTGTACCGAGACGAGCGGTATATCCAAAGGTCGGATTGTAGACCTGAAGCGCACACTGACTTCTCCATACCGTATGGGTGGAGAGTCATTGGGATCTGGTAAGCAGGGTCTTGAACCCTCAAAGAAATTTATTTCTCACAAAGCACAGCACGAGCACTTTATCGTTTAATAAGTTTTATGTACTTTGTCATCAGAAGAATGGAATAAATCAAGATAAAAGGAAGTCACTTTTTTCTTGCACTGGATTGCACTAAGCACTTTTTAGGACTATCTTCAGGAATTGTTTTGAATTAATTTATGGAATATATTACTAAAACTTCACATTGTTGGCACTTTAATGAACTTGCATGTTAATTATATTTGCGCAATTTATTATTGTTGGTAATTGCATTGAGATTTGCCCATAACGGCATTTATCATTAATATTAGGAAAGTATGCAATATATTTAAAAAAGCACAAATTTACACTGTTGGCACTTTAAAATGTCATATTTGCACTAGTTATTACTGATGGTAATTATATTAAGATCTGTTTAACGATACCAGGCAGAGGGTAACTGTCAATATTAGGCAAGCGCTGCTACAACAGGAATACAATCCTGACTGTATCTTTATATTGGGGTCTACTCGTTTCGTGGACATCTCCATTCGTCAGGAGCCAATGCGGAGTGAGTCTCGATGTACAGTATCTCACATAAGTTACATTTTTGTAAATATTTTATTATATCTTTTTATGTGAAAACACTGAAGAAATGACACTTTGCTACAATGTAAAGTAGTGAGTGTACAGCTTGTATAACAGTGTAAATTTACTGTCCCCTCAAAATAACTCAACACACATCCATTAATGTCTAAGCCACTGGCAACAAAAGTGAGTACACCCCTAAGTGAAAATGTCCAAATTGAGCCCAAAGTGTAAATTTTTTGTGTGACAACATCATGGAGCTGGTGGATGTTAGAGACCTTGTGCTTCTCCACCTTCCATTTGAGGATGCCCCACAGATGCTCAATAGGGTTTAGGTCTGGAGACATGCTTGGCCAGTCCATCACCTTTACCCTCAGCTTCTTTAACAAGGCAGTGGTAGCCTTGGAGGTGTGTTTGGGGTCATTATCATGTTGGAATACTGCCCTGCAGCCCAGTCTCCGAAGGGAGGTGATCATGCTCTGCTTCATTATGTCACAGTACATGTTGGCATTCATGGTTCCATCAATAAACTGTAGCTCCCCAGTGCCGGCAGCACTCATGCAGCCACAGACCATGACATCCCCACCACCATGCTTGACTGTAGAAAAGACACACTTGTCTTTGTACTCCTCACCTGGTTTCCGCCACACACGCTTGACACCATCTGAACCAAATAAGTGTATCTTGATCTCATCAGACCAAAGGACATGGCTCTAGTAATCCATGCCATTAGTATACTTGTCTTCAGCTAACTGTTTGTGGGCTTTCTTGTGCATCATCTTTAGAAGAGGCTTCATTCTGGGATGACAGCCATGCAGACCAATTTGATGCAGTGTGTGGTGTATGGTCTGAGCACTGACAGGCTGACACCCCACCCCTTCAACCTCTGCAGCAATGCTGGCAGCACTCATACATCTATTTCCCAAAGACAACTTCTGGATATGACGCTGAGCACGTGCACTCAACCTCTTTGGTCGACCATGGCGAAGCCTGTTCTGAGTGGAACCTGTCCTGTTAAATTTTTGTATGGTCTCGGCCACCGTGCTGCAGCTCAGTTTCAGGGTCTTGGCAATCTTCTTATAGCCTTGGCCATCTTTATGTAGAGCAACAATTCTTTTTTTCAGATCCTCAGTGATTTCTTTGCCATGAGGTGCCATGTTGAACTTCCAGTGACCAGTATGAGAGAGTGAGATCTATGACACCAAATTTAACACACCTGCTCCCCATTCACACCTGAGACCTTGTAACACTAACAAGTCACTTGACCCTGGTGAGGGAAAATAGCTAATTGGGCCCAATTTTGAATTCACATTTTCCCTTAGGAGTGTACTCACTTTTGTTGCCAGCGGTTTAGATGGGTGTTGGCATAAAGATGTGGCAAGTGAGAGCAAAGACTCCCAAAAAGAGTACCAGGAAAGCCAAGTGCAAAGTGGGAGTAGAAAGGTGTATATAAACATGGTGACAAACAATGGTTGAACACCATATTAATGAAGTAAAAAGTGTTTGCTGAGCACTGAAAGGATTGCTCCTGGAGAAAGTGAAAAGCCAGAAAAGTAAAACACCCAAATGTTACCTTATTCTAAGGTGTGTAGGGGATGTGGTCAGAGATGTGCGTGTGAACCCAAGCAGTTTGGGCGGATGAGGTGATATTTATGCCAAGGCAAACCACTCCCAACGTCATGCTAAGCGTGCAAGGGAGGGGAGCATCCACACCGGCACCTCGAGCGATGGAAACGCCCGACAGTCTCAGGCGAGTCTCCCCCTTGAACACTGCTTGTTGGAAACACTAATCTGTAAACCTTATTGGGAGTGTGGAGGATTCCGGTCAGGACAGGGTTGCGGAGAACCCTTATCAGATCCATTCCTATAACATGTTATGAGCCCCAGAGGAATGTCATATACAAAGCTTGCACTGACCTCTTGTAACAGGTCACCGTTTTGGGGTAAGCGCAGATTTTGTCTGGTGGTGGTGGATCAATCACAGATTTACATATCTCACAGTGGCACCTATCTATGAGCTATATCCATTCACCATAAAATAATCGTCACCAACATTGGAGATTATGTTGTTTGGACACTTTGCACTATATAGATTTTTATAGTTTTTAATTTTCTAATTTTTCAGTGCTTGTTTTGAATTATATGTGTTTGAAATCCTGCACGTATGTCATATGAATTGAGATATACTGGACACTCAGCACTTGATATATTGATATTGTCTGATATATGTGTCATGAATTTATGTGCACATGCCACTTTAACTTAATTCTGCATAGCGCAACACTATTTTTTACATTCGTTCTTCTTGTGTTTGTACATGACTGTTGTATTGCTGATGTGTAGGCTAACCACTAACACTTAAAACACCTATAATACCTTTAAGAACCATGCAACAAATTCTGGATTGAAATGGCCGAAGCGGCCCCTTTATTAACAAACCAGTAAAACATATTATCAACATCCTCATTTACCTAACCCAACTTTTTTACCCAACTTCTCAGCTGACTATGTCTCAGGTAAATGAAGGCAGATTTTCTATCGCATTGGCTGCACCACCAACCACATCCGCATCCCGGCCCTTAGCCGTAGTTCCACCGGCTCAGAGACAAACTTTTTCTAATTCTTTTACCCAAAGCAGCCGGATGACCGATAGTCCATTATTCCATAATAGGGAAGGTACCCATAACGAGATGGGCCCCAACCCATTCCACTTCACCTACTGAATTACATAACATTCCACCTTCACGAACCCGAGACCCCTGCCACAACGCCCACTAGTGAAACCTCACATGTGGGCGGACCGCCACAACTTCAAGGCCCTCTGAAGACCCTCCTGGAGACCCATGTCAATACCCAGTGCAGACAAATGGACTCCGTCCCCCCTCAGGTACAGCCAGTTATCCCCTTCCAGTTCTACATGGCGAACCACCAGCCCACCGTTATGTACAAAAAATTTTGCCACCTCCCTATTCACTTTTACCCTGGCCTTATTGATCCAGTCCACTGACCGGGCCCCACGCCAAGATGCCCTGCCGATCGAACCAGACTAGCACCGTATCCTTGAAGGCCGACCTCAAACGGAGAACATCCCATTTTATATCACGTACCAGTTCCCTGGAAGCTCTAACCCCGAGCTCTAACCCCCCCACATGCAGTAGCAGCACGTTCGGGGGTCTGTCCAACCTAACATATCTCTGGATTTCTGGGAACACCCTGGACCAAATCTTACCCGGAACCCCAATCCACCTGACCATTGCCTCACTGCGGGGAAAGCCCAGCTGCCTGCCTTCAGGCCTAACTAATGCCCGCTTAGCTCCCCAATGCACATATGAGTGGCCCAGAATCCACATCAGGCACACCGGGTCTGAAAAACACAAAGCACAGAAAAAATAACATGAACTTCCCATTAGACCAACCATAACCCCGGCATACCACTCCGTCAGCCTTGGTGGCCAACCTACACACCAACAGATAAACGACACAAAACAACAGCCAGCTGCCTAAATCTCCTTAGGGACCCATGGTCGCCACCCAACCTAAAGGAGATGGGGCGGACATAAAGGCAAAAACGATGAGATTCCCAACGACCAATCCGCTGTAGAATCTGGTCATTGAGACCCCATCTCGCTGCTTCCGTAGCCGCCCCAATCTGAAATGAATGCGAGGAATAATCACCGGGGGCAAAACCTCCTACCCCCAAACACCGCCTAAAAACTGTCACAAACTGATATCGCGACAATGCCAACCCATCCTCATGAATCAGGAGAGGGCCAGGCCTTACAGACCTTACTGCCAATCAACCCCTTACCACTACCACTGCGCACAGTGCTAGGCCTGCTACCCAGGACAACCTTAGCCCCACAACCAATCTGATCGGTTTTGGATTTGTGAATTTTAAGCGTCACAGAATCACGCCCAAGCTCCACGTCCGCTAAATCCAACCCCCCTGGTACCGTCTTGGAGGGGCTAACCAGCTCCCCCACCCTCAGAGCACCGAAAAATGCCAAAACAAAAGCCATCTGGAACAAGTGTACCTCAAAATCTGTGAAACAAACCTGAGGTAGAACATCTACCAATGCCCCAACAGACCCAGAGACACTGACCTACGGGAATCCGGTCGCACATGACCCTTTCTATAACCTCTCAAGGCCATTTTAACCATAAACGCCTTTGTAATGTCCTCAACGCCCTCCAACTTGAAATGAAAAGCCAAGCCAGCCATTTTCCGATTGACAGAAGCCACCGACACACCCTCCTCACAATTTCTACTGAGAAAGTACAGTAACGCATGTAGCCTCTCCTCGTTGCTAGCACAACCTCCCACCATACTTACCAACTCGGACCACTCCTGCCAAACCCGCTCATACGCCCTCCAAGTGGCATCCGCCAACGAACTCCTAATCAACCCGTGCAAGGTGGCAACACTATATCCCACAAACGACTGGGGCACGGGGTTCCGTGCTGCTCCGCCTCCGGCGCCAACTGACGGAATCTGTCCCACTGTAAGCGAGAAAGTGCATCAGCCACCTTGTTCTCGACACCGGGGACATGAACAGCAAACACAAACACATTCAATTGCAAACACAACAGGACCAAATGACGCAACAGGCGAACCACAGGGGGGGAAGAGGCTGACAATGAATTAATAGACTGTACCACTCCCAGATTGTCACAGTTAAATCGGACCCGTCGATTCTGGAATTCCAGACCCCAAAGTTCCACATCCAGCACAATTCGAGAAGAGCCAGATTACGAATGAGATCAGAATCCCCCAATGCAATGGGCCATCTTCCTGCAGTCCAGCGGCCTTGAAAATACGCGGCGTAACCGACCGAACCAGCAGTGTACGTATACAACACTAACTCCTCCGCAGCTACCACGGGACCCATCCAAAAGGATGTTTCCATCCTGTCCCGTATGGATTTGTGACCAATAAAGCATTTGAAAAGGAGTGCGGCCGTCCGGAGCTTTTCTTCCATTACCCATCCAAAAGGACCTGCCATTGTAGTTCTCAAGAAACATGTCCCAAACTTTCAAGTCATCCCTGTGTTCTCTCCCAATGCGAACAAAGTGATGAGGTGCCTTGACCCATGAGGTGGCAGCCGCCAACCGTCAGCAAAACACCCGTCCCATGGGCATGATTCTACATGCGAAATTGAGTTTTCCCAATAAAGACTGTAACTCGCGCAACTGAACCTTGGAACGCAGCATGGTCCCAGACACCATCCCCCCGAAGATCTTCAAGCTTATCCGTCGGTAACCGGCATTCCATCATGTCAGTATCAATGATGATCCCCAAAAACTTCAACTTGGTGGACGGCCCCTCAGTCTTTTCCACCGCCAATGGCACCCCAAAAACCTCAAAAACATGCTGCAAGGTGGCTAACAGTATCAAACAACGGCGATCCCCAGGAGGGCCGATCACCAAAAAGTCATCCAAGTAGTGAAGCACGGACTTCAAGCCAGACAAATCTTTTACGACCCATTTCAAAAACGTGCTGAACTTCTTGAAATAGGAACAGGAGATGGCACACCCCATCGGCAAACATCGATCAACAAAGTAGCTCCTCTCCCATCTGCAACCCAACAGTTGCTCTCAGGGTGCACCGGCAATAGGCGAAACGCAGACTCAATATGAATCTTGGCCATGAGCGCCCCCCCGACCGAACTTCCGAACCCACCTCACCGCTTTGTCAAACAATGCGTATGAGACGGAACACAGGGACGGGTCAATGGCATCATTCACTGACCCCCATTTTGGATGGGAAAGGGGATGTATGAGGCAAAATTGGTTCGGTTCCTTCTTAGGAACCACCCCCAATGGCGAAACCACCAAGTCATCTATCGTGGTGAAGAAAAAGGACTCGCCATTCTACCCAAGACCACCTCCTTCTGCAGTTTAGCTGAAACCACTTCATGATGAGCAACAGACGACTTCAAGTTATCTGAAATGGGCGGAACCCCCGGCCAATGAACTAGGAATTGGAAAACCCTCTTTAAAGCCCAACCACAAAATTTGTGCAGCAGCTCTGTCCGGATACCTATTTAAGTAAGGAAACATTTTTTCCACCTTCACTGTTGTCCTCCCTTTTTCCAGCGTCGGTTGTCTTTTTTCCTTGCTTGAAACACTTGGCCAATGAGTGCGATCCACCGCAACCCGAGCAGTCATGTCGGAAAGGACACGATCCTCTGAATCTGCAGGACTCCTCATTAAACTGCCAGCATAACCTCTTGCGCTTCGTGGCCGATGGTGATGAGGTGGCAGCACCCCCGGCCCCCCCAAGAAAGGGAGACGGGGCAACCCTAGCTTGTGTCATAAGTCTCATCCACAAACCAATGTCTTTATGATCCCATCGCAACGATGGTCTCACAGCCTTACGCTGGCGAAACTGCTCATCATACCGGAGCCACGCCACACCCCCGTGAACCCTCTGAGCCTCGCTAATGGAATCCAAATAACAAAATAACATGGAACAATTCTCCGGCGCCTTTTCCCCTATAACACTGGCCAATATGTTAAAGGCCTGAAGCCAATTGGCGAACGTCCGTGGAATCAATCTGTACTGCCGCTTCTCTTCTTCCTCCTTTTTGGACTCATCGGGTTTCACCTTATCCAGGTTAAACTATTCCAGCGGCAACAAAGAAAAGATCTCGACGTAATCACCCTTCCAAATCTTCTCCCTATGCTCTTATTTTAAATGGGAGCCTAATGGGCCCTCGTAGCACACATATACTTCGCACCTCGCTGCATCCGCCAACCGTACCCCGTCCGAAGCTGGCTCCTCGGCAACGGTACCCTTCTCTTTACTCACCTGCGACTCCCCCGAAGAACCTGGAAGCGCCACAGGTTACCTCTCCATCCTTTCCGGCTACTGTGGAGCCCTGGACACCACCGACGGAACCACCGGCGTCATCAAATGTGTTCCCGCGACGGGCGATACCGTATCCCCCGCCGCCGTCCATGCCCTTACAGGTGACACGAATGAGGAGGCGGCCCAGCCCCTGACCCGCTTCCCACAAATTCCCTGTAACCAGAAAACAGGGACCATAAAAAATCTGGAACAATCCATCTCCCAATCCTGCCGCACCCTGTCCCCCTGATGCCCAACTAGGACCTGGAACACCCCACCCCGCTACCCCGGGACCCAACCCAACCGCGTCAGCTGTGGCAGGTAAACCCGTACCCACTCCCACCTGCCCCACAGCAGACAATACAGACACAGGTACAGGCAAACAGTTCACAGAAACAGGCATAACCACAGACTTACCAGGCTGATGTGGGAAATCCAACTGTACAGCCGTAACACTGGATCCCTGCAGAGCTCTCGATCCTCCAGCAGCCTCAGGGTCTCCCTCCTCTTCAGACGCTGAGATCTCTCCTGCTGCTGGGCAGGGGACGCTGTGGCTGTAACTGCTCCCAAGCGGCTGGCTGTGTGGACGGTCCTGCTGCTCCCAGCGCCGACTCTTCCCCGCTGAGCACTCTGCCCATAAGTGCTGTGTCAACAGTGCTCATCAATGCAGTGTCAACAGTGCCCACCATGCCGTGTCACCAGTGCCCACCAGTGCGATGTCACCAGTGCTCATCAGTGCGGTGTCACCAGTGACCATCAGTGCTTTGTCACCAGTGTTCATCAGTGCCATGTCACCAGTGACCATCAGTGCGGTGTTACCAGTGCCCATAAGTGTGGTATCACCATTACTCATCAGTGCTGTGTCACCAGTGACCATCAGTGCCGTGTCAACAGTGGCCATCAGTGCCGTGTCACCAGTGTTCATCAGTGCCGTGTCACCAGTGCTCACCAGTGCGGTGTTAACAGTGCCTATCAGTGCGGTGTCACCAGTGCTCATCAGTGCAGTGTCATCAGTGACCATCAGTGCCATGTCAGCAGTGACCATCAGTAACCGTGTCACCACTGCTGTTGTAGAAATTTAGGATGTGTATTATGTATTGTCACAGTGTCTCCCAGTGTTGGTATACCGGTATTCGCTGTGTACAGCGAATATGGCTTTAACCGATACTGAGGAAAGGTCACATACAATGGATATCTTCCATCAATTGATAATTACACGCTACCCGCCCGATCATCCCGGCCAGCAGGCGCCCTGAGCGGTTATCGCTGGAGCAAACGCTGGTCCGGATCTAACTACCTTCTATAGGTAACATACACTGGAAAGGAGTCATAGCCAATTTCGGTATAAGCGACATGTGTCGCTTATGGCCATATGGTTGTGACCCTCTGTGACACTGTTATGTATTATGTGTAGGATTTAAAGATGTTGTCGTCACCACTGTGCCAATGACTACCAGTGACGACTGTACCGTGACTACCAGTGACTACTGTGACGTGACTACTCGTGACCACTGTGGCGTGACTATCCGTGACAATTGTGGCGTGACCACTCGTGACCACTGTGCCGTGACTACTTGTGACCACTGTGCCGTGACTACCGG
>BLSH010316321.1:233399-246748 GCA_018402905.1 Glandirana rugosa | reverse complement strand
TAATGCATTACGTTGTACGATGTCATGAAAACTAACCACATATTGTTCCATGTTGTTTTTAATCATTTTTCAAGTACTCTAAGTACTATTTTAAGTAGACATTGAATACATTTCATTATATTTTACTATCTCAGCATTTTTTCTCAAGTTATATTGCACCGTTATAATCCCATACAGTTATCCCATACCCTTCTTTCCTTGTTCCCTTTAGCCCTACCCCCTTCCCCCTCTTTTCCTCTTGACTCTCCCTTCCCCATTTCCCATTTTTTTGAAATGGTTGATTATAATAAATGTAATTTATCCATTCTACATTCTAATTAACAGTTATTATGGGGATAAGTTATTCAAATCCAGTTGCCACTTGGTCTCTGGCTTTGAATTCACCTGGGACCCCTCTTTGAACATCTATATTAATTTCCCGCTATAAATATAAAAATTACACTAACAAAATACTATAGGACAGTGAACTATATGGTAGTAGTAAAAAGTAAAGATGGCTACATGTGTGTTTATGTGTTATATCAGAATGTTGTGAGACTGGGAGTTTTACCCTTTTGGGTAATGACCACCTCTGTACTAATACACATGAGAAAAGTCAATAAAATCACTAGAAATGGGGGTAGGATCAGGGAGATTGAGGGCCATTGTCCAAAATTCAGGTAGGAGTTCATTTTCAGGGTCAAGGTTGTCTACCTCCGTTAATACCCCCTTGTCTTGACTTTCCTTTTCGAGGTCAGGTCACCTCCTTTTCTTGACTTTCCTTTTCGAGGTCAGGGCTTTCTGCCCCCGTTAGTACCTCCTTTCTTGCTTCTGGGACCTCTGGGTCAGGTCTCTTCTTTACCAATTTTACTCTGGTGGCATGAATCCAGGCAGGGTTGTGTTCTGTCAGGACTACAGTTCTGGTGATAGCTATCACTGTGGTCTTGGGGTTATAAATGAAGTCCGAAACACAGTACAACAGGTTTGCCTATGTGTAATCCTACTCAAAATGAGGGCTTAAACTTTTTATAGTGATAAATATGCATAAAACATAGATGTGTTCTGAGTTGTAACCTAGGGATGATCATATATGATCCTGATCAGTGTCTATATCTTCTATTAACAATCAAGCAGTTAAATGGGTGATTTTCCCACGTGACCAATAGAAAGTGAAACAAAATTTAAGCAGTGCTATAAGAAATCCATCTTGGAGACGGCAAAATAAATAATTCAGATCATCACTTATCCAAGAGTTTCGTTTTCTCAAGAGCAGCAACATCTCCTCCTGTCACTGGATGTTTTCTTGTCTCAAATAAACACATTCATTAGGAAATTATGAATCAACATTTTATAGGTTCACATAAAGCATTACTCTAGCTACATTTTAATAAAAGACTCCTGACTTAGCCTATTCTTCCAACATTTCCCCCTCTTGTTGAACCTACAAAATGTAGATTCTTACTTAAGCTCCTAACCCAGGAGCTTGTCTCGGTGGGGATTTTCATAACAACACCATCACTTTCTCATACAAGCAGTGTGGCTAATCCTGGTTTATCATATAAGTCAGGGTCTTGTGTGGACAGCGCTGCATACATTACATTGCCCGCAGCTCTATCTGCTACCCTCAAGATGAGGCCCTTCATGCATGATACCAGACAGCAGCCTACGCATAATAATACTGACAGTACCACCGCACCGCGGTGGCCAAGGTGGTCAAAAACTTGCCCCACTTGCCAAACAAGCGTTCCATCCATCCGGTAAAGGGGTCCTCAATCCGGCTATTTTCTGCTAGCTCCTGAGACAGCATCTCCAAGCCCTTCAATGCTCGGGAGACACTGCCATCTGGGGCAGTATTATTAGGGATAAATGTGGTGCCAAACATTACACAGACCCCTCCCCTCTCGGCCAGGATCATGTCCAGGGAGATTCTGTTCTGCCAGGCTGTCAGTGAGGTGGCATCAAGCTGCTCGGCAAGGCCCTTGACTGCATCTCGTGTGTAGTTAACAAAGCGCTGCTGATTGTAATATATATAGTTTATCCAATCAGTATTTTTATTTACAGATATAAACGGAAAAATTGATTCGAAACCTGCTGCTACTTGGTTTCTAGCTTTAAATTCGTCAGGGACGCCTCTCGGTACGCCTATAGCATCTATATACAGATCTATCAAAACTTCCCCCTGGAATATCCCGCTTAGTTATTTTATTTAATTTTATGCTGGTGGCCTTATTCCATATAGGAACACCTAGTTGGGCAGGGAAGATTAGAAAGGGTTGAACTACTTTCACCAGCGTACATATCCCAGCCCAATTTGAGCCCAATAAAGGCCTTAGTTTATTGTCTCCACGCAACCACCAAGTGTCTGCTAGAGCTTGTGTTTGTTTGGTAAACAGTGAGACTGGGAAGCTTCCATCACTTCTGACCTGATATGTAGTCGTGCAATATCTAAAATCATGTGAAATCGGTTTAAGAGTATTATTAAAACAAGTGTAATTCCCCTTATAGACTGTCACACCTACTGGCTTGGTTTTCATTCTAGTCACAGGAAACTTATCAATTTCTGTTTTGCAACCCTCGTTATCTGTTTTACCTTGCATCATCAATAAGATACATGTCATATTGAAAACTGGGGGGACTGGAACAGTCGCTAGGCTTGATCTTCCACTGGCGCACACTACACAGTCAGAGGCATTAGTAGAATTGGCTGTAAACTTCATCCATTCCAACCATTCATTCTTGTCAGACTAACCAGTCTCTATACTCAGTCTATCTTCTGGCTGTATTACTACCCCAATTACCTTGTTGTCCTGCCGTACTCCAACCTCAGGGGGTAAGTTGCCCATGGCACCAGCAGGGGCACTTTGGGGAGGGTTTATCTGGAGTTTGACTTCAGCCCAAGGATCCGTCCCTGACATAGTTATTCCTAGCCTATATACTCCACTGTCTTTAACCTCTGGGTTCTGTACTGTGAGGATAATGTTCCCTTGGCTTCCCTTCGCTAAGGAGATCCTCTGATAGGTGCTTATGTCATCAGGAGGAATCCTAGCCGAATTAATCTCCCACTTGTGGGGGTCTGTTGTCCACCATACATTCTCCCAATCACCACATGCCTTATTCGTCCCACACATATATATATTATAGGCCCAAAGTAACTTTTGTTGGGTCGAATACCTGGCTCTTTGTTAAGGTAAACACTATGGTCTGGTTTGAAGCTTCCGTATTCAACACTGGTGTTTCTTGTACACCCCACCCCTTGACCTCTCCTGTATTCAGCCTTCTCATCCTCCTCTTAGAGAGATCTAACATTTTTTCTCTCAACTTCAAAGTCTCCCGGAGCCAATAGGTGCCAAGACCCACGGCAAATAAGGTACAAGCAATAATCAGGAACCTTCCTTGAGGGGTTTTGTGGTAACCTGGGGACAGCAGAAAAATCATGGTCACCTCCTATCTACCTATCCCTATGTGTTGAGTTCGCAGTGTTACTTTCACCTCTTATAGGAGGGAGGTGGTCTCTCCTTCCAGGATGTGAATCCCTTTATTTAAAAGAAAAGATGTTCCTCCATTCACAACACTCACTCACATAGATTTGTTTTTTAGTCTAATGATTTTGGGGACACTCTGTTGCCCTCGGGGATATCAGGGTCTGGATGTTTGCTTACTGATTTTGACAGCGGTAGGTGCGGTTAAGAGTGCCTGGTAAGGTCCTTCAGTTTTTCCTTTTGTGCACCTTTATCCAGATCCAATCTCCTGGTTCCACAAGGATGGGTCTTTCACCTTCTGATGCGATACCTGGGGATGGAACAAACTGCTAGACAGGATTGGATTAGAATCTGGGCCTAACCACAGGTTACCTTCCCTTGTACCACCTTGTATTTCCACTTTTGTTCCTTTGTTTCAGGGGATATTGCCTTTTGTGTGGACGGAAGGAACCTCTGGAGTTATGATTACTGCATCCTCAGTTTTCATCAACCCAATATCACTTTTGCTGGCTGATCAGAGCGTCAGGGGCAGAGTGGCCAGTTCTCCCCCTTCTTCCTCTGTCAGCAATATACCCAATCATTTATCCTCCTTCCACACAAAACGTTCAGATATGTCCAACACCTCTTGCTATACATCTATAACCTGTATTCCCACCCTCTGCAATTCTCCAGGCATCATTCCCATCACACCATGCCCAAGACTTCCCCATGGGTTATGACTAAGCGGGTATAACTCCCGTGAAACGCGTCAATCTATCTTGCCTTGATGTACTTCTTATGGACTGTTGAATCCTGTATGATGTTTTACTGAATAAACACAATTCGTTTGGGAGTTCCTGTGGTGCTGTCAAAACCTTCATTGATGTATTGTATGCTGTTGGCTCACGGACCAGACGTGCACACAGCCTTCCATATACTGATTTCTCACCTGGAGCTGCTTTTCCTTTGAATGTTCCATTTCTTCCCCATGGGTCGCCTGAGTGAGATGTGGGGACAACAAAACCTGCTGCCTGTAAAATTTCTTAAGGGTGGGACCACATATCACACTCATATTGATGTTACTATTTCAATTACTGGTTCAATTCTATACAGATCTAGTTTCTTCTATATTAACAAACAACTCATAAAACAATCATTAATACTGTATTTTAAAATATCACACTTCATTACATTTATTACTTAAATCAATTTATAACATATATAGACATCCATCTCCTGTGATCATTCAATATTGTCCCATCACATACTGTTAAGTAAAGGTGCTCTAAGCCTGGTCAATTGTCTCATTCAAATGACTTTCACCAAGGGGTACAAGTGGGTTTTTTATCAGTGGGTGGAGCCTTTTCCCTTTCCACGCCCAATAGGCTGGACTGGAGAACTAAACATTTAAATAATTATATCTGCCATTTTCCTTTGTTCCAAATAATACTAGAATTATATAGCAAAACTGATTCTTTCAACTAAAATTTTACTTCTACATAAAAGTTAAAAATGTCCCTATGCTTCACAGAAACCATCATCGTGCAAGATATCTTACAGTTTATTTTCTATAAAATGGGGAAAGGAGAGAAATTTGGAAGCAAGCATATTTTGTCATGTTTCAGTTAACACATTCCTTAGGAGGGGGTCACAGCTTCACAGAGCACGCAGGATAGAGGAACTACAGAATCTAGCGTCTCCATACACAATTACCTCTCTAAAATCACTTACATTTTTCCCATTTGTATACAACACATACTATCATTTTCTTTTAGCGTCTTACTTACAATATACTCTTCACAACTTCACAGAACTTTGTTTTCCAATGTTTCACTTACATAAACCTTCAAATATATATATATATCAGCTTCACTTATTATTTCCCGTCTGTAACTTCACATTCACTACAGAACAGAATTTATTTAACCTCTCCATAAAACAACAGTCTATGTAACAACACAGAAAACTCAGCATACTGCCAGATTGTCCACCCATGGGTTAACTAGACAGTAATTAATTTCACATACACAGACTAAGACATCTTGCATATCTCGCCTATTCCAGGAAGGAGCATAGTTTTACTTTATAGAACAACTTTAGCTCATTAAATTTTATTGGGCGTTTTCTCTAGTAGTTGACCAGGCGTAAAGATTGTAATCTGGTTGAACAACGACTCTAATTATGTCAAACATTACTTTTGAAACACTAGACACTGAAAAATCTTTACATGCATTTTATCTCAAATCCTGTGTTCAAAGCAGTACAATTCTCCTATACTCGGGAAGCCTTTATCTTATTGAACACCGAGGAATGTCATGGGTATCACACAAAGAAATACACAGGAGATAAATGACAATGATACTGGTCCGTACTTACCAACCTGGACCCTTATACCATACAAACAGATCACTCTAGCGATAGTAAGAGAAGCACAAATAAAAAGAGATTCAGATATAGTGGGACGTCCAACCAACCTTCTTTCCCGGAAAGAAAATCAGGACCAAACATATACTTCCCGGAAGTACATGGTGTCTCCCGGAGACACAAAACAATAAGGGGATTATGACTATCGTACCCAGAACCATAGGGTGTCTCCCGAAGACACATAATAATAGCCGGCTAGAATTTACGTGCAGCGCCTCTCCCTTTGTACCGCATTATCCACTCCTGGAGTGGGTCATGATGCGTATACCAAAAAGCACTATTATTCGGATTTTGGTCAGCACTTCAGTCCCAGTAGATAAAAAAATCTTACCTGGGAATTCTGAAGATGACCTTCCGAATCTCGGTGGGACCTCCAAAGTTTGTTGGGGTGTCAGCGAGGCCTGCTGTCCTGACTGGCTTGGACTGACCCAGTATATCTTTTAAGGAGCCAGTGAGAATAACCTTAGCGTAAGAAATAAGACACATGCAGACAGATTGTGCGCCAAGATTATTCTGAGATGTATTTCCGTGATCTGCCATTTTTACACAAAAACTGTGAAGGGCGTTACAAAATTAATGATATTCTAAAATACATAAAACTATAGGTTAGCAATTATAATAGGTAACTGAAACAATTATAAAACTCCTCCTTAAGAAAGGAGGGAGGCGAATTCCAGAGTAAGAAATCTGCCTGGAACTAGAGGTTTCGATTTCAAAGAACATGAAACTAGAACCTAACTACATTAAACTATCTCTGTACGTGCCAAACTAAAATTATGAAATGGAGAGAGAAAAGTATGAGAGATAAAAAATGGAGTCCAGAGCAAGATGGCGTTCCAATGTTTTCTCTGCCTCCCCCCCCCCATAGTGTATTTATTGCATCAGGAATTATCATTTAATGTGACTTATACATTAATCCTGAAGAAGAGAATTCAGATCCCTAAAATATTTTGACTTCCTTTAACCCCTTCCCCCCACCGCTCCAGGCCCAAAGGTTCTAAATGCCAGGAGGCGAAGGCGGGCATTCTGATCATCTGACAGCTGTTATTGGCAGTTATGACCGATGGGAAGTGGTTAAATGATCAATAAAATATTCTAATGTACTAAAAGTGACCATAAATGAGTAGCCTTTTTTTCTTAACTTACAGAAACTAAAAGATACCTGTATCCCCACAAACAAGGTGGATAGAGGAATCCCCCTGCTGTGGACATTGTATTCTGACAGCAGCTACCACTCCTGTCAGAATACAATGATCAACAGCTGCAGCTGATTGGCCTCACCCATTGATCGACAAAATGTTTCCAACTTGTCCACTAGTGTATCTCCACTTGGGTATTTCCACTTTTGCAGTCAAATTTGAGGAAAACCAGCTTTATGTTTGTTATGTGTTCCCATTCACACAACATGCCTAAAAAATATTTTATACTGAAAATATTTTTTACCCTGTACATATTTCTCATGAAAGTGTCATGGTTGACTGCAAGGTATTTTGAACATTGTTAGGCTGCCTATAGATGGGTCTTTAGTAATGGACTGTTTAATGCTGGGAGCAGGGTTTAGCACCAGAAGGGGGGGCTCAGTTATTAACCACTTCAGCCCCGGAAGGATTTCACACTTTAGGACCAGAGCACTTTTTGCAATTCGGCACTGTGCCGCTTTAACTGACAATTGCATGGTCGTGCGACGTTGTATCCAAACTAAATTGCGTCCTTTTTTCCCCACAAATAGAGCTTTCTTTTGGTGGTATTTGATCACCTTTGCGTCATTTCTGACCGCCGCTATAAACAAAAGAAGAGTGACAATTTTGCAAAAAAAAAAAAAATGTCTTACTTTTTGCTAAAATACAAGTCCAAAAAAATATAAAAAAACATTTTTTTCCATCGGTTTTGACCGATTTATATTCTTCCTCATATTTTTGGTAAAAAAAATCGCAATTGCCGTTTATTGATTGGTTTGCACAAAAGTTGCCGCGTTTACGGACGATGAAAATTAATTTCTGGGGTTTTTATTTTTTTTAATTTTTTACTAGTAATGGCGGCGATCTGCGATTTTTAGCGGTACTGCGATATTGGGGCGGACATGTCGGACCATTTTAACACTTTTTTGGGATCATTGGCATTTGTACAGCGATCAGTGCTATAAAAATGCACTGATTACTGTGTAAATGCCATTGGCAGTGAAGGGGTTAACCTGCAGGGGGCGCTCTAAGGGTTAACTGTGTTCCCTGGGTGTGTTCTAACTGTGTGTGGGCTGCCCTGGCTGGGGAAAGGGGATGATCACGGCTTCCATAAACAGGAAGCCTGTGATCACCGCTCTTCCCCCTCTATGAGAACAGAGATCCGTGTTTACTTACACGGACCTCCGTTCTCTGACTGCGGGGGGGCGATCGAGTCCGCCATACCCACTCCGTGGCCCCCTCGGACACAGTGAGCGCGCCTCTGGAGGCATGCGCGCGCTCACAGCACTAGTTATCGCAGCCGCCGTCATATCACGGCGGTTTGTGATAATGAGCCACTTTGTCGCCGTCAGACTGCGGTCGGCAAGTGGTTAAGACCCCTTTCACACAGCAGTACCGCTAGAACAGTGCTAAATCGGCGGTCATTTTTGACATGCTCTAGTGGCATTTTAGCGTCGCCTTTGCCCCGGTTTTCAGGCGCTGGTTTCTTGGGTAAAAAAAACCCCAAAAAGTTCCCGTTTTGCGGCACTTCCGATACGCTTTTCAGGTGCTTTGGAAGCGTTGCCCATTAATTTTTAGGCCCCATACACACAGGCGTATTAAAAATATAAGCTGTAACGTCGGGACCGACGTCAGGAAAAAATTTGGTCAAAAACGCGATTTCGCGTTAATGCGTTAACGTTAATGCACGTTAGTGAGTGTCAGCGCTACCTCACGTTTTGTTTAAAAAACCATTCCTCTGCTATTTTTTAACCTGAAAACGCCTGCCTAAAAATGCCAGTTAACGTTGCTACGGCGTTAATGCGCTTTAGTGAGCGTTTTGCCGGCTCAGCGTCAAAAACTTTCTAAAGCTGCAGCTTCAGAATGCATTGGGTTCTGCTTTCAGCTCACAAACGCTGACGCTATCTACAACTCAAAAACGTCATGGTTTTTATGGGGCCATTGAACAACATGAAGAGCTGTAAAAATTGCGGCGGTAAAAAACGTCAGTGTGTATGGGGCCTAATGGGCAGGGGCGTTTTTTAAGCTGTAGTTGTAGTTTATGTTCAAAGATGCTGCTTGCAGGACTTTTTGTAAGGTCCCGCAAGCACACCGCCCCAGTGTAAAAAGACCCATTGAAATCAATGGGAGGCACATCTCAAGGCTGAGCAGAAGTTCAACAGAGATGCAGTCATAATCCATAGTGTCAATGGCTAGACAAAATCAATTCCTATTTTGTAAAAGGGAGCTCTGTAAAGTTCCTTGCAGTTGGGAATTCTCATTATCTCTGCATATTTCCATTAATTGTCCTTGACTGACCTAAATATTAAGTTAGTTGAAGGCATGGCATGTTATCTATAAATAAAGTCCTCTTTATTAGGGCAAATGCCTTTATAAAACAGGCTGTGGATTTATAAGTCTGTTGTATACTGATTACTAAATCAAAGTAAATTATTTCTGGACACAAGTTTCTTTGTCTGCCTAAATCATTGAGAACACTAGACATATTCACAACCATTTTTATGAATTGTCTTTACTCGCTCTCAAACACTGACTAATCATAACAGGAGAAGTGCCATCTTTTAGTTTCTCACTATAAGAATTTTGCACAGAAGCAAATCTTTTTAGAACCGTGTTCCTCAAACTGTGCACCGTGGTACACTAGTGTGCCGCGTGAGATTTGCAGGTGTGCTGTGGGAGTTTTGAAAAATATTTAAAATTGCTAGCGCTTTGAAACCTTGAACATATAAAAAAAATTAAATGGCAAATCATGTCACAAAAGCTAAAAAAGTAACATATACAGTATATATATTCAAAATATATATTATACATAATCCTTGTTCTCAGCTGCATAAGGGACTTGGAGACCCCGAGGAATGGCTGCGCAGGGGGCATGTCTGCACAAGTCTTGGCCATTGGAGGACAGGCAGGCTGTTCTCCCAGCACAGCCAGAAAACTGACCATGCTGGGAAGGATGTGCTCTCATGCCTAGTGTGTTCAGTTTGAAAGCAGAAAAAATCAATGGACTACGAGAATGTTCACCAGCACTTCAGGGCACAGCTAGCATATAGAAAGGCTCAGCTAGACCTTAGCAATTGCCTTATTACAGGCAGGGACCACAGGCCCTTATTGTGTAGCAAAATAGAAAGGTCTGATGCTAGCTGCCCCACAGATGGACTACTGATCCCAGTCAGCCCTCTTCAAGCCCTGCTGGCCCTCCTGGCCGCAGGTGCTCGATTCCAATGCCCATGACACCACACTGGCTCTGCACCCATCTCAAACTGCAATCTCCCAGGTCTTTCAGGCGTGCCTCACTAGTCCTCACGACTGTGCATGTCACTCACCAGCCCTCCTGGCTGAAACCTCCTGAAGACTTGCTTGGCAGTACTAGCTCCTGTTGTCCTCTCTTGCTCTTTCTGTGCCTCCTGTCCAGAACCTTCATGCTTTCTTGAAAGGCTCCATCCTGCACCTGAGCCTAAGGTAACCCCCCAGACTGGGAAGCTACCTCAAAGGACCCGACAGCCTAGTACTCCATCTCCAGTTCTTCCACCCGACAACTCCCCCCATCGGGGATGACCCAAGGTATTTGAGGAGGCCTGCACCTGACAATCCAAGTTGGGGATTGGCAGGGCTCCTCAGAATACCCCAGGCAGCTCCACCTCTCACCTCCTTCTTTCTTTCCAGAGCTTTATAGAAGCCTCTGAAAAGAAGAGGGAGGTCTCAGTGATGCTGCCTGTGAGTCACCAGTTGCTACCCTGAGCCACTCCCAGCCCAGATAAATGAAAAAGAAAGCAGGCCTGGCTGCCAGCCAGGCGGGCCTAAATTTACCTACTCTACAAAAATCCTAACTCTAGCACCTACCTATGTAGAGGGTGCTACACTCAGGATCTAATATTTACTGGACTGTGTCTGTGATTACTTCTCATATAATATGTGGAATACATGTGTCCTGTGTGTGCTTGTTGTGAGGTTGAGAAGGGCATCAAAAGGTAGTTAGCCTAGGGGCAAAAAAATACTGTATCCCGCCTTGGCAGTAATGCTTTTATAATGATAACTGTGTTATGTTATTGGCCATTTACACATTTTCATTTTATCAACTGTTTTTATAGGTTGCACTGTCATGAATATTGCTTAGTCTTTCAGTCGTCTGTCCCTGGTATATTTTGGAAACACGCAGAACATACCTTTAAGGTTCCTTAGTACTTTCCATTCATTTTTATCTATGAGCTGAAATAAGGGCAAATTCGGGTCTCCAATGCACCTGAAAGTAATCTCTGATTCGGTCACTTCAAAGGTGCTGTGAACCTTAAAATTATAAACACATGCCTTATATAAGTTTCTTTTTATCAGAACTTGAGCTTAAAATGCCATCAGTAAAACAGAAGGTTTTACTATAAATCCCAGCAGCTGTTCTTTTCTGAACAAAGGTGATTGTGAAAAGATGAAAACTAGCTCTCACACAACGCCAAAAATGTATAAAATGTTCACTTTGCTTTCCTTGGAAATTTCATGATAGTGATCTCATCATCACGGAACAAATTCTTTTGATAATTCAGATGGCAAGTTATTTTATATTGACAGCTGAGGCTATAAAATAATTATTCTAAACTGTACAAAAGAGCGGCAAAATACAAACCTTTTAACTGTCCCTCGTTCCTCCTCAGTTGTTCCTATTTTTGTTTCCAATGTATAGACTAATAAAAAATGTATTAGTTTAATATTTAAATATTAACAATAAAGTTCTCTTATTTTGTGCCCTTTTAGTCTGTTAAATATTTTGTGAAAAAAATCCTGCCAGTAGTACAGTACAATCCCGTGAGCTCTGCAGTCTTATCTCAATTTTATCAGGATGTATGTTTGGACTACAGAAGATATCCCCCATGAATATGGAGATAAGGGAGAGTCCTAGCATACTTCTTGTCCATGGGTGACATTCATCCATGGATACAGTATAGAAAGTGAACGCTATCACCCTAAGACAGGAAATACATTACTGGCAATATCATCAGGTGAACAAAAATGTCTAAGAGCCTGAAAAAAAGCAAACTAATGCAAACACATCTAATTATTGGTAAGGGGTAATATAGTACATTTTTGTTCTTGGTTTAGGATACCCTATTTACCTATCAAATATTATTTACTGCACTGTGCTTAGTAATTGCATTTGTTATTTTGAAAAAACTCTATAGAATAAAAGAAATAGAAATTAAATGAGTCACTTGTCAAATAATTCTTTGCTTAATAATTCTTTGAGAGTTGCATAACTGGGGGCATGGTAGGGCTGTGTCCTTTGACTGCACACTTTGTGCTATTATGTGTCCTTATTTGACATTTCAGAAAGTTGAGGGGGGTATCAAAATATTACAAACTTGTAGTCAATCTTTTAAATGTGCCTTATACGAACATAATAACGCTCCTTAAGAACATACCCCATGTATTGCGGGCTACAGAAGAATATTTTGGTGGTAGAGTAAATATTTCACAATTAGGTTGTCTTAAACAGGCATCTAAATAGAAACTCTAATGTATTTAGCAAGTACCGTATTCTTTTGGAAATGTTATTGTAATATTTGCCTGGAAGTAACTTTGATATTCTTTTCATATTCTATTTTCCAAATATGCCACCATGGAGGATGTCTATTTTAAACAAGTGCGGTTTATGTGTGTGTGTATATATATATATATATATATATATATACAGTATCTCGCAAAAGTGAGTACACCCCTCACATTTTTGTAAATATTTTATTATATCCTTTCATGTGACAACACTGAAGAAATGACACTTTTCTACAATGTAAAGTAGTGAGTGTACAGCTTGTATAACAGTGTAAATTTGCTGTCCCCTCAAAATAACTCAGCACACAGCCATTAACATCTAAACCGCTGGCAACAAAAGTGAGTATACACCTAAGTGAAAATGTCCAAATTGGGCCCAATTAGCCACTTTCCCTCCCTGGTGTCATGTGACCCATTAGTGTTACAAGGTCTCAGGTCAAGAAACGGTACTCCACGGTACAACTTGAACGTCACTGGTCATACTCTCTCACCCTCGCTATTGTGGTTTAAATTGTGTGGACGAGGGGTAAGTATGGACTCTGGAACATTGTGATTACCCAGTGTACTGTGGTCCCTCCCTTTCACCGATTAACCCGGGTTAAACCTGTAAAAGTGAATCCACATATGAGTGAAAACAACGGTCGCCAAATCTACAATTACCGACACACGACTCAATAAAACTCCCCTGTCGTTTAAATGTGACAATATGTTCGACATGTGAGTGATGAAATGTAACATCTTTTCACAGTAAAGAAGTCACAACAGTGTACTT
>BLSH010316321.1:165262-187073 GCA_018402905.1 Glandirana rugosa | reverse complement strand
TTCTTCATACCCCCCCATATTTTCACTTTAGATGAGACGATGAGAAAACACCTAAAGAAATTAGTGTACTTTTCATAATAATGCGTTTAACCATATCCCCTCACCACTCCCATTACCATTTTCCATAACAAATTTCCCACTGCCTATTCTAAACAAACAGATATATAAACTCACCCAAGTAAGAATAAAGATAGAGTAGTCTATCATGCTTATTCTTTATAGATCCCCCCCCAACAATAAATATTACAAACAAAGAATGGGATGCCTTAAACTAATAATTTCTTATATTAATGAGATACTTCTGTTACTCAACACCTGTTTAATATGACATTTAATACTATATGACGTACTTTATTGTCGAATGCAACAAATATCGGATCCTGTATTTTTGTACTCTTTTGACTGTAACATGTTACTTCTCAATAAAACATTATGAAACAAAAAAAAAAAGAATTAGAACATTGATATTAAGAGACAGTTCCACCCTTTTAAAAGTCAGCAGCTACAAAAAGTGTAGCTGCTGACTTTTAATAAATGGCTACTCACCTGTCCCACACTCCAGCCATGCGGCCGCCCGAAGCCTTGCTCCTCTCCCCCTCCCCTTCGCAGTGCCAGCATAGCAAGTGTGGTCGCCCGGCTGTGGCTGCACAGCTGGGAACACACTGTACATGCACGAGCCACACTGCGTGTTGTGAATGGCCTGGCAATCTTCTGGGACCTGTGACGTGTCCCAGAAAATTGCAGGGAGGGAGAGAGGAGAGGAGAGGTGAGATTCCTTCTGGTGCCACGGTGCCAGGAGAGGAAGTGGGAGAGAGGTACCTATGAAAACTGGGTACCCACATGTGGCATGTCAGGGGGTCACCATCACTTAAAGCAGAAGTTCCACTTTTGGATGGAACTCTACTATAAGATTATACCAGCTCTATCAGAGAGTTCTTGGTGAATTTTAGCTCTATAAACTCAATAAAACAAATCCCTGTAATGGGGAGGGATGTGTAGAGTAGCCTTGTAGCAATTGTGAAGCAATCCGGATAAACTTCAGCTAGCCCTTTAAAAGCAATTGCATGCAAGGAGTTCTTGAATGGAAGAGCAAAACAGCTTGGATCAATTGGTGGGGAATAAGCAAAGAAACAAATCTTCCTGTGTTGAATAAACTGTAGATGGAAGCACAGTGATCACTGACTCAAGGAAGTTGCCCTTTGTAGGACTACAAGTAGAAGCAAGATGATGGAAATATGTCTGTATATAGTGTCTATGACAGGGCCTAGGAATGATAACTGGTGCAGGAAGCAATGGTGTTTATATACGATGTCTATAGGATATGGGCTATTGCCTGCTCACCACACTGGAACAGGGGATGATGATGTTGAGAATAATGATGATGATGACTCCCTCTCATGAACGTGGATCAACAGATGATACCGCACTGCGATACGGTTCACACAAATTTGCTGGCGCCGCCGGGTAGATGGAATAGCAGCGGCCTCCAGGCTGCCGCTGAACAGCCAAGGGGTGCTGTCCATTGATGTCCCTCTGAATATCCGCTGGGCAGTTCTGCTGGTGCAGGCCGCGATTTGGCTGTAACATACACCATCACAGAGTCATTGCACTCAGATTCACGCCGGGGTCCCAAGAGTGCGCGCAGGCCTCAGTCCATACCTCTTATAGCTTCTCCCAGAAGTCTGTTCTCCTCCAACTGTCATTTGGTAATTGTAGTTCCTGATGACCCAGCTAGATGGCAAATTTCTACAGTTTGGACTACATGTTCCAAGATGCTTTACTCCTCTTCGGGAATACATCAGGTCGGTATCAAACTCAGCACTAGAGGGAAACAGCTCCCAAAGGCAAAGCTACACAATGTCTCCCGATTGAAGGAATATATATATATATTAAGCACATTAGATTTAGTGTGCGTCTGGTCTTAATGGTCCCAGAAGGGACAGACTTTTAAGACCAGATGCACACTAAATCGAATGTGCTTAATGTGTCACATGTCCAGTAACATGACTCTGGCCCTTTATGAAACCAACATCCATCAATTTAGATATAACCTTTGCATGTTCAGCATGCTGCACTTTAATATTTATATTATTATTATATTCCATGAACACTGGCTCATATATATTCTTCCAATGCCCCGGAGCTGCATCCAGACTTGCATCACCAATCTCTCATTCCCACGATGTGATCTATATGTATATGCCCTTGACAGACTACATCCTGATCGGGTTTCAGCTATATAACCCAGACTCAAGATCCATCCAATCAACAGGTCTACAGTCCTCCCCTCTTTCTTCTAGCCTATCAGCAGACACCAACCCCTTCCCTCTCTCCTCACCTCTCAGAAGCCCGCCGGGCAAACATGGGAGTAGGTCTGACGAAGGAGCTGTGCATGCTCCGAAGCGCTTTACCGCCCACCGCCTTCACCTGATGTTACATCGGCCACATGTGTTCCCACTTGATTCCAGAACCCAGGCCACCTCATCGCATCTTCACGTCCTAGCTAATCCACGGACGGCTCTTTTTCTCCCCCAGACAGACGAAGATTACAGCGCTCCCTATGAGGACTAGTCATTATATGCCTATGACCTCTTAATCTCTTGAAAGTGTTTTTAATCCCATTGTGCCTGTAATAAAAGTTTTAACTACTGCACTTAGAGGCGTCTTTCTCTTTCTTTTATGACCCTCTAGAGCTGCTTCTTCTCTACAAAGCGCTGCCTTCAGCGTCATCTCTCCACTGCTACAAAGGACCAGATACTCAGCCTCAGTGCTCCAGTCACCCTCATCTCTCCCTCTTGGCTGGCTATGACAGCCTGAAATGGCTACAAATTCTATTGGCCTGCCTCAGAAGATCCTGTAAGCCAGAATACCTCACAAGGAACCTTGCACAACCAGTTTGAGGATGTGTGGAAGACAAGGCATGTGTGTGAACTCTCCCTGCCAAAGGGTGGACAGCAGGTTGGTGCTGTTGTCGCACACAACCTTTCCTGGTACAAGATGGCATGGAATTAACCACCTCAGGACCTGCCCCTGCAGAGCTTACAGAATTTCATCCCCAGTGTGGCTCCTGTCCTTTAGGCATACCATTGCAAAATTGGCTCAGCCGTTACATCTCTTGAATGCTGGGAAGGTACTGGTGGCTTTGATGATGACTCACCCGAAGAGGGAATTAAGGAGAGATATATAATATCACTGTCCATATTTGCTGGAACTTGTCTGTGGTCATGAAGACCTTGCAGTTGATTGTCCAGCAACATGGAAACATTACATTCCACTTATTGGTAGAGGGTAGGGATTGCCTTGTGGACTAAAAAATAAAGCACAGGCCACAAATTCAAGGAAAGGGACAGACTCTTCAAGCTGGAAAGGCAGAAGTTGTAAAATCAGAAGTTTTTTTCACAATTGGAAGATGGGCATGGGGGTGGCTGGGAGCATAGTTTTTCTTTCATTGCAGCAGGTGGGACAGAGAAAGCTGCATGCTTAATGGTTAAGCTGGAGACGGCAGGGTGGGGTTGGCTGAATCAGAGCATGGTTGCAGCCTAAACCTGTCCTCATAAGGTAAAGCTCTTACATCCCTTGAAATACTGTCATTCCTGTTATTTAATTTGGGGGGGGGGGGGGGTAGTCCGCTCACAACCATGTTACATCCTAAATGTATAAGTAAATGGTAGGAGCTGGTGGAAGGAGGTTTATTTCAGCTACATGGGGTTTATACAGGAAAGACAACTTTGTTTTTTGCTTTCAGTTCATCTAACACAGAGTGAACACTGCATTTCTGATAATATCAATAGGTATTTTCTGTAATATTTTCTGTACTTGATGAAATGTTCTTACCCTCAACAATTAAATTACATTTAAGGACTAGTAAGTTGCAATATATTTGTTCTATCCTCTCTACAGATTACTGTTACCATGTGACCTATGTGCACCTTGAAATACAGCTAAACCCTCCTATACTTCAATAAACCTGACTGTGTCAACAAATCTTGACACTTTATTGGAAAGAACAGGGTGGGTAAAACTGGAGAAAAATAAGGAATCCAGACATTCAGATTACATATAAAATGGAATAATAATCTGTGTCTTTGCAATGCTGATACGCGTGGAAGATGTGGTGTTTATGTGTGAGTCATTGAGCTCAATGTTGATTTTTAGGGATAATGGTTTTTTGCATATTTTTAACATGTGCCAAACATGGTAGAGGGTTCCTTCAGTCACTTGTCCTTGACACCCAGTCCTTAAGTGTGGGTGTTTTTCAAAAAGCTCATGTTTCTTTTTTCTGTACAGAAGGGAAGTATGGTGGTCATAGAGGGGACAAACACGACTAAAACGGTCTGTTTATTAATGCGAAAGCAATGTTTCACCACTAGGTGGAGCACAAAACAAAGTCAACTGGACTAACAACTGCTAACATTATGAATGTATGTTATAGGCTAAGTCCACATTTTGAAAAAATAAAAAAAATAGAATAAAATAAAATTATAAATCCACCCATATTTGCAGCAAAATTACATTTTTTTTTGCAAATGAGCCTGCAAAGCACTACAGCCATGATTAGTGGATCACAGTTGCACTGCACAGGCTACTACAGACTCTTCATTCAGCTCCATGTCAATAACAAGGTACAGGCTTTTATTTGGTAAGCTAGAGGAAGTGTCAATGGACTATGCGTGTGGTGAGTGTTCCATTGAGAACTATAAGTCTGACTGCTGCAGTGGAAGGCAAGATTTGTAATTAATTAATTCACAGATCTCAAAATTCAAAAGTAACAGCTGCCTTGGGGGAGATGAACCCACTGCACCCTGCCAAGAGAGGGGGCTCCGCTTGCAACCATGTTACATTATAAATGAGATGTAACATTTTCTAAAAGGCAGAGTTAGCATAGTTGTTCTTGGGTTTAGTTATACTTTGAACACATTTTTGATTTGTAAAAAATAAGACCATTGACATTTTTAAAGCTCTGATACTCTTGACTTGTCTTCTGAACTGTTGTAGTTGCTATCAGTCCAGCTGCATTGATATGCTGAATAAGTAGCATTTTGGATTTGTTTATAGAATTATAATATCTGCTGTAAGATTCTAGGAGTCCGGATCACTAGCCAGCCCTGTCTTTTTAAAAGCAAGCAGTTTTAATTTATCCGATTTCTCCATCGTCAGCATAAACTTGTTCCACAACAGGTTTTAAAGTCCCCGCCTGCTTTAGGGGCCAGGAAAAGAGTACAAAAGCCCAGCAAACAATCCATAGGTCACTCACCACTGTGTCTTTTTAAGCACAACCCTTCATCAACGCCTGATGACTGATTCCTCCCTTTTAGATCTCTCTCACAGGCGGGTTAATTATTTCTCTTATCCCGTTGATGGCAATCACCTAATTTGCAGCATCTTAATTTCCGTGGCTTTACAAGTTAAGCTACATTCACATCTATGCAGGTTGATGCATTTTCTGGTGCGTTTTGCAATGTGTTTTGGGTTTTGAACATGCATTTTGATGCGTTTTGTGTGTTGCGTGTTTGTGGGCTAATAGGAAAGTATGATAGTTCTGTTCATGGAGTGCAACTTTGATGCAACTTTGATGCCACTTGAGTGCCAGAGAGTCTAAAGTCGCATCAAAATCAGACTCCATGGACAGAACTGTCATACTTTCCTATTAGCCAAAAAACAAAATGCATAAAAAATTCAACACTTGCCCTGTGCTTCACTTTGAAAGAAGAGAGCTAGGAACGAATGGGACTTCACCACTTGCCTGGGCATCCACGTTAAGGGAGGGCAATCTGTTGGTAATTGTAAACAGCATCCCAGTATATAATATTGTAAATTCTGCATAGGCGAATTATTGTCCAGGCACTCTCACGCCACAGTATTAATACTTCTCTTGGCTGGTGTCGCCTTCATATTTAAAAAAAATACCTGTCCTCCCCGTGCAGACCGGAGTGGGTGGCCCTGGAGGAGCAGGCGTGCGGACCTTTCCCCATAGACCTTTTGATGTGGATCCCATTTCAGAAGCGTCCGTCGATCCTGTGCCCTTCTTTATCACACTCTATGCAGGTCTCGGATTTGTCCTGTAGGTCTGTGCCCCTGCAGTCCTTACACACCCCGGTGGCCCTCTGTTCCACAGCCCATCGTTCCCACCTGGTCTATGTTGACAGGAATTCCAGTGGTGCATTGATAAGGGCCTGTTTGGAATAGGTGATTTCCTTGACCATAAAGGAATCTGTCCGGTCTCCTACTTTGTGCAGCGGTTGAAGGTGCCTCTGTGTGAGCATTTCCATTTGCAGCAGATCCTGCACTTTTTGTCTACAGCTACGCGCATGGCTTTTGAATCTAGTTGTCTCCGGGGGGAGGCCCAGAGAGAGGGGAGGGGGCATCTCAATGCTGTACAAATTGTTTGTTTTTCCGTCTGCTAAGTTACCTTTTATGCAGGCTTGGGAGCGGGACTTAGTGGAGGAGATTGCTTTGAGTGACTGGTGAAAACGGTCTCCTCGTACATATAAGGGTATCATGAACATGGCCCTGGTGGAGGGAAGATATAAGGTGCTTTCTAGATGGTACCTGGTGCCAGACCCCCTCTTGAAGATGTACCTGGGAGGTTTCCCCTCTGTGTTTGCGGGGATGTGGTAAACCGGGGACGATGTTCTACATATGGTGGACCTGTGCCAAGGTGTGCAGGTTTTGGATTAAAGTTCACTCCTTGATCAATTCTGTGACAATGGGGAACATAGTTAAAAATCCTAAGGTGGCTCTTCTCAACGAGCCTGTCGTTGATGCTCCCAAACATGTTCAAACTTTAATTCACTTCCTGTTTCTTGCAGTGAAAATCGCTATAGCAACCGCTTGGAGGAAACTGGTGGTAGATCTAGCTATTATGAAAAATAAACTGACATGGATCATGCTCAATGAAAAGCTGAACAGTATCTTGCAGGACAAGACTGCTAAGTTTGACCGTGTTTGGGATCCTTGGATTAAGTATCTCCAATTTCCAGCTGACTGAGGAATGGAGGCAGGCGTTCGGACAGTCCTTCTTTCGCTTTTTGCTTTGTCTCTTTCTTCTTCCCCTCTTTCTCTTCTTTTGTTCCTTTCCTTTCTTTGTCTCCTCTTCCTTCTAAATTCCTCTTCTCCCCCCTCTTCCCCTTTTCTTTCTTGGATTCACACTTGTGGTTGCACATTATGCATACTCACAGTCCAGGCTGGCGGGTGGTGGCAAAGTATGGGTTCTAATGTTCCCCTGGTGGGAGGTTTTCTGAGTGGGATTGCTGTTTGCTCTACGAGAACCCCTTTTCTTTTATGTTGAATTTCTAATTTATATGGCAACCCTTTGTGTATGAAATAACTGGTGGTATAATATGTGATTTCTCTCATACACCTGTTTTTAATGTTTTGATATGCTCACCTGTGTTGTGGACCCTATTTTTGAAAAAAATCTCAATAAAATATTGAAACATAAAAAAAAATACTCAGTGCTCCTCTCCAACTACAACATGTGAGAGGACAGCCAGAAAATATGCAGTTGAGGTATCGGTCTGGACCACAAGTTCCTTTTTCTATTCTGGCATTCTGTTTGTCTACACAGAACCTGCTTCAAACATTAAATAACGTAAGGCTTAGGACCCCTTTTGAGAAAATTGGTATGATAATATCCAAAAGGTTCTGACTTGTTTCTTGGTGACTGAAGTATCCTATTCCCTGATGGCTTCTACCTTGTTGTGGATTCAAGGTTTTATTTGGCCATGACCAATCGTGTATTCAAGACATCATGCCACCTCTAATTCTAAGGAGCATTTTTTCAGGTTTGCTGTGACGACAGCGTTCTTAATGGCATTAAAAAAGACACAGCAGCTAAATGGTTAGCACTTCTGCCTAGCAGCACTAGAGTCATTGGTTTGAATCCGAATCCTGGTACTACCTGCATGGAGTTTGCATGTTCTATCTGTGCCTACGTGGGTTTCCTCCCACACTCCAAAGACATGCCGGCAGGTTAATTGGCTCCTGCCTAATTGGCCCTAGTATGTGTATGTATGAATGTAAGTTAGGGACCTTAGATTGTAAGCTTGAGGGCAGAGACTGATCTGAATATACAATATACTGTATATGTAAAGTGCTGCATAAATTGATGGTCCTCTTTAAGTACCCATAATGCATAAATAAAAAGAAGTTTTAGTGAGATGATATTACCTGTTCATCTAAAATTAACTATATCATCTACAGAATATATGGAGCTGTGACATTTTGAATGGGTCTAAGAATATCATGCATCATTTTTTGAAGGGTAGAGGAGAGTTACTTGCAGACTACAGGGCATTTGGACATTCTGAAACAAACCCAAAGGGGTTGAGAAAACTGTATTTTTTTTTTTTTGCTATCTCCTGTATGTGATTAATCACAGTAACCGATTAGCCTGCAGTGAAAGTTTGGTGAATGTCACATTCATTACTTAAATAGACAGTAAAATGACCAAAGCATGAAAGCTTCTTAAAACGTTCAACTTCATTGAGTGTATGTTACCCCCTCATAGATAATGAGGGCCTCAACTTCTTCCTATGGTCCAAAAATAGTCCAATTCTGTTCCAAACTATTATCGGATTCTTCACTCTGGCACATTGCCCCAAGCTGGGAGGCCACGTGGGGGATACAAGTCAAGCTTCTGGCTCCCATTTCATCAGCCAGAAAATGTAACCCTTTCACTCTTACAGGCCAATGAATTCCTTGAGAAGTCAAATGTGATACATGATTTAAATCTTGACTATCACAACTGCTTAAAGCATCATAATGTATTAACTGCTTAGTTCATCTTTATGATATTCAACTTAATGCCTGACAAATGCTACTAAAGTAGGGCAGTCAAAAAGGCAATTCACACCAAAAATATATGACTGTCAATAGTAACACAGCAAGCACTTACGTCAGAAGTGATAAAATCAGCAATATGGATGTAGGACGTTACAAATTGTTAAAGGCTAGAATTTAAAAATTCTGAAAATTGCATTGCAGTCTTTAGAAGCAGGCTAAACATAGCTTTTGGGTATTGTGGGAAACAGATATAGTACAATGGGAAGGCTCAAACCACCACCTATATTTTGGATAATGTGTCTCATAGTTCCATAGTTAGGTTGAAAAAAACACAAGTCCATCAAGTCCAACCAATAATGTTATCTTGTTCCACAGCAGCTCAACTATCTTTTTGGATTCCCCATTGAAAACCTTTAATGAGTGCCAGCTATAAAATACACAAGCGACCTCCAAGGAAGATTTGGGTTGTGCTGAGGCATTTTCCTGCTAAATGAAGCTGGGTTATTTTTTTTTAATAAAGTTGATTTAATGCCTTATTTTTTCTTATATTTTACAGTGATTAACACAAAAGAACTGGGGAACCATAGAAGAGAGGTTGTGCAGTGGCTTCCATAAAAGAAAAGTTGAAACATACCAAAATGTAGATACAGTACGTGGCCATATAGCCACAAATTCTCCTCTCCCAGTGGTGTATGGCATATTTACAGTTGGATTCAAAGTACATCCATGATACTATTGTGTATTTTGCCATTTAAAAATTTGGAAAACTATGACAATGTCTACAAAAACTTTTACTCTGTATGTTTAATGATCTGAAGACATGAGCAAAAAACTTTTTGTCTTGTGGAGGTAATAGAAACTCATGCCATTGTCTTTTTCCCAGAATGGGAATCCCAGGAATATATCTTTCAGCCCTGTGTATTTTGCTTGGTATTGCATTAGGTTTATTGTAGCGTGCAAGTACAGTAAATAACACGTTTGTAAACCTTGTGTCAGTACTCTGTTATGAAACTAGACCACAAAACCTTAATGTGTTCTCACATAGTCATTAGTTGAGCACGTGATGATTACAATGTTCTCAGGCGTTCTGTATAACTATTATGTAAGTGTTAGGAGTCGGAGTACAAGGAGTAGGTGATGAGCAGGAAGCAGACGCACTGGGAGAGGAAAACCAGCCTCCTCACATTTTCTTTTTTACTTTCTCAGCAATGTTTCTATTAAGCAAGACACGTTGTCCTTTCCTGGGATGTTCCTGCACCTGTAACACATCTGCTCATGTAGTCATCACCCCTCAGCACAGGGTATTGCAGTGTGCTATTAAGCAAGACTTCATATCAACACTATAACCACATCAAATCTATGGGAACTGTGGAGTTTATTCAACAGAGCAATGTAAAGTACAAATTCAACGTGCAAAGTAAATCATGCAGGAAGCCAATCAAAAGCTAATTTATTGTACTCTGATCAGTAAAATGATGAACTCTGACTTGCTATAGGTTAAAACAGATAATCACTACACTTTCCACTGCTTAATTGCATGAGCAGTACCTTAGATTGTAAGCTCCTTGAGGGTAGGGACTGATGTGAATGTACAGTATATATGTAAAGCGCTGCGTAAATTGACAGCGCTATATTAGTACCGGAAATAATAAACAGCTTATGAATATTTGTGACTATAAACCTAAATAAAAACATAGATATCAACTGGACTTACCTTGAATGTAAGAGATTTAATATATTAATATTTTGAGGTGTCAACATTAATCTTCCCCCCTAACCCTTCTCAACAGAATATAAGGTTTTGTAAAATATGCTTACCTTTTTTAGAAGTCTTCAGGCTGGCCATATGATGTAAAGGGTCCTCTTCCCCTTCTCTTGCAATGGGTGGTCCTTACTGATGCAGAAAGCAATGCAGAATTGATTATGACAGTGCCTCTCTCTACAAGAATACACTGTGAATGCAGGGCACAGTGGTGCTGTCCCTAACATTGAGCATTAAATTATTAATAAAAAAGTGACACTAAAATGGAGAAAAGTTTTGTGCTTTGCTTTTGATAGAGTGGGGAAGGGTTACCACCTTTATTGGGCTTTTAGCACTGTCTCTGTGCCCACTATGGAGATTTACTCTCCTGTCCCAGTGACTGAGAGCCGAAAGCACAGAAAGTGGTGGGAATGTTCTCCAATGTAGAGAGAGCAGCAAAAACACATATTTTTTTAAGAAAGGGAGAGACTTTGTTTTTTTTTTTTTTGTTGTTGTTTTTTTTTTATTACTGTGTGTTTTCCTATCTCGGTGACACTTATTCCAGTTTTTTCTAGTCCAGGTGTCACAGGGGTGTCACTGTGGCACACAATGAGACAATCTTCCCATTGGAGTCAAGAACAGCAGTAACAAAATGGTTCTAACCCATTCCAAAGCTATCTAAAACTAGGCAAAATTCTACCTGGAGTTGGGCTTTTAAGGGATTTACTATATTTAAATGTATCCATTCTTAAAGTATATATGAACCCTCACTTTGTAAAACAACCCATTCATATGGTACTTATATAGCACCATGAATGTATGCAGAACTTTACCTGTATTGCGCATTTACATGAGTCCCTGCCCTCAAGGAGCTTACAATCTAAGGTCCCTAACTCACATTCAGACATACACATAGAAGGGCCAATTTCAACAGGAGCAAATTACCCCACCACCATGTCTTTTGTAGCATGAAAGCACAAGGAGAACATGAAAACTCTATGCAGGCATTGCTGTGGTTTGGATTCAAACCAACGGCCCTAGTGCTGCAAGGTGGAAGTGCTAACTACTCCCAATTTTAAAATAGAAATGCAAGGCAAAATATTTGTGTATATATAAAAATATTTTTTCTCTTTTTTTTATAAGTGATTACATGGCCTCTGTTCTTCAGCTGCAAAAGGGGTTTAGAGAGGTGGGTGCAGAGACTGTATGGGGGGCTTGTCAGCAGGGGGCAGAGAAACCACAATAAACTGATGACTGTGCAGGGGGCATTTCAGCACAAGTCTTGGCCATTGGAGTACAAGCAGGCTGTGCTTTCAAGTAGAATGCAAAGAAGAAAACGGACCCCACTGGGATTGATATGCTTTTATGTCTAGCATGGTCATTTTGATATAGGAAAGCAGGGGGACTATCAGGGTCGCCAATTATTACACACATAGAAAGCAATGCAAAGAGAACAGGGTACTTTTTCATACAAGTACACGGTACAATAGACACATATCAGAAATAAATGTTAGGGTAACATACACTTTAAGATACTATGTTGGGCCATCTCAACGCCTCAACGTGGAATAATCTAACCTTGTTAATTCTTGTGAAAGAGTTGTTTTAATCCTCCATACACCATATACAACATGGGTAGATGAGTGTCTGGTGTAGGATATCCCCTCCTTAGCCCCAGGCAACAGGACTGTGTGTCATTAGCCACAGTTCACTTACCTCCAGAGGCAATAGAGGTATGTGGTAAAGTGCCTCTTGCACATGTACAGCATATACCAACATTTGGATTAGGTCTAACTTGATCTGGTCCAGTTAGCATCATGCTCATTTTTTACTGCATATTGCTACCTACTATAAATTAACCAGCTGTGTTAGAAAACTTCACATCATACATTTGCTGACACAGATACAGGGAAAGAAAATAGAAAACTTCCACAAGAGAATTTAAGAGAGCCAGTCTGTCTGCAGCATTGCCCTCCGTCTCGCTCTCTACAAAGAGAATATAACTGCAGCTCTTATGTCAGATTATTATAGGCAAGCTGTCATGGCCCCATAGTTGTATCTCTGTGCTGAATTAAACTTGGTGTTTAGCTGGCACTCAGTAATGAAGGACTACTGTTACATTTAACAGACTATTCTCGTTTCCATTTTTTAATTGCAGGAAATTCCATACAGCAGAAAGTCAAGTCTGCTATCAAACTGAGAGTGCTAATTATCCTGAATAAAACAATAATGAGAAAAACATATTCAGGGTACATTCACAACAGCTCATTGCTAACAATGAAAATACAGCGAACAGGAAGAACTATGAATAACACTTAAGCAGTTTATTGTACTTTCTAAAACTTCCACCCTTCACATGTCTGGGTATTCGTAATAAGATCTGCATGGCAAAACATTACAACAGGCATTTTGCAAATATCTGTATGGAATAGGAAAACCAGCCCTGCCCTGCAAAAATTAGTGGCTCAAAACTAGCGATGAGCAATATATGCAGAAATTTGGTCTGAATTTATCTAAATTTAAAAAAAGTTGTTTCTTTTTCTTCTGCTCTCTTTTCTTGCTTTGTCACCCATCCCTTCTGTACTTGCACTTTTTCTCTTTACCGCAAGTAAACACAACATGTACTTACATTGAATATATTTATAGCCCTCAATGAGCTAGCTTTAGATTTGTTCACACCACAATTTCAGTGTTTCAGATCTGTTTTTACATACGCATTTACATTTTTTTTTACACGTTTTCAGTGCAGTCCATTGTATTTTTTCCTCTTTTTTTATTTTGACACTTGGAAAATTGTTATTTTCATTAGTACAATGCGCATTCTGGTGTGGTTTTCTACGCATCTTGATGTGTTCTGAAAAAAAATGCAGCAGGTTGTACTTTTATTGAAAACACTGTAACTCATTGTACTGGTGTGTGAGGGTCATTGGAATACATGGCGATCACTGTGCATGCAGTATGGATGCCATTTAAAAACACACTGGAAAGCATCTAGTGTGAATCTGCCCTTAGTCTTACTTCTCCAAACTTGAGGGCCGGTTCACACTAGTGCAATGCCAAACTGTATGGCAGAATTCGTATTGTGTAAATTTGTATCGCATTCGGACCAAACTTGTGCAGGATCCTTTTTTTGGTCCACACAGAATTCACAAAGTCACACCCATTTGATCTGTTTCTGCAAAACGCACTGCGTTTTGCAAACTGATTGTGGGGTGTTGTTAACTTAAAGTGATTGACAAGGTTTGTTTTTTTTAACCACTTCCCACCCGGCCACTGCACATAAACCGGTGGTTGGGTGCTTCCTCCTTCTGATTGGACGTTCCTGAACATCCTTCAGAAGGAGCGTGATTGCATGGCCGCAGCTGCGTGATCCCAATGTGCTTGTCCCCCCCCATCCTCATCTTGGATCAGCAGGAGGGCTCTGTGATTTGCCCTCCTGATCACATGATGACTGTGTCCAATCATAGCCATCATGTGATGTAAACACAGCCTGGGGGGGAAGTCACAGAAAGCAGGATTGCACGGCTGCGTGCCCGCGCAGCGGCGCACTCCCGATGTGCCTGTGTCCCCCAGAGACAGGGCAACATTGCACGTCAGGAAGTCTCTGTGGTTGGCCCTCCTGATCATATGACCACTGTGTCCAATCACAGCCGTCAATGTAAACAGAGAGCCGTTGCCAGGCGATCGGCTCTGCTTCTCGTCACACAGAGTAAGTGAGGAGAAGGAGAACAGATCTAAGAGCTGGGGATCAGTGTGTATGAGCTGTTTTTTTACAGCTTTTTACACACTGGTCACCCAGCTAGTGTCCGCAAACAGGGTCCCCAAACAGTGAAAAATACCAACACCTGTCCCACATCTGTCCCAATAAACATCTGTCCCACTGAACATTTGCCACACTGAACATCTGTCCGTGACCATCTGGCACATCTGTCAGTGATCATCTAGCACACATCTGTCCATGATCATCTACCACATCTGTCACAGCTGTCCGTGATCATCTGGTGCACATCTGGCCATGATCATCTGGCCCATCTGTCCGTGATCATCTGGCACATCTGTCTGTGATCATCTGGCACATTTGTCCATGATCATCTGGTACACTGGTCCGTGATTAGATGGCACATCTGTCCTTGATTATCTGCGCACATCTGTCTGATCATCTGCACACATCTGTCCACAATCATCTAGCGCACATCTATCTGTGATCATATGGTGCACATCTGTCTGTGATCATCTGTGCAGATCTGTCCATGATCATCTGTGCACATCTGTCTGTCATCTGTGCACATCTGGTGCACATCTGTCCATGATCATCTGCGCAAATCTGTCCATGATCATCTGTGCACATCTGTCCACGATTATCTGGCACATCTGTCTGTGAACATCTGCGCACATCTGTCCATGCTCATCTGCGCACATCTGTCCATGATAATCTAGTACATCTGTCAGTGATCATCTGCCACATCTGTCCATGATCATCTGTTCGTGATCATCTGCGCACATCTGTCCATGATCATCTGCCACATCTGTCCGTGATCATCTGCCACATCTGTCCATGATCATTTGCACACATCTGGCGCACATCTGTCTGTGATCATCTGCCAGGTCTGTCGGTGATCATCTGCCACATTTGTCTGTGATCATCTGCCACATCTGTCTGATCAACTGCCACATCTGTCCGTGATCATCTGCCACATCTAATTCCATTGTCCTGGTGCTCCAGGGACTTCAAAAATGTGATAGGTACTCAGGAAAGTAAATGTGTAATTTATGCCTTTAGAACTCCCGATGGTGCTACTTGGATGTTGGGCCTTTGTATGTGGCAGAATGGATTTTGGGGTGCCATTTTTGCTATGTACATGCTATGTGTTAGAAAAATCTTATAAATTGACAACTTTGTATAAGTTTTCACCTTCTTTCCACATTTTTCAAAAACTCATGGAAAAAAATGACATGTTCAAAAGACTAATTATGCCTCGTAGAATATACATTGGGGTGTTTTCTTTCCAAAATGGGGTCATTTTGTCGGTAATTACATTGTTTTGGTGCTCCAGGGCATTAAAAAATGTAATAGGTAGTCAGGAAACTAAATGTGTGTAATTTATGCTCCTAGAACACCTGATGATGCTCCCTGCATGTTGGGCCTCTGTATGTGGCCAGGCCTTGGAAAAGTCTCACGCATGTGAGTAGCAGAATATATTTTAGGGAGGAATTGCAAGTTTATCTATGCCATGTGTGAGAAATAACTTGTTAATATGACAATGTTGTGGGAAAAAATATTGTCATTTCCCAAACTATTGTGGGCAAAAAATGTTATCTTCAAAAAAATTCACTATGCTTCTTACTAAATACCTTGAACTGTCATCTTTACAAAAATGAGTCATTTGGGGGGTTATCTGTACTGTACTGACATTTTAGGGCCTCAAGAAATGAGACAGGCTGTCAGTACATCAGGATTAATCAATTTTCACTGATATGTAGTTTGTAGGCTCTATAACTTTCACACAAACCTATTATCATACACTTATCAGGATTTTTTTTTTACCAAAGACATGTAGCAGAATACATTCTGGCCTAAATGAATTACAAAATTTGATTTTTATTGGATTTCTTTTAAAACAGAAAATATATTTTTTTTCAAAATGTTTGCTCTTTTTTCGCTTATATCGCAAAAAAAAAAAAACGAGTGGTGATTAATTACCCCCAAAAGAAAGCTCTATTTGTGTGAAATGATCAACATTTAATTTGGGCACAGTGTAGCATGACTGAGTAATTGTCATTGAAAATGCTAGAGCACTAAAAGCTGAAAATTGGTCTGGGAAGGAAGGGGGTGAAAGTGCCCAGTATTGAGGTGGTTAAATAACAAACATGTCATACTTACCTGCTCTGTGCAAGGATTTTGCACAGAGCAGTCTCGATCCTCCTTTTCTGGGGTGCCCTGGCAGCACTCCTGGCTCCTCCTCTTCATCGGGTGCCCCCACAGAGAGCCACTTTCCCTGGGGGCACTCATGCGGGCTCGCTCATGAGTCCAGCTGCTGCATACATTGACACAGACAGTAGGACTCAGCCCCTCCCCCTGCTCCTGTGGATTTCATTGACAGCAGCGGGAGCCAATGGCTCCCGCTGCTATCAATCTATCCAATGAGGACAGAAACAGTGGCTGGAGCCGCTGGGCTCATGGTTGTTGGTGGAACGACCGGGTTGAGGTAAGAACAAGTTTGTGATTTATTTGCTGTGAATTTGCGCCACATCTAGTGTGAACCAAGCCTTAAAAGTAATATTATTTCCCAGACTAACAGTTATTATGGATTCTACATGTTAAATTCTGTACAGCTTATCTTTTATCAACGTCCTCATACTCACCTTTTATGAAAAGGTCAATAATTTTCTATAAATTACCCTTAGTTAATGCAGACCTGATACTGGTTTAAATTCCTTGTTTTGCATGGAAAACGTCAATAAAATACGTTGAACAAGAAAATAAATTAATATTGCATTAAAGCTGAACTCCGAAAAAATACTCTTTCAGTAATCTTTAGGGGTTCTGGAATGAGGACAAATACTTACCTTTTTTTGCACTACAGCATGCTCCCCCCTTCTTGTACAATGCAGGTTTAAAAGCATATTGCATTGCGATGAAGCAGAGGGATCACACATAGGTCAGTGTTTCAAGGATAAGACAACACTGGACCCTGTGCAAGTGATGCTACTTGTCCCTCTACCCCCTAGACATAGTGAGAATTAACCAGGTGACCCCAGTGCAAGAGTATTTTTTTTTGTTCCATCCCAGAATTTAGTCTTAGGCCTCATGCACATTGGACGTTATGAATTATGAGCTGTAAGCTAGTACCGACGCCAGGAAAAAAGCTCCTTTAAAAATGCAATTTTATCAGCGTTTTGCATTGGCGTCAATGCGCGATTTTCCTCGCTAGCTTTAAGCCGCTTTTCTCGGTCTCTATTCAAATACAATAGTCCCCTATGGGAGCCCATTTATCAGAATAGAAGTCACACCAGAACTTGGATCATGATGATTCGACTTGCGGGGCGACTTGTGTGCTGAGAATCTTGAAGGGGAACCCCCGCAAAAATGATAACATTTGCATAGGGGCCCCCCCAAGAGGTACCAGACCCTTCGGTTTGATATGGATTTTAAGGGGAGCCCCCATGCCAAAAACACAGCGTAGGGTCCCCCCAAAATCTATACCAGACCCTTATCCTAGCACGCAGCCTGGCAGGCCAGGAAAGGGGGTGGGGATGAGCGGGCACCCCCCTCCTGGACCATACCAGGCTACATGCCCTCAACATAGGGGGTGGGTGCTTTGGGGCAAGAGGGCCCTGCACCCCCCACCCCAAAGCACCTTGTCCCCATGTTGATGAGGACAAGGGCCTCTTTCCGACAACCCTTGCTGGTGGTTGTCGGGGTCTGCAGGCAAGGGGGCTTATTGGAATCTGGAAGCCCCCTTTAACAAGGGGGCCCCTATATCCTGCCCCCCCATGTGAATGAGTATGGGGTACATTGTACCCCTACCCATTCACCTGAAATAAAAAAGTGTAACTACATAGGTTTTTAAAATATTTTATTACATCAGCTCTGGTGTCTTCTCCCCTCTCCGGCTCTTCTCCTTCGTCTTCTTTCTTCTGCTCTTTTGCAGGATCTTTTCTCTTGTGAGGGGTCTTCTATCTTCTGCTCTTTTGCAGGGTCTTCTGTCTTTTGTTCTTTTGCCGCTGTTTTCTCCCTCTGCTCTTCTTCCCATGTTGACACAACACGATCTCCCGGACTAATGGACTATCCGCGCTCCGCATTGACTTATATTGGCATGGGGTGGGGCCATCCGCTGATGTCATCCGGAGGCCCCACCCCCTTATGATGTCACTATCCGAGGCATGATGGGACGGTGATTTCATAAGGGAGCTGGGCCTCCAGATGATGTCAGCAGGTGGCTCCGCCCCATACCAATATAAGTCAATGCAGAGCACGGATAGTCCATTTGTCCAGGAGATCATGTTGTGTCAACAAGGGAAAAAGAGCAGAGGGGGAAGACAGCGGCAAAAGAGCAGAAGACCCCGCAAAAGAGCAGAAGAAAGAAGACGCAGGAGTGGGAGAAGAGCCGCAGAGGGGAGAAGACGCAGGAGCTGATTTAATAAAATATTTTAAAAACCTGTGTAGTGGGGTTATTTTTACACTTTTTTCAGGTGAATGGGTAGCCCACACTCATTCACATAGGGTGGGGGGCAAGGATCAGGGGGCCCCATTGTTAAAGGGGGTTTCCAGATTCCGATAAGCCCCCTGCCTGCAGACCCCAACAACCACCGGCAAGGGTTGTCAGGAAGAGGCCTTTGTCCTCATCAACATGGGGACAAGGTGCTTTGGGGTGGGGGGCGCAGGGCCCCCTTGCCCCAAAGCACCCCCCTATGTTGAGGACATGCAGCCTGGTATGGACCAGGAGGGGGGTGCCCGCTTGTCCCCATCCCCTTTCCTGGCCTGCCAGGCTGCGTGCTAGGACAAGGGTCTGGTATAGATTTTCGGGGGGACCCTACACTGTGTTTTCGGTGTGGGGGTTCCCCTTAAAATCCATACCAAACCGTAGGGTCTGGTACCTCTGGTACGCAATTTTTTTTTTCATTTTTGCGGGGGTTCCCCTTCAAGATTCTCAGCACACAAGTCGCACCGCAAGTCGGATCATCATGATCCGACTTCTGGTGCGACTTCTATTCAAATCAATGGGCTCCCATAATATAATAGAAAAAACCTGCGCTAATGTATAAAGTGTAAATATTTGACTAAGTGGGGTGCTGCAAAATCTAGGAAAACCATCCAGACAGAAATGTAAACAAAAAAGAAATGCGCAACCCCTAACTGTGATATAAAGAATATTAAAAATTAAATAAATATGTATTGTGAAAATATGTGCTGGAATTGTTGGGCCACACATGTGTGTATTAGTGATATAAATTCATCATGAAATGAAAATTATAAACATATTGAATAAAATAACATATATGAACCTTATACAGTTAAAAAAAAACAAAAGTAATATAAATAAATTCAATAAACACAAAAACAATTCGTGACATGCAAAATTCATAGAGTACAAAAAGTCCAAAAAATTCCAAAACCATAAAAAGTCCAATGAATCAGAAAAAAGTATTCCAAGTGTTCAAAGGGGAGTAGAGAAATTCTTCCACCAGGTGTAAAGTTTGAAATTAATGTCCGGTGTCACCCCACACTCTAGATATAGGAACTCTTACCAGAGATGTATGTTTACCTATCTCTAGGTAAACAAAAAAACAGGCAGATAGCCTCTGCAAGCTTAGGGAGATTGATATCACCACCAGCTCCGATATCCAAATAGACTCACAACGGCATGTTAAGAGAAGAGAGACTCCAAATAGTGAAGTACTATCATTTATTTTGCAAAGTATAAACAAATGCCAAATGGCTACTCACATATACCAAGATAAAAGAGCGCTCATAGGAATAAAAAACGCCGGACAGCATGGGCTCCCATAGAACCATTGATTTTGAATAGAGACATAGAAACGCGGCTTAAAGTTAACGCGGAAAAACGTGCATTGACGCCAATGCAAAACGCTGATAAAATAGCATTTTTAATGCAGCTTTTTTCCTGGTGTTGGTACTAGCTTACAGCTCACCATAGCTTTTCATAACACCCAGTGTGCATGATGCCTAAGGCTGGGTTCACACTATCCGACAAAAAAACGGTCCTACTTTGATCCTACACGGCTGTGCGATTAAGGTTGGGTTCACACTATCCGACAAAAAAACGGTCCTACTTTGATCCTACTGCTGTGCGATTTACGGTCCTACATAGGGTCAAAGTCGGACCGTTTGTCTGTGAACAGGGATCCGACTTTGATCCCGACAATGCAAGGCACTTTGTGCTCTGGGGAACTCCACGCCAAATTTTAAAGAAAAAAACTGGCATGGGGTCCCCCTCCAGGAGCATACCAGGTCCTTTGGTACGGATTTTAATAAACAGCGTGGGGTCCCCCCCAAAATTCATACCAGACCTTTATCCGAGCACGCAAACCGGCAGGCCAGGAAAGGGGGTGGGGACGAGCGAGCGGCCCCCTCCCTCCTGGACCATACCAGGCCGCGTGCCCTAAACATGGGGAGTATGGGTGCTTTGGGGCAGGGGGGCTCTGCGCCCCCACCCCAAAGCACCTTGTCCGCATGTTGATGAGGACAAGGGCCTCTTCCCGACAACCCTGGCCGGTGGTTGTCGGGGTCTGCGGGCGGGGACTCATCGGAATCTGGAAGCCCCCTTTAACAAGGGGGCCCCCAGATGCCGGCCCCCCACCCTATGTAAATTAGTATGGGGTACATCGTACCCCTACCCATTTACCTGGAAAGAAATATGTACACAAAAAAAAACACAGCTTTTTAAAATATTTTATTAAATCTGCTCCGGCGGTCTGTGTCTTCTTTTCTTCGGCTCTTTTGCGGGGTCTTTCATCTTCTGAGGGATCTTTTCTTCTTCTCTGCGGCGTCTTCTGCTCTTTTGCCGGTCTTCTCCGCTGTCCTCTTCCCTCTCTTCTTCTTTTTCTTTTCTTCTTCTTCCCATGTTGACACGACGCGTTCTCCTTCACGAATGCCCTCGCCGCTCTGTGCTGTGCCTTATATTGGCATGGGGCGTGGCCACCAGATGACATCACCTGGAGGTCCTGGGGGCGGAGCTGTGACCTCATATGGGGCGGGACCTCCAGGTGATGTCAAGATGAAAGACCCCGCAAAAGAGCCGAAGAGCACGCAGCCCCTTTCTTGGCCTGCCGGGCTGCGTGCTCGGATAAGGGTCTGGTATGGATTTGGGGGAGGACCCCACGCTGTTTTTTCGGCATGGGGTTCCTCTTAAAATCCATACCAGACCAAAGGGCCTGGTATGCTCCTGGAGGGGGACCCCCATGCCAGCTTTTTTTAAATTTGGCGTGGAGTTCCCCTTCAAGATCCCCAGAGCACAAAGTGCCTGGCATTGTCAGGATCAAAGTCGGATCCCTGTTCACAGACAAACGGTCCGACTTTGCTCCTTGGGGTACGGCTTTTTTGTCGCACCCCAGGAGGGGGTTTAGGTATGGTCTGGGAATAGGCTCGTGCGTCGGGCCGTCCGGTTCTTTCCCCGACGCACGAGAAGCCGAGAAAACGCCCCAGAAAGTAGAACTGTAGTGGACCTCCAGGGCGGGGTATACTCCAGTGTCGAGGCGGGGGTCCTGGAGGTCCACTACAGTAGACCACCGGTGCGGGGTACGGTTATATTCCGTGTCGTGTCT
>BLSH010316321.1:132783-156255 GCA_018402905.1 Glandirana rugosa | reverse complement strand
CCCCCTTCAGAGCAGATCTCCCTTCAGTACAAACCCCCCTTCAGAGCAGACCCCCCTTCAGTACAGACCCCCCTTCAGTACAGGCCCCCCATTCAGTGCACTCCTAATGTACATACCTCAGATCAGCATGGGATATGCACAACAGTGCCCCTCCTCCCATGTAGATGAAAACAGAGAGGAGGGGGCAGTGGCCGCGGTTTCACTCTGCTCGGCTGTGTGAGACCGCTCAGAGTTTCAGAGTCAGACAGCTCGTGGCCACGAGAGATGCAGATCATTGGTGCAGTGGCGTCACCCCTCTGGTGGCCCACACCCCCACCCTTGCCACTTGCCTCCACTGATCCATGGACACAGACACAGCCAGCCACACGGCATACTGTACTTGAGCCCCCCCCCATTCACTTCTGATCGGCTGCCGCTGTTCCATATCAGTCACAGAGAGTCAGATAGCAGGCAGAACTGGGGGAGCCATGCAGGGGCAGTGAAGATTGTCCCTCCATCACCCACTCCTGACTCCCAGCCAGGACAGGAACAACGTTTCTGCTGTTGAAAAAGCTTGAGCCCTGCACTAATGTGCCTCACAGGCAAAAAAGTGCACCTGGTTGTCAGAGCCTGTTTCAAGTCGCTACCAAAATCACTGTCAGCTTTCATAGGGAGTTTGGGCGTAATCTCTGCAAATGCGGCAGATATGTGTGTTGTGTTTTGTAAGTGTCAGCGATCTATTGATCCTGCCCTTGGGTGCGCTGGATGGAGGGGCTAAATACATGTGCTAGCAGGTATCTGGGCTGATCCCGTAACGCCGCGTTTTTTATAACACTAATCTAGTGGGGACGCTAATATAGATCGGATCAGATCACAGATATTGATCTGTTCAGATAATATGCTATAATAGACTTGACGCTGACCCTAACACACGCTAAAACCTAACTAGGTGATTAGGGGGTTAAAACCTATAACAAGTATATATATATATATATATATATATATATATATATATATATATACATAAACAGCGGGTAACCTTAGGGAAAAAAAAAACCTACCTAAGTAGCGTCACCCGTGACACTTATACGGTGATCACGGGTGACAGGGGGCAATCAAGGGGTTAAAAACTTTAAGGGGGGTATTTATACCTACCTAGGCCCACTACTACCTACCCTAACCCTGATTAGTGTCACAAGTGAAACAAGTACAGCGATCAGTGAAAGATCTGATCGCTGCACTCAGTGACACAGTGACAGGGGGTGACAGCAGTGAAGGGGTTAATTGGGGGGGCGATCAAGGGGTTAAAAGTGTGCCTACGTGTACTGGTGTCAGTGTAGTGTTGGTGCACTCATGTTTTAGATGTACTCTCTCCTCTCTGGAACGGAAAAGGACTCCAGGAGGAGAGATGACAGAGGCAGAGGAGGCATTTCACTCGCCAGGACCGATCAGCGGGTACAGATCAAAATTCATTGGTCTGTCCCTGTAGATTGATCGGTCCTCTAGCGAACCCGACCACCGCAGCCGCGGGAGGGCGCACACTGGTTAAAGAGATAATAAATGCACATTTTTTGCAGGGAAAAAAAGTGCATTTATTATTATTTTTTTTTAGGAGCCTGTAAAGCATTGCACCTGTGATCAGCAGATAGTGGGTGCAATCTCAGGCTCTGAGTCCTGTTGACTGTCTCTGTAGCTGTCTGCCCTTACCAAGTATAGGCAGCCAGTTACTGAATGACAGAAAGAATTAAAAGAGAAGTAAAGGATTTTATATTCTTTAGGAATCATACTTACCTTGGTGGATGCAGCATCATTCCAATGCTGCATCTGTCCCCCAGAGCCTTTATTGCACTCCTGTGATCCATAGGAGAAGTACAGCCAAACGAGCTTTGACTGGACTTCTCCTTTAATGAACTACTATTAAGCTGTCAGCCACAAAGGCTGTTGGTACTTGTGGTTCATTCATTCACAGAACTTTGTGCATGAATGACTCGGCCATGTGGGTGGAGCCACGCACGGCCGCATTCTTTTTAAATCTTGACATTGGGTGTGGGGAGAAGATCCCCAGCCCCCTGTTACAATTAGAAGGAGGATCGAGGAGAGGCTGCAGAATCAGGAACACATCATAACATGTTCCCAAAGGTGAACTTATCCTTTAGGCCCCTTTCACAGTAACGGACCGGATCGGGTCCACCTGTCCATCCGACCACCCCATAGAGAGCAGTGGGCTGCATCTGTGTCCACTCTGCATAGTGGACCGGACATGGACCTGACATCCTCCTGCTCAGCGAGGAACAGTGCGAGATCCCACGCTGAGCAGGTTGAACCGCTTGGATGGATTCCGCCCCATGTGAAAAAGACCTAAAGTTTTATTGAGGGGTTAGGGTTTATTTGTATCTGCTATCTGATGAATTTGATGATCAAATAACAATATACACTAAAGAAAACAAATATAAAAACAAGAAACAAGGAACAGAAAGGGTAAAACTGATTAAAAAAAAAAATGTTCAAGGGTTTTTCACTTTTTTTGTGTGTTTTGTTGTTATTTGAGTTTTTTTATTTTCCTAAATCACAAGTCCCATGCAGAAAAAATGTGCAACTGACATTGAGGGCATGTGAGGGCACTTGCCAAGATCTTTTAGGATGCTGGAAAACATACACAAAGAAAGGGTAAAACTGATTTTAAAAAACTGTTCTAGGGTTTTTCACTTTTTTTGTGTGTTTTGTAGTTATTTGATTTTTTTTTTTTTCCTAAATCACAAGTCCCATGCAGAAAAAAAATGTGCAACTGACATTTAGGGCATGTGAGGGCACTTGCCAAGATATTTTAGCATGCTGGAAAACATACACAAATTACCATACAATCAATCCCTTTTACATGAGAACAGAGAACAAACCTTTAACTACGTATGCGCATGCATAATCATGACATCTCAGATACAGAATTTAATTTTTAACCCCTGGATTTAAATTTTCACCCCTGTGCTGCATATTTTGTGATACTCTATGTGGCCACGAATTTCTGTCATCTTTCTCTAATATTCTATATTTGTGTATTCAACATTTAGTGAACGACTAATTTACTAACAGGATTCTGCTTGATTTCTTACATTAGAAAAATATCTGATAATAATAATCTAAGAGATCAGCAAATGCATCTCTCCATAAAAAACAAAAACAAAATTATGTCTCCTTGTCTTCAGCAGAAAAAAACAGGAATACCATGCTAGGTGCTGGCAATTCCCCCAGAAACTCTGTGGGTGTGACATCTTGCGGTTGGGTTGCCGAGTATACGGTACATATATATTTAATCCATTGACTATTTCCTGCCAATAAACATAAAAACATAATCACTACTTGCTGCTAAAGTATATGTTTGCATTTAATTATTGGATGTATTGTTCTAATAATATTCTTAAACAGTTTTATGGTAATCCTAGAGCCTGTTATACAATAATCAAACCGTTAGTACGCTCCATTCGACAGCCGCTTTTGAATTATTGTCCAACAGAAGTTGTATGAGAAGACTAAAAAAACTTTTGTCTGCCGACAAGGCGTCGTCCAATTTTCGGATCGTGTGTACAGAAGTTGGACAAACAAAAGTTGTAAGTACACGCATGCTCGGAATCCAGGATGTGTTCGGTCGTGTAAACCTGCGTCCATAATTCACATTCACCTGAACTTCCTCTTTATATGCTCGGAACATGTCACCACATTCGGCTTTGTTGAACGATAATTTGACTACTGTCAGTATGCTAGACAAAATCGCCAACAGCCGATTTTGAGAAAAGTAAATGACACTTTTTCACTGGGGGGACAGAACATGCGTTAGCATTGAGATCCCATTCTCTGCACACACATCCCTTTTCCTACTATCCATACCTCTCAGTTTTCTGAGATGATAAATACATTAATACAATAGATGAACTTATCAGCGCCAAGAAAAAAACTACTGCTTGGCCCCCAGTTACATAGACCAGGGATAAATTATATACCAAAATATGGATTGTTTTTTTTGTAGCACTTTTTTCCTTTCAGAGGCTTCTCAAAATAACAAATGCAATAGTTTACAGGCTAGATGAAAGGTTTAGTGTAGTTTAGCACTTCTGGTAGTCAGTTGAACAATTTTAGAGGTCTAAACACAAGCCCTTAGGGTCAGATTTGTCCGCCCCAATGTCGCAGTCCCGCTAAAAATCGCTGATCGCCGCCATTACTAGTAACAATAATAAAAAAAAAAGGCCATAAATCTATCCCATAGTTTATAGACGCTATAACTTTTGCGCAAACCAATCAATATAAGCTTATTGGGATTTTTTTTTTACCAAAAATATGTAGCAGAATACATATTGGCCTAAACTGATGAAGAAATTAGATTTTTTACATTTTTTTTGATTGGATGTGTTTTATAGCAGAAAGTAAAAAATATTGTTTTTTTTCAAAATTATCGTTTTTTTTGTTTATAGTGCAAAAAATAAAAACTGCAGAGGTGATCAAATACCACCAAAAGAAAGCTCTATTTGTGGGGAAAAAAAGGGCATACATTTTATTTAGGTACAGCAGTGCACAACTGTGCAATTGTCAGTTAAAGAAACGCAGTGCCGTATTGTAAAACATGGCCTGGTCAGGAAGGGGATAAAACCTTCCAGAGCTGAAGAGGTTAAATAACATTCCTGGGGGTGCCTTAAACCAGCGTTTGAAGTGGCACATCTGTAGGATGTATACAACCTATTACAGCAACATTTTAGCGATTAGTACCCAACTTTATTGAGTACCATTAAGCTCTCAGTTATTAATACATGCTGTATATAACATAAACAATGTTTTATATTCCAAAGACTTTGTACGTTTATCCAGCTAGTCTTTTGATTTGCGCTTCTCTGTAACACAGCACAACTAAGTAGAGCCTTCTACTACTTTTTCACTTCATGTATCCCCTTCCTACTCCTTGGATGAAGCAAATATATTGCCTACAAAGCAGGTTAGAGGGGGAAAGGTGACACATGAAACTGCATTGCTAAACAAAGAAAGAAATTGGTCACCAGCCTTGCTTTACAGTGTGGCTGATATAGGTAGATTACAAAACATTTGAAGTCTGCATCTAGACGTGTACTTCCGCAGTTCCCTTAATGTGAACTGCGCATATATGCGCAGCGCAGACGGATCCGAGTGGTGCTGCGCACAGGCACGATGCGGGCAGAAGTGAGTCTGACTCCCTCTATGGGTCTTCAGACCCAAAAACGAGGCTTGGCTAATATCAATTCAGTATTAATTTAGCACTGACTTAGATGCACCCTCATTATCAATAATTGTACATGAATATACAATTGCTGATGTACCTTAAATATGAATGTACATTTACATTGCTGAATTATATTTTATGTGATTTTATGTGATTTTTCCATTGATCTGACATTGAGGCTTGGAACACATACAATGGTTGCCATCTTACCCATGGGCTGTTTCCAACCAATGTACTTGATTAGCAGCATTCTATATAAGCGCAGCGGCATGGTGGATCAGTAATCCCAGATGATGTCCATGGGGATGAAACATGTCGGGTGACTGCTGATCCTATGCTGTTGTTTACTATTTGGATGTAAGTAGAGTTGAGCGAACCCAAACTGTAAAGTTCGGGTATGTACCGAACTTTGGGGTGTCCGTGACCCGGACCCGAACATTTGAAAAAAAGTTTGGGTTCGGGTTCTGGGTCTGGGTATTTGATCCCGCCTGTTGAATAGCTGCAGGGCAGCCAATCAACAAGTGTTTCACTGGTTTGCCCTTAGAAGCCATCACAGCCATGCCTACTAATGGCATGGCTGTGATTGGCCAGTGCATCATGTGACCCAGCCTCTTTATAAGCTGGAGTCACTTAGTGCTGCATGTCACATGCTCTCTGGCTAGGGTAGGTAGAGGATGCTGCCGGCGCTGTGAGGGACAGATTGCAGATATAATAACATCTCATCCTGCATTACAGAACGGTCTGATTATGGACTAGGTAGAGATTACTACTACTACTGCTTTTAGGGACAGATTGCAGATCAAATAACATCTCATCCTACATTACAGAATGATCTGACTGGACTAGGTAGAGTCTACTGCTTAGACGGATAGATTAGTGTTCTAAAATCATCTCCTAGTTCTATAGGGTCAGGTTCCTGCTGTTGCTGTAAGGGACAGATTATTGTTCTAAAATCCTTTTGCAGCCCTCTAGCACTTTCCAGGACTTTTTTACAGTAATTTTTGTGCCGAAAAGTTTGGGTCCCCATTGACTTCAATGGGGTTCGGGGTCAAGTTCGGCACGGAACCCAAACGTCCAGGTGTTTGCTCAACTCTAGATGTAAGTGCAATATTTTCTTTTTAATAAACCTGATTTTTCACGGATTTACACTATGTGATGTCTCTTTTCCATTTATATCTGGCTCATTGCGAGAGTCCCTGAAGGTTAAGGACGGTGGAAACTATCTATCTACACTATTCTGAATAGGACACACCAGACAGTGAAGCACCCGATTGGTGATACCAATATAGGAATAAAGCCAGGTTCCATCTTTCCTGGAGAGATCCGTGGTTCCGGTAGATTCTGTTGATGCGTGTTTCCATTGGCTATCTGGTAAGCCTTTAATCTATTCAGTGACGGTGTTCTACAGTCCCCTCAGTGACTCCCTGAAGTTTTATTTTCCTAATAGAGTTGATCGAACCTCTGGAAGTTCGGGTTCAGCAGGTTCGGCCGAACTTTGGTAAAGGACAGATCCCTGTAAATGAAAATGAACAAGGAGTTCAAGAAATAAAAAGTAAAAAAATAAAAATAAAAAATAAAAACCAAAAGCAAAAAACGCATTGGTGTTCTATTTATTTTTGTATGGAGCATTGCACCATATTATGTATAGACGTAAAGGTACCTTTAAAAGACTGTCCAAAGTGAACTGATTAAAGTGCAGGACTAGGGCGTAAAGATGTCAGCAAATGAATTGGTTTTCTTAATGTCAGAAGCCAACATGTGTGGAACATTGCCATTCGGCAAAAACCAAAGGGGAAACCACAGTAAGTTGTGTCAAATATACACAGGGAAATAATGAAAAACAACAGATGCTTCCATAGAGGTCTTCTATTACCTACCAATGAGTTGTTTTGGCAACTCTTAATGTATCCTGTGTATCAAGTGGTTACAAAGTGGACCCCCACAAGACAACGTCGCTGCAATGCAAAAACAGCAATGATTGAATAGTGCGGGAGACCCTATCAAATATCATCAGAGCCTTGCTACACAATTGTAAATAAACAAGTTACCTTTTCACTCGGGGAGAAAAACTCCAAAGCATCATGCTGCTGCCAGTCCTGCACCTCAATACCAAAATGGAATAATGAGAGGGATTTTATACAGCTGTATGGTCAGCTGATCCTTGTGTTTGAGCCAGAGACCCACGTTGGAGACAGCTCTGTCCCGCCCTTCACAGGTGAGACCAGTGAGAGCTCCCAGCCAGATGACGGGGGGCGTCATCCGTCGCAGCGGAGATGACGCCGCTGGTCATCTAGCTGCTGACGCAGCAACCCCCATGGAACACAAGCAGAGGGTGGGTGTGTCTGCCTGACACTTGGCCCCTGGATGGAAACCCATAATGGGAGATGGTGTAATCCAAAATGACTCCACCGCTTGAGTGTGGGGGAGGGGAGTGTTATAAATTCGCCACAGATGCCCAAACACTCCATAGGGAAAGAGGCCACCTAAGCCATGGGCAGGTGGCCTGGGTGCGCCGGACATAAACATAACTGAGTCATGCATGGTCGGGGTAATGAGCGGCATTTTGTAGGGAATTAATTACCCTCAGTAAAGAGCCCTCTGGATATAAAAGAAACAATGAAATATATTAATGCTATATAGCTTTTTCATGAAGATCATGAAGTCCAATAGCGTGATAATTAACCAATCCCCATGCCTTTCTCCATACATAATATTGTCTTGCAATACATTTACAGTTGCTTAGAAACATTTTAAATGAATACCCAGGACAAAAACAGCAAAAAAAAAAAAAAAAACCCAACAAAAAAGATATCCTCCTCCACACGATCAACCATCCCCCTGCATTGTCGTCTATTGCTCCCAACCTCCTGATGTAAAGCCCTCAAGGAAAGGCTTAAAAGAAATCGCATCATTCAGTCCTGTAAATATTGTAGCTTGTAGGGAATGAATCCAGCGAGCCTCTGATTGTAATAAAATTTTATTCCAATCCCCCCCTCTAGGACTGGGGTGGATACGATCTAGAATGAGGAACGTTATTTTCGGAAAAATGCCATTATGCCTGCTAGCTACATGACGACCAAGAGGGAAGTCTCTGTTTGCTGTTTTCATATAAAGAATATGTCTGTAAGCCCTCTGCCAAAACTCCTGAATAGTTTTGCCAATGTAGAAGCAGCCAGTCACATTGGAGTAGATAAACCACCCCCTTTGTCCTGCAGTTGGCATAGTGTTTAGCTTTGAACTTTGCCCCATTAGGTAGTGTGGGGTTGCGGTTAGTGCACATATATCTGCAGTAACCGCAACCCCCACAGGCAAAAGTTCCTAGATATTTGCAAGGATCTCCATTAGTGGCATTTTAGTCACTATGGACCAATTTGTCCTTAAGGGAGATGGCCCGTTTAAAAGTAATAGCTGGTTGACTGGTGATATGCTTATTGATTTCTGAATCATTTGTCAATAAGTGCCAATGTTTTCGCAAAATCCGGCGCAGCTCATTATGTTGATTCGAATATTTAGTAATGAAGCGGATTTGATCCGTATTCTGAGACTTCTTTTTCTTATAATGAATTAGTTGGTTTCTGCCGGCCCTACATGCCCTATTGTATGCCTTCTTAAGGCATTTTTTTGAATATCCCCTTGATAGGAGGCGAGTTCGTAAAGCATCTGCCTCCATTTTAAATACCTTGTCTTCCTTACAGTTGCGACGAATTCGCAAGTATTGACTATATGGAATAGATGCAATAAGAGATGCTGGATGGGCACTAGAGGCGTGTAGGATGTTGTTGCCGGCGGTTGGTTTTCGGAAGAGGGAGGTACCTACCCTGCCCTCTTCATCTTTGTATATATTAATATCCAGAAATGATATTTTCTTAAGATCATAGGACAAAGTGAAGGCCAGATTCATAGTGTTGGAATTTAGATGATTCAGAAACTCTTTTAGAGCTTCAATAGGGCCCTCCCATACAAGAAAAATATCGTCGATGTAACGATGCCACATAGAGACATATTCCAAAAATTTCTCCATCTCTTCAGACTCGAAGAGGGTTCTCTCCCATTCCCCCAGGTACAGGTTGGCATAAGACGGGGCACAACAAGTCCCCATCGCTATCCCCTGTACCTGGAGGAAATGGGAGTCCGCAAAACAAAAGAAGTTGTGGTGTAGGATAAAATCCAGAGCTTCCAAAATAAAGTTGGCATACTTCCAGTCGTGCTGTGTTCTGGCACGCAGGGTATTTTTAATACAGATCAAACCTAGGTCATGAGGGATCGAGCTATATAGTGCTTCCACGTCAATTGCCACCAGTATCGACGTGGAGGATAAAACTACATCATCTAAGATTTGTAGCAAATGGATTGTGTCCTGTACATAAGAAGGCAAGCTAATCACATGGGGCAAAGATAATCGTCAACCAATACACTAAGATTTTCGGTTAGGCTACCGTTGCCCAAGACAATCGGGCGACTAGGCGGTTTTGAAGAATTTTTATGCAGTTTTGGTAGTGCATAAAATGTGGGTAGTTTGGGATAGGGTGTGCGGATATATTCCCACTGACTCTTATCTATCGATCCCTTAAAAAAAGCCGTATCGAAGAGCTCGTAGAAATCTCTTTCGAACATGTCGATCAGGCCTCTCGGAATTTTTTTATACCATGATGTATTGGATAAGATGTCTTCACAAATACCCATGTATTGATTCTTGTCCATTAGGACGATATTTCTGCCCTTGTCCGCCATTTTAATAACTAAATCTGCATTTTTTGATAAGGTTTGAATTGCTTCTTTTTCCTCAGGTGTGAGGTTAGTTGAATTTCTCTATGTGGCTATTCTTAAATTTTGTAAAAATTTCTGTCCCTTAAAGCAGCAGTACTAGTAATCTCTACCTAGTCCACAATCAGATCGTTCAGTAATGCAGGATGAGATGTTATATAATATCTGCAATCTGTCCCTCACAGAGTCAGCAGCATCCTCTCCCTAAACTAGCCTGAGAGCATATGACATGCAGCACGGTGACTCCAGCCCCATATAGAGGCTGGGTCACATGATGCACTGGCCAATCACAGCCACTAGTAGGCATGGCTGTGATGGCTTCTAAGGGCAAACCAGTGAAACACTTGTTGATTGGCTGCCCTTGGCAGCTATTCAACACATGGAATCAAATACCAGAACCCCGAACTCAAACTTTTTTTGAAAAGTCCGGGTTCGGGTCCGGGTTCTGAACACCTCAAAGTTCGGTACGAACCCGAACTTTACAGTTCGGGTTCGCTCAACTCTATTTCCTAATTAAATGATTCCCTATATCTTGAAGATACATATGAACTTTTTTGAACTTTTTGAGCTTTCTTTAAGATTTCTCCATGGTCCCAAATACGTTTGAGTGATACCTTATAAACTGTCATACACAACATAGTTCTTTCAATTATCCTTTTAATACAGGTTCCTGGGTTTCTTGGAGGTGGGCCTCCTCCTTATAGATACACCAAACATTTATTTATTTATGTTTTAATGCTTGATGTTGTGATTATTCACATTTTTCACAAGTATTTGACACTAATTGTTTGGTTTACATATTCACCATCCTGTGCTAGCGGTGTGGGCCTAAGGTGGGAGATTCGGAGTAAGTCAGGTGGCTCCATCCTCTCACCCCGACCACATACACATACAAAACTCTGAATGTTACACTTATGCATTTTAAAGAGTCAATTCTTTTTTCTGCATATACATTCCCTTATTTTAACTACTTTCACTCATTTCATGTGCACGTCATTTTTTACTCATTTTCTTACCCACTTACCTAGTCACTGGGATTAATGGTATTCCCAAGTTTTAACTAGCGCTACACAATAACCCCTATTATATTCACACAATTAGTTTGATTGTGGTGCTGGCTGCAGTTGGGATTTATACTTAGCACAGTATTTCCCCTTACACCTAGATTACAAAACATAATGATTGTACATCATACATTCTTTGGTAGGTAAAACAGTAAACCTGATTCAGAGCACAGATGGGTTCGTGCAGTTATAGGCACATTGAGGAAGATTTCTGCCAGATCCATGCATCGGATCAAGAGAGCAGCTGCTAAAATACCAATTACATAGCAGCAAACAGATATTTGAAGCTGCTGGTGCCTCTGGAGTCCCAAGGACATTAAGGTGTAGAAGAAAAGCGGGGAACCGCCAATGTAAACACGGCGATTCCCCGCTCTGACAGGGGACCTGTCAACGGGATCAGTTAGATCTGTTATGCCCCTGCCAGTCCAGCCCCCATACAGTGAGAACATGCCCAGGGAACACAATTAACCCCTTCATTACCCCTGCAGGTAAACCCCTTCCCTGCCAGAGACATTTATACAGTAATCAGTGGACATTTAAATTTCTGATCGCTGAATAAGTGTCAAAAATGTCCGACATGTCCGCTGCAATATCGCAGTACCGCTAAAAATTGCAGATCGCCGCCATTACTATTAAAAAATAAAAAAAAAATAAAAACCCCAGAAATGAATTCTCGTCATCCGTAAACGCGGCCACTTTTGCGCAAACCAATCCATGAACGCCGATTGCGATTTTTTTATCACAAATATGAGGAAGAATATAAATCAGCCAAAACCGGTGAAAAAAATGTTTTTTTTATTTTTTTTTTTGGATTTGAATTTTAGCAAAAAGTAAGAAATTTGGGTTTTTTTGCAAAATGGTCGCTCTTCTTTTGTTTATAGCGGCGATTAGAAATGACGCAGAGGCGATCAAATACCACCAAAAGAAAGCTCTATCTGTGGGAAAAAAAGGACGCAAATTTTGTTTGGGTGCAACGTCGCACGACCGCGCAATTGTCAGTTAAAACGACGCAGTGCCGAATCGCAAAAAGTGCTCTGGTCCTAAAGCTGGAAAACCTTCCGGTTGGTAAGTGGTTAAAAATGCCTCTCCATGTTATTCAATGGCCTCATACACACACAGGCATTTAGGAGCTGTAGGTGGCATAGGCGTTTTTAAGCTCCAAAAAAAATCCAGGACCAGCCCATGCTAAGGCTCCGGCGCTAGAGCTGTAAAAATGCCATGTATACAACGTTAAGCCGCGTTTAGGCACGTTAGTGGTTTTAAGCTGTAAACATTTGTTTGATCACCGTAATGTCAGGAAAACCAGGAAATTCCTGTCTGTACATTACCCAAGAGTCCTTTGCACAGCCGTGTGATTGTGGATAGGACAGAGGAGAGACAAGCAAAATGGCGAGTGCAGTATCCCAGGCAGACTTAATTGCTGCAGTTGAGGCCTATCCAGAACTCTGGGACCTGGCCCACCCATTACACCGCGACCACCACTTGAAGATAAAGTCCTGGCAGGAGATAAGTGTCGCAATTACCCCGGGATGGGAAGACATGAGTAATGGAGAGAGGAAGGAGACAAGTAAGTCTATTTTCATTGAATGCATGATCTGTTTGTTGTGTAATGTAAATGAAGAATACATAACCATTTTCCACTTTTCTTTAGGCAAAATATTCCAGTGCAGGTGGAAATCCCTCCTGTATAGAGTGAGGAGGGATCTCACAGATTAGGAGAAGGCAGCACGTTCTGGAGCACCAGCCCCTGCAAAAAAAAAAGACAAGTATATCACAACAATGCAGTGCTTTGCAGGCGATTTACATTTTCCAGGTATATTGTTTAACTTTTTAAATGTTATTTTCTGCAGGACGACATTGAACAAAGTGGACAGAAGGGAGGAGGCGGTGGAAGAGCCAGAGCTGAACAGACCCACCAGTGCCAGGGACAGCACTGGCCATGCATCTCCCCATAACAGCAGTGTGGCAAGTGCAACCGATGAACCGACACATGAGATAACTGTCCGTCCATTATGTCTGCCTGTCTATCTCAATGTCTGTGTGTCTACCTGCATGCCAATCTAAGCATATTTGTTCTTTTGCAGGAATCCAGGGACCTGGAGTTGGTGTCAGCTGGCAGCCAACAACATGGGGAGGTGCGCGGTTGTGGCGGTGTCCGTGGCCGTGAGCGCTATCAGCGTTAGAGGAGGGACGGCTGCTGTTTAGAGACAGAGGACAAGGTGCTAGCATTGCTGCAGGAAGTGCGGCAGGAGAGGCGCAGTGTGGATGCATTCTTGGATCCCAGCAACCCACGTGCCTGCTTCTGCCGCACCTTATAGGAGAACATTGGGGGAGACCAGGAGAAGCAGTGTATGGATCACATGTATGGTATCGCTATGCAATACTGACATGCCAAATTAAGAGGTGAGCCACTGTCACAAATCCCACATGCCCACGGCGACTAGCCAACCGAGACGTGCGTGCCGTGACTGGGAGTATATGAGGGAATAAGGGGGAACTTATACTGCTGTAAGATTTCACTGTGCTTTCACAACCCGCACTACCTTCGGCCACCACTAGAGGGAGACTCCACTCCAATCCAGCTGGCTGACCACACACAGGCAGATACGAATCTTACATACAATCTGGTGCACTCTAAGGGTTGGGGAGCAGTCTAGCAATTAATACACACTTCTAGGGTTTCTCTAGCTATCCTGCAGGCTAAAACCCCGGTGCTAATCACTCTTCCCACTGTCCACACACCCACACCAGACCCACAATACAGGATAGCTTGCCACCACTCAGCCATTTATCCTCGGATTGGTCTGCTGAGCCTCCACACACACACAGATCTCCATCTGGTAGATCTGTTAGTTTACAATCTGCATGCAATCTGCCCACACACAGAGCAATTGCACACCAATTGGCACGTAGCTTAAACCGAGTATTTAGGCACTAACATGCAATAATCTCTCTAGAGATATGAGTCCTAGGTTAGTACACAGAAGTCACTTATAAATTTTAACATTTAATATCCCGAAAGTGGGCAGTGCATAGAATATGTACAAAAAAAAGAGGAGTTACAAAAAATACAAAAAGATAAACAGACAATACATACAACTGGCAATTCGCTATGAAAATAAAAGGGAATAAAACAGAAATAAATGTTACGTTACCGCAGTCTACCCCTGGACAGAAGTATGTCAAGAATGGGCGGAAACCTCTCAGTTTAGAACTGACTTCGTAGAGGAACAACTTGGAACAATGAAACTCCCCAATTTATTGGAATATGGATGTGGGCTGGACGTTAGCCCCCGGCCAATCAACCCTGGGGGGGTGTTCCCGTCCCAGCCCACAGGATGTTTTCCGAAAATGACCAACATCAAACTGGATCAGAACGACGCTGACCACTGGATCATGGATAGGATTTTCAAAACCAGCGCCTTTTCCCATTCGTGACAGTGCCAAACACGATCTACCTGCCGCAGCCTAGTGCCACCTAACGGTTTTGTGCGTTTTCCTGAGACCCAATACCAGCTACAAATATAGAGTGATATGTGCTGGTAGCTTATCAACCATACGATCCAAAGAAATTATTTTCATCTCTCTGCCGCTAATATTTCAGCTTTTATGAGAGATGAAATGTATTCTATTGATCTGTTGATACTAATCAAAGCTTGTAGACTTTGTGGGGCCTAGCAAATCCTCCCCTGCGGTTCCTGCAGCCGGAGAGGCAAGAACTCCTATTTAAAGCTCAAGGAAGGTGACAAGCTGTGAATACTCTGATTGGGAACTCTTATTAGCGCCTAGGTGTCAACTGGTCCTTAGCTGACTTTGGTCCTATTTGAATGTTAATGAACAAACATATGTGTGCATGGCTGCTAACTGCATATATAATAACACAGAATTAAACTACATCCACAATTATACTATTTCTATAAATCACATCACATATTGCTAAGGCAAACTATCTTACACTTTCCATTTATGTTACATCTCCCCTCTTCTAGATGACGCATAGCTGAGCCTACACGGGTCAACTAACGCGTCTACACGGACGGTTCCCCCTGGGGGGACAGACCATCGGCATTCCCATGATTGCTTCCTTTCCTATATTGAGTGGAGAAATTGTATTGCTGCAGCACTAGACTCCAGGGCAACAATTTACCATTGTCCCCAGAAACTCTGTGCAACCAGCTAAGAGGGTTGTGGTCTGTGATCACCGTGAAGTCATGACCATAGAGATAGTGCTGCAACTTTTGTAAAGCCCAAACAATTGCCAAACATTCTCTATGGTGGCATAGGCCACCTCCCTGTGTAGCAGCTTCCAGCTGAGGTACGGAACCGGGTGCTCCTCCCCAGTCTGGTTCACCTGGCTCAGCACAGCCCCTAGGCCATAGGTTGAGGCATCAGTCTGTATCACAAACTGGCGACTGAAGTTTAGGGCCCGCAGCATGGGAGCATTGGCCAGAGCCTTTTTAAGACCGGCAAAGACCTGTTCACAATCCGCTGTCCAGCAAACATGCTTTGGCAGCTTTTTCTTGGTTAAGTTCATCAAGGGTTTGGCCAGGGAACTGTAGTTAGGAACAAACTTCCAATAGTACCCTGCAGTCCCCAGGAAGGACATGAACTGCTTTTTGGTCTGGGGAATAGGCCAGGAGAGGATGGCATCTACCTTCCCAGTTTCAGGCTGGACCATGCCTCCCCCCGCTATGTGTCCCAGATAATGTACCTTCGTCATGCCGACCTGGCATTTGTTGGGCTTAATCATCAGGCTGGCTGCTGTGATCCTCTCCAACACTTTCGTGAGATGTTCTAAGTGTTCCTCCCAAGTTGCATTGAACACCGCAATATCATCTAGGTAGGCCGCAGCACAGTGTTCCACCCCTTCCAGCAGACCATTCACAACCCTTTGGAAGATGGCTGGAGCATTCTTCCTTCCGAATGGAATAACATTGAATTCAAAGAGGCCAAAGGGGTTGATAAAGGCAGATCTCTCCCGGGCCTCAGCTCTGCCAGTATCCTCGGCTTAGGTCCATAATTGTTAGATAGTTGGCGCCGGCCAGCTTATCCAACAATTCATTGACCCTGGGCATGGGGTAGGCATCAAAAACTGTGATCGCATTCAGTTTCCGGTAGTCTATGCAGAACCTTGTGGTCTGGTCTCGTTTGGGCTCTAGCACTACGGGGGAGGCCCAGGCACTCTGCGACTTCCGTATCACTCCTAGTGCTAGCATTTCATTAATCTCTCTTTTAATGTCTACCTGAACCTCAAGGGAGACCCTATACGCCGCCTGCCTACCAGGCTCCCTGTGTCCACATGGTGGACAGCTAGGCTGGTCCGGCCAGGCCGGGAGATGAAGGTATCCTGATGGGGCTCCAGCACCATTGATAGCCCCATTTGTAGCCCTGCAGCCAATTGGGGGTTAATCTGCAACTCCCCAAGGGTGTCTGACTCCTTGGTAGCAGCCAGGAGGTCCACCAGCGGCTCAGCCTCTCCCTCTGCTAACAGACTACAGACTGGGAGAGCGCAGGCTGATCTGTCATGGTGCGCCTTCATCATGTTCACGTGGTACACTTTTAGCCGCTTCCCATGGTCATCAAGTGACACGACGTAGGTCACATCACCCCTTTTCTCATGCACAGTGTATGGTCCCTCCCAGGCAGCCTGCAGCTTGTTCTGCTGCATGGGGACCAGAACCCAAACCTTCTGGCCTACCTCATACACTCCTCCTGGGCTGTCCGGTCATACCATTGTTTCAGGGTGGTTTAGGCCATCACCTTATCCATTTTCTCCCGTAGTTTTAGTACATAGTCTACCAGTGAGACTTCTGGACCCATATTCTGCCCCTCCCAGGCCTCTCGGATGAGACTGAGGGGTCAGCGAACCCTTCTCCCATACAAAAGCTCAAAGGGGGAGAATCTAGTCAATGCCTGGGGTACTACTCGATAGGCGAAGAGCAGATGGGGCAGGTACCACTCCCAGTCCCTTCCCTGAGACTCCACAAACACTTTAAGCATCTGCCTTAAAGTGCCGTTGAATCACTCCCACAGCCCATTTGTCTGGGGGTGGTAGAGACTGGCCATGATATGCTCCACCTGCATCTTCTGACACAGACATTCCATCAAGTGAGACATAAACTGTGTGCTGCGATCTGTGAGCATCTCCCGGGGAAAGCCAACTTGGCTAAAGATGCTCAAAAGTGCGTCCGCAACCTTGTCTGCCCAAGTAGAGCTCAGGGCTACTGCCTCTGGGTAGCATAATCTACTACTGTATGTTGTTTTTCCCTGAACTGCTGGGTACGGCTAGGGGCCCTATAATGTCTACCGCCATCCTCTGGAAGGGCTCCTCAATAATGGGTAAGGGCTTCAGAGGTGCCCTGCTTGTGTCTCCCGTCTTGCCAACAAGCTGACATGCGTCACAATACCGGCAATAATTAGCAACATCGGCCCCCATATGTGGCCAGTAGAAGCTGTGAGCAAGACGGCCTTCGTTTTTTGTATCCCCAAGTGCCCAGCAAGAGGAATCTCATGGGCAATTCGCAATAGTTGCGCCCGGTACTTGTGAGGTACAACCAACTTCTTCTCTGTCTCTCCGTCATCAGACGGCTCTGAGGAATGGCCTCTCTGTGCAACCTGCCCTGTTCCCAGTATACTCATGCCTTGTCATCCCAACCAGCAGTGTGTCAGCCAAACCACTGAGCTCCTCCAGGCTGGTGTCAGTTTTGACAGCCTCAGAGAACTCAGTGCTGTCTGCCACAGGGGCCAGGGAGACGACGGTCTGGGGAGACCTCAGGCTCTCTGGGCCAGGATTACAAGGATCTGACCCAGTTGGATCAGCCTCTTCCGCAGACAGTTCCTCTGTAGCAGTGGGCAGTGGCCTGCCTGGGGCAGACTGGTTTGCACTACGGGTCACCACTGCAGCAGAGGGAAGGTCGGCATTGCACAGATTATGACATTGTACATCATACATTACACCATCACTTTCAGAGTCCATTAAGTCTTTAAGTTCTACTCCAGGCCTTGGCTCTGGAGACCCACTAAGGCCAAGATATGGCACACAGTCATTAGCCCCCTGACCCTCCTCAGCGTTCCCCATGTGCCCTGAATCACCCAACAGTACAGTGCATGAATCCGGGGCTTCAGGTGGAGATTCCAGGGGGGCTGAATTTTGCTCATAGCGGGCTACCAACCGCCCCAGGTCAGTACCCAATAATACATAAGTGGGGATGGCATCTGTTACCCCCACTTCTCGTATACCCCACCCAGCTCCCCAGTCTAGATAAACACAGGCCATGGTTATGGCTGGGTTGACGCCCCCAACACCTTTTACAGTCATGGTCTTACCAGGAATAAGATTCTCAGGGTTCTCTAGGCCGGTGGTAACTTTGTCACCCACAGTGACAGGCTGTAGAATATCAGAGAGACCCCCTGCATTACTGGAAGCACACAAAACAGTAGGCTCTGTGCTGGTTGGCTTGGTAGGTGGGGCAGCCTTCTTCCTCTCGGGGCAGGACACACTGAGATGACCCATCTGGTTGCAGACAAAACATTTCCGAGTATCTGCACCTGTTGGCTTGGCTCCTGGAGGTCTGAGTGGTTTGGTCTTCCGGCAGTCCTGAGAAGAGGGTCCTCCTGCTTTTTCTGCTTTCCCACTGGGTGCAGTAGTCCTCCTGGTGTTAGACATTCTGTTAGCTGCATAGGCGTTGGCTATTTCTGCTGCTTAATCCACCGTTTTGGTATCTCGGTCCAGCACAAACTGCCGGACTTCGGAAGGTCAAGTCCGTAGGAACTGGTCCTTAATCATTAGCTCCTGCAAGGTGTCAAAGGTGGTTACAGACAGTCCCTTTAGCCACTGCTGGAAAGCAGTGCACAAACTACAAACGAGATCCAGGTAGCTGTCATTAGGACCTCGATGCAATGTCCTGAAACGTTTGCTGTACACCTCTGGCGTAAGTTGGTACCCTTTGATTATGGCCTGCTTAAGGGCCTCATAGTCCCTTTCTTGTCCCTCTGGGAGACTCAAAAGTACATCCAGGGCCTTGCCTTTCAGCCCCGGTGTGAGGTACTGTGCCCATTGCTTCTTGGGCAGGCAGTACTAGCGACAAGTCCTTTCAAATCCCTGTAAGAAAGTGTCCATATCGCCATCTTTATCCATGGTTGGGAATTTGTCCAGGGGAATTTTGTGCATTCGTTCTTCCTTAGGCTCAGCATTACCAGCAGTCCTGTTCTGCTGCAGCTGGAGTTTGGCTAGCTCCAGCTAATATTGCCGCTCTGCTTGTCGGTCCTCTGCTTCTCGCTGGGCTCGTCTGTCCTCTGCTTCCCACTGGGCTCATCTGTCCTCTGCTTCTCGCTGGGCTCGCCTGTCCTCTGCGCTGCATAATGAACTGGAAGCGCAATGATTCACTGACTGGGCCTAGCAGTTGTAGGTCAGCCTGCAAGGACGATAACAGGATCTCTGGTCGGTCCTCTTGGACATTAACATCCACTGGTGGGGAGAACTGCTGCTCCTCTAGGGTGTCATAAGTTGTATCCTGTGACTCCATAGCTGAGGCTCGCTCCTCCTTGTCTTTCTCCACCAGGGCGCATATCATTTGATCCTTCATCTGGATCCTTGTGGTCGGGATGCCTCTGGTCTCACACAGATTCAGCAGGTCATCTTGGCGTTGCTTCATGTAGCTGATCACGATCTCAGCCATTTTGTCAAAATAAAAGATAGAAAAGAAAAACAAGAGGGGGTGGGGAGCAAATAGCCAAGTATGTCTGTTACAAAAAATAAAAATTATGCACTGAGTGAGCTTCTGTAGGTCAGTTGCTTCTAATAAGCTTCCAACCTTCCAAAACTAGTACACGGGCGAAATGAATAAACCATGCACTAATGTACTAAGCATATCCCGCTCGCTGCCACCAATCTGTCACGAATCCCACACGCCCACGGCGACTAGCTAACCGAGACGTGCGTGCCATGACTGGGGGTATATGAGAGAATAAGGTGGAACTCGCATTTCCCACAGGATCGAGCACAGCCTGCATATGTACTCCGATACAAGCCAGACTTTGTGCCTGGACGCCAGCCCTAATCATTTCCCCGCCCCCAATCCCCACATCCCCATGATGATCAGGCATCCCCCTCCACCTATCACCAGCTGTGATGAACACTGTTCATTTTTGAAAAATAAATATATCTTTTAAAAATAAATTTTGTATGATTTTTTTTGGTTTTATATGATGCACAACGGCACTCATTTGCACTCTGCCTGGGACAAACGTATGCTAAGCCCAACTAGGGTTAGCATATGATTGTCTAGACTAGGGCTAGCATACGCTTGCCTCACGCAGAGTGAAAATAACTCCTTTGCACTCAGCCTTGGACAAACGAATGCTAAGTCCAACTAGGTCTAGCATACGCTTGCCTCATGCAGAATGAAAAGGACTCCTTTGCACTCTGCCTGGGAGAAATGTACGCTAAGCCCAACATGGGCTAGCACACGCTTGCCTCACACATAGTCAAAAGGACTCCTTTTCACCCTGCCTGGGGCAAACTTATGCTAAGCCCTACAAGGGCTAGCATACACTTGCCTCACACATAGTGAAAAGGACTCCTTTGCACTCTGCCTGGGACAAACATATGCTAAGCCCAACAAGGGCTAGCATACGCTTGCCTCACGCAGAATGAAAATGACTTCTTTGTACTCTGCCTGGGACAAACGTATGCTAAGCCCAACTAGGGCTAAAATACGGTTGCCTCACGCATAGTGAAAAGGGCTCCTTTGCACTCTGCCTGGGACAAATGTATGCTAAGCCCAGCAAGGGCTAGCATACGCTTGCCTCACGCAGAATGAAAAGGACTCGTGGAACAATATAAGAAAAATTTACATAAAAAGACCTAACATGAATTTGACACGACAAGACAGAAAACAGAGCTCATTAATGAAATGTCACGTAATTATTTTGCCATGACACCTCTTTCACCTTCATCAGGTGATACGAAAAATTCTGCAAACTGATTGCGGATGGTCATGACACGTGCCGTTGACCGCAAGTCCATAAATTGTACTTGCTGACTTTGGTTCAACATTGCTTCTCGCATTGTACCGCAGAAAGTTGTACAGAACGCAGCATGCCAGGACCACTTTAATGGCATTCTCAACATCAAGCTGCATACAGGACAGCAAAACTCTCCATTTGGCTGTGCACACACCAAAAGCACATTCCACAACACAGTGTGCACAGCTGAGCCGATAATTGTAAATTTTTTGTTCATGGCTGTGACCATAGCCACTGTATGGCCTCATGAGATTTTTGACCAGTCCAAACGCCTTGTCTGCTACCATGACCAATGGCAAGCTGGGTTCCTCGGTGCAGGGTAGAGGACTGCTGGGAGGAATATTGGGCCATCCTTCATGCAGACGATGTCCAAAGGCCGACTGACGAAATATACGGGCATCACCTTGGCTGCCATATGCTCCAACATCCACAGCAAGGAATCTCAGATGTGCATCAGCCAATGCCAGGAGGACCACCGAGAAATATTTGTTTGCCATCAAGAGCACCGATACATTTGAGGAGTTTTTTTCCCAAAACCCATCGAAACTTCTTCCCAGATGTCTTCTGTGGGCTCCGGCATTACACTTTCATGTAACTCCTTTCATATTACCATACATGTTGCTCTCGTTACCTCGGAAACCGTTGTGACGCCGAGGAGGAAGTAGTGATGCAAGAGCACAAAGCTTTGTCCTGTGGCAAGGAACCTAACATAACATAAAAATGTAACATATTAAAAAAAACAGCATACAAATAAGAAGTCCTACCCCTAACCCTAACACTATCCACTAACCATATCCCCTAAACCCTAACCCTACCACTAACCCCTATGCCCTAACCCTTATCCCCTAACCCCTAAACCTAACCATATCCCCCAACCCTATCCCCTATCACCTAACCCCTACCCCCTAACCCTAAACCATATGTGTACATATTCATAAACTTTCACTTACCTGAGTGTCACAAGCAGCCATTCCTCTGGTGACACAGAGTACCGCATCACAGTGTATCTATCCTCGCCAGCCTTGGCCTGAGCCTCTCCAACAGCTCATCAAAGACCGGCACAGACATCCTTGTAAAGTTTATGAATTTTTCAGCATGTATGCGCAGTTGGGCATACATGTTGGTAAAGTACCCCACAGACAGCTACGGGGATACCACTGCTTGCGTCCAAAACCGACGGCGTCTGCTGCTTCTCTCCTCCTCCAACTGTTTCCTTCTGCGCAGCCTCTGCAAGACAATCAGCAGGAATCATCTATCTTCTGGATGACAGGATCCATAATCCAAAAAAAATCACCAAAAGACTGCAAAAAACTCCAACAAACTCACACCTACTCTCAAATGCTCTCTCCTCTCTCTCTCTTCAACCAAAATGGCACAGACATATGATATCTAACATATTTTATTTATTTTCCTTGGCATTGTGGGTAATTTGGGAGTGGAAAATAGCAGAGGCATGTCTTTTAAAAAAAAATGTTTCTAAGTGCTAACTTGGCTAAACGTGTCTAAACGTGCATAGACGCTAAGGATGGGCCCTATGTTCGAGTCGAAACGTAAGCTCAACTCAAATATCAGGTGTTCGCCTCTTCACCGAACAGCGAATCTAATGGGGTGCTCGCTGCGAGTTCACCTGCCGTGGAACGCCCCATAATGCACTACGCGATTGCGGGGAAATGCCGCCCGCTGATTGGCCAAAGCATGCACATGACCTGCATGCTTTGGCCAATCACAGCGCGCTCTGCTGTGAGAGTCACGATTGTCATTGTCCAAATATCATGACTTTGGGTGCCTTTGGCCAATAATGGTTCAGGGGGCCACTCCCCACACTATATAAGGCCGCTTACACAGCAGCCATATATAGTGTATGATAACAGAGATAGAGAGAAGTTAGTCAATTTAGTTAGTGGCATGTAGTATACAGTATACAGTGTAGATTGAGTAAATATAGTCAGTGCAGGCAGTGTAAGAATACATACAGTGCCTTGCGAAAGTATTCGGCCCCCTTTGAACTTTGCAACCTTTTGCCACATTTCAGGCTTCAAACATAAAGATATAAAACTGCAATTTTTTGTGAAGAATCAACGACGTGACTGATATAAATGAGTTAGATGTGACATATGACATATGATGTACGGTGATTGATTTAACTGATTGAAGAGAGATAGAGACAATAGTATGTGATATATACCGACGACACATTCGCCGGAATATATCACACCCCTCACCGGGGGACTTGGTAATAACCGGTTTCCGTGGGTTTCAGTACTATAAACCTGTTACTGTTAGCACTGAGAGTGTCGTCTCGCGCGACACTAACCGGTTTCGTACGTCCAGTACACGTACGAAACCGGTTAGTCGCCCGCCGTAAAGGGGCGTTAGCGCATCACGTAATACCCCGCAAGGTGC
>BLSH010316321.1:65686-79883 GCA_018402905.1 Glandirana rugosa | reverse complement strand
CTTCCTCTGAGCTAGGGGATGTTTGTGGGAATGACTCCTTAAGTGGTGGTCTGTATGTAAGGATAATTAGGAGTGCTCTAACAAACACACCCACATGCTCGCCCCCAATCAACATAATGAGCAAGGTCCTTAACTTGAGGAATAAACAACTTAATTGTAGCTGAACTATTTTTTTTTTTGTAAATTTCTTTTTATTTTTAAATATATGCAGTAACATACAGACAACAAGGGAGCATCCGGCTCCACTGGCCAGACATGGCCTGGACTAACTAGACATAGTCTACTAGCTATTCAAACAGTACCCACAACCCGTGTTCTTCCGTCCCCTCCCCCCCCTCTGCTTGGGTTCCTGGTCTCCTAATTACGGATCAGGTATAAGTCTTTGTGCCCCAGTGTGGGGCGGTCCTTGGGAGTGTGCTCCCGCCAAGAGGGGATCCAGCCACCCTCTATCTCACCAGGATTTCTAAACCTACCAGCCCTGCGGAGTATTCTATACCAATCTATCACACCATCAATGAGTAACTACAGAAACACTTTCTCAGCCCTCAACCATTCGATATTGTAGAATCACACCATGCTCTCCATACCTTATGGAATTTTTTATCACAACCCCTGGCTTGATAAGTGGCTTTGTAATAGGGCAGCATCCTATTAACCAGCTGTTTCCATTGTATCAGACTGGGTGCAGCCGGTTTTTTCCAAGACAACAGAATGAGTTTTTTCCCATAGAACAGCAAGATGGAAAGTAAGGTTCTGTGTGCCCTGGAGGGGACCACCTCCTCCACCAGTCCCAGCAGACAGACCCGGATAGTCAATGGGATGGGCACCATTAAAATATCTGCAATACACCCCGTGACCTCCTTCCAAAAAACCTGGATTTGTCCGCAGTCCCAGAATATGTGATGAGTTGCAGCCGGACTATGAGAGCATCTCCAGCACTCCGGGGAAGCCGACGGATAAATGGCAACCAGTCTAGCCGGAGTGAAGTAGATACGATGAAGGAATTTGAATTGGATAAGTCTGTCTCTAGCTGAAACCAAGTGTTTGAAGGGTTGATCCCATAGGTCATCCCAGTCCTCTCCCTGTATCTCTGGCACCTCACCCTCCCATCTCTGTCGGCATTTAGTGACCGCCCTGGGCGTAGTTTTGAACAGTTCCTTGTAGGACACCGATAGCACCTTAGACATATCCTTCTCCTGGAGCATAGACTCCAAACAGCAGGGTATGGATTCCACCTTCTGGCCTTTAAATTGGCTCTGAAAAGCGTGCCTGAGCTGTAGATACCTGAAAAAGTATGCGTTAGGCAGCTCATGCCTGCTCCTCAAGTGATCAAACGTCTGCAGCTCACCCAAGTTAGTGATGTCTCCCACCCTCTTTATGCCCCTCACGGCCCATACCTCAGGGTCTGCAAAGGACAAAAAATGGGAAAGTTTCAGATTCAACCACAGCGGCGCCAGGGGTGACACTTCCAGATAGCTAGGGCATGCCATTTTGAGTGCCTCCTCCCACGCCCTAATCGTGGCCTTCATAGATTGAGTGAGGGGGAGGACAGCTTGCGTTCCCCTGTGTATTGCCATCCGTAGAGATTCATAAGAGCCTAATTGAGCCGCCTCCAGAACCGTGGCCAAATCCCCCTCATCCATTGTTAGCCATCTATGTACAAACACCAGTTGCCCGGCTATGTAGTATTTCCTCCAGTCCAGCAATGCCAGACCTCCCTGATCCACCGGTTCCTGCAAGACCTTGATACCTATTCGGGGTGGGGAAGGGGCCCAAAGAGACGAACCATCGATGCCCTCTAATTGTAAAATACACAATAAACCGCGCTAAAGGATCCAAAAACAGCAGCAGCAGAAATACAAATGTATAGAAGAAGAAACAATAAGCTGCGCTCACATTAATAATACATAAATAAAGGTTATTAATATAGAGCCCAATGGTGTGGTATTCCCTACACCACTAAAAGTCTGTGTAGTTCATCCTAGTTGTAATATCACCTCAAGGAAAGAAAGGTGAAGTGAATCAGAGGTCCGCCACCAATGATAATAAGGGGGCTTACCAGAACACTGAGTGTTCAGTTGCCTGTAAATCCCCGACCTGGGATATGGGTCACTCTTAATTCCACTTCAGAAAAAGGGTCCCTTTGTCTCTATATAGCACCTTCCACTATTAAGATCACCAAGGGCTAGGAATTCTTGTCACGTTTGATCTTGCTCTCCCACTCACAGTTATCAGTGCATCACATAGGAGAAAGGATAACTCATAGTGAAGTACGTTGAGATCCGTTTATTAAAATGCAAAGAAATGTACTCACATTTGACATGGATAAAAGACACATGTATGCCGGCCGGCTATCATACACGATCACTCGAACACAGTGGTGACGTCAGCGCGCCCTCCTCCCAGACGTACGTTTCGTCACAAATGATGTCGTCAGTGGGGATAGGGCGCGCCGCTGCATCACCACTCATATACATACCAAAGGCCGTCCCCCAATCTGAGGCGCGAGCGGCCATATTAAGTCTGGGAAGAAAAGCATCTATTTTGCCCAAAACTCACTATTATTAAAAAATGGAACTGGCGTATCACTCAATTAAGAAACTTTAGTGGAATCAGCAATCTCATCTTATGGTAAAACACAAATCTGCCCGCGAAATAGAGGAGCATATGATACCACCTCATTATTTAAAAAGGTACTTAAAAAATTCTAATTGTGCTCAAAAACGGGTGATGTCCTATAATAAGGTACTGACCATAATAAATGTTTAGAAGGAGTCAAAGTACCTTTACTAATCAAATATAACCCTATGAATTTCTTAAATCATCAGGATTCCCATAGTAACCCTTGGCACAATTAGATACTTGTAATCATCTTAATAACTTCAGAAGTCCTAAAATTATATGGTCTACATAAAATATATAAAACTGGATATCTAGCCAAATTATAAATAATTTAAAGGGCTATATTCATTTATCCCCAAGAGAGGCCGCTAGAGACCCAGATCAGGTTTACATTGATGGTTTAACCCCCACAGCCCAAAAATCCAGATTACAATATAAGAGTTTATCTGTTATTGATAAACCTTTCTTTTTCTTATACCATGGCCAGGCACCATTTTTCCCATAGAAATGTTGCCTCCTAGGTGCTACTACCAGTAGCATTATATAAGGGTCATACCTTCCTAGACTTTGATCTTACCACTTGTTCATTATATTAAATGATGTTGTGGTGTTGTAACTTGTTATTGGATTATGATCTCCAGCTTGGGGTATAGTATATGGGTCCAAACTGTACTGGGTCCACATCCAAAAATCACAACCCACCACAGTCTGGTCCCAAAGTATATACAGACATAGGAGTTATGAGTTGTCTATAAATGCATTGGTATCGACCTCTATGTTTAAACCGTGGGGGACAAAAGATCTTATTCTGTAGATCCAGGACATCTCTAATTTAGAGATGCCCCTGATCAAAGAACCCCCCCGCCAATGGGATGTATAGTGATCTATCCCTAAAAAGATCGTTTTAGAGGGATCCCTGTTGTGATGGTCTCTATAATGCTTAGAGACCGAATGGTTTCTGAATCCTGACAAAATATTGGTTATATGTTCGTTTAGCCAAACTTGAAGGGGTCTTTTAGTTCTACCAACATACTGTAGTCCACATGGACATTGTATCAGGTATACTACTGCTTTAGTATTACATGAGATAAAGGACCTAATATCAAACTGTGTGGACCGACTAGTAGAGGTAAAGGATTGTGTTCTCCTGGTGGTAGAGCTATTATAAGAACATACCCTACATCTGCCACATTTGTAGAAGCCCTTTAGATCTTGGAAAAAGATAGGTTTGTTAATAGGGGGGTTGATGACATTTGGAGCAACTCTATTTCTTAGGGAGGACGCTCCTTTATATACTATAGCTGGTCGTTCTGGTAGAGAGCTACCTAAACCTCGATCATTTTTAAGGATGTGCCAGTGTTTCGTTATCAATTGTTTGATCTGTCTTGCTTGGACTGAATAAGTTGTAATGAACGGTAATTGGGGGGCAGTTCTCCGGCTCTCAGGGCCCTTTTCTTTCAAAAGATCCCCTCTGTCCATCTGAACCACCTCATCAAAAATGGGAGATAGGAACTCTTGGTCATAGCCCTTCTCACGAAACCTATGCGTCAAGATTCAGCTTGTTGTTGAAAGGTGTCTATGTCAGTGCAATTGCGTCGAAGGCGCATGTACTGACTTTCGGGACCCCTCGAAGCCATGGTTGATGGTGACAACTTTTCAATGGAATGAAAGAATTACGGTCAGAGGGTGCCCTCTAATTGCTTGAAGAATGACAGCGGGACCCTCACTGGCACGTGTCTGAGAAAATATAGGATTACTGGAAGAAGCTTCATTTTAATGAGGTTCACCCGCCCTATAAGGGAGAGAGGAAGTTTTTGCCAGGTCTGCATTTTATTTTTGAAGAGAGGCACCAAGGGAGCTAAATTCAGCTGGAAGTAGTCCTTAATATTGTCCGTCACCCAGATATGTAAACGAGGAGACCCACTTGAGTGGCAAGTCTGGGTCTGCCTCTTCCCTCGCTGCAGCGTCAAGTGGAAGGATGGACGACTTGCCCCAGTTTACTTTTAGTCCAGAGTATGTGGTGAAATCGTTCATTATGTTAAGTGCTGCCCTCAGGGACTCTTTCGGGTCCCCAAGAAACAGCAACATGTCGTCAGCATATAGCGCTAGACACTCTCTTAGATTGCCTACCCTAACCGCCTGAATGTCCGGGGAGGACCTAAGAGCGATCGCTATTGGTTCCATCATGAGGGCGAACAGGTAAGGGGACGGAGGACATCCCTGCCTCGTGCCCCTTCCTATGCCGAAATAGGAAGAGACAGCATTGCCCATACGGATAGCCGTTCTGGGTCTGCTATAGAGCAAACTCACCCACTTCCGAAAGCCCAGCCCGAACCCCATTTGCTCCAGGACTTTACCCATGTAGTGCCAGTTGATGGAGTCGAATGCTTTTTCTATGTCAATGGAGACCACCACGCGTGACGACCCCTCTCCAGCTGGTAGCTGGAGGTGGGTGAAAAGTCTACGCAGGTTGGTGTCCGTGGACTTGCCAGGCATAAACCCAGTTTGGTCTGAGTCCACCAGCGTGGAGACAACTTTGGCCACCCTGGCAGACAAGACCTTGGTCAGAATCTTAAAGTCTGTGTTAAGAAGCGCAATGGGGCGGTATGAGGAACATTCCAAAGGGTCCTTGCCCTGTTTTGGGAGCAACACCATATATACATCCAGCATAGAGGTAGGGAGGGAGCCACTCTCAGCTTAGCAAGTCTGGGTGCCATTAGTTCAATGTGAGTTTTGTAAAGGTCTATCGGGAAACCTTCTGGTCCCGGGGCCTTATTAGGAGGGAAGGAGCAGATGGCCGCCTCAACTTCTTTGATCGTGATGGGAGCATCTAATATCTCCCTATCCTGGTCTGACAGAGTGGGGATATCCAGGGAGGCTAGTTTGGAATCTAGAGCCGACACGTCGTATTGCGGGATGGGAGCGTAGAGTGTGGAGTAAAAACGCTCAAATCCAGTCAGTATGGCTGCGGGTTCAGTCACCAGGTCCCCCCCCATTTGTCTAATACTCGGAATACAGGAGTTGGGTCTAAAGTCTGCCACTAACATGACAAGCAGCTTGCCATTCTTGTCCCCTTGGGCGAAGAGCGACGCCGCCCTGTGGCCAGCTTCAGTGTGCACTAAATTCGTGTAATGCAAGAAGAGGCCCCTGCGGGCCTGTAGCAGAGATAAGTAATTAGTTTCAGTGGGGGACGCCGCAAATCTCCCTGCACATGCCCCCTCCTCCTCCTGTAACATCTTCAGTTCAGTGCCATGCTCCCTCCGTGCCTCTTTAACCGCAGAAATGCATTCCCCCCTAATAACAGCCTTATAAGCATCCCAGAGCGTCCCAGCATCAGCCAATCCCTCATTCAGTTCTCAATAGGAGGAGGAAGCCTTCTTTATATGAGACTGAACCTGTTCATTTTGCAGCCAGCCCGGGGATATCTTCCAGCCCCTCACCCCCGGCCCCCCAAGTAATAGGGTGAGCACCAAGGGGGAGTGGTCGGAGATACCGCCTGCCAAGTACTCTGCATCATGCACCCAGGGGGACAACACTGTATTTCCAAAAGCCAGGTCTATCCGAGCCGCGGAGCCGTGAGCAGCCGAAAGATGAGAATAGCACCTTTCTAGTGGATGTTTCCATCTCCAAAGCTCAGTCAGACCCATCACCGATGCCCATGAACCCAGGTCCTGAGAGCACTCTCTAGCCGGGTTGGATGTGTCCAATCCGTCCAAGATTGCATTAAAATCCCCCATGACCAATAGGAGGAGCTGCAGATAGGGCGCCAACCTAGTCCAGAGATCATGCAGTAATTGCATTTTGGAGGGTGGGGGCAGATAGACATTAAGCAACAACATTTTCTTGTAGCATATATCAATGACCAGGGCGACATACCTACCCCCCGGATCAGAGATCACCTGGTGAATATTGCACGGTACCGCCTTGCTAACCAGGATCGACGTACCTCTAGCATAGGAGGAGTACGTGGAGTGAAACCCCCGCCGGATCCACGGTCGCCGCAAGGACAGCACCCTGCCCCCTTCCAGATGTGTTTCCCGAAGAAGGATCACATGTGGTTTATATTGTTTGAGACAATGAAAAACAGAAGCCCGGTTGTGCTTATCTCCAAGACCCCTGACGTTCCAAGAGAGGAACCTTATGTGATCAGCCATTGTCCCGCCAAAAGATGGTATACCATGTGTACTCGGACTTCATCCGCCCATAGGGGGCCCCCCTGTAGCCGGAGCCCACCCCACCCCACCTCCCAGTGGCACCAATAAGTAGAAACCAGTCCCCCAAGCAGATTGTATCTTTCCCTGCCATTGTACCTTAACCAGTCAACTGGACTAAACCTGGTATGTGGCCATATCCCGTTGAGAACAAAAATACAACTCAACCCAACAGTTATTCACTTAGAGGAGGGACCGAATGTCCCAATTAGTCCGACAAAAAGTACTCTTGTCCTGGGAATTTCCTATGAGCTCCATGGCCCAGGAAAAACCTTGCAGACACTAGACAGTTCAGGATGCATAACTCTCACCCATCGGGGGGCAATGCCCACCAGCGAACCTTGAGTCACATAACAGAACCACACCCACCGCCCTGGCCCAAAACCAGATTGTAGCAGTCAGGATGCATTGTTTGATAAACTTGAAAACAGGTATGCACAACAGGTGCTCGTGAAACTCTGATTCAGACATCCTCAGGGTCCTATTTCAGAAGAAAAAGGGCAGTTTGCATTTATGGGAGTCTGTCCAACCAGTCACAGGCCTCCTGAGGGGTTTCAAAGAATTTGACAGAGCCTTTATATTGTACACTGAGCTTGCTTGGGTATAGCATGCTGTATTGAATAGCCTTGTCTCTCAGGCGCTTTCTGACATCATTGAAGGACCGACGTCTGCGTTGGGTCTCAGCCGAGAAGTCTGGAAACAGCATGACTTGGGCATTATCGTATTTAAGAAGCTGTTGCTTTCTGGAATCTGCTAGGATGTGATCCCTAGCCCTGTAATTCAGGAATCGCACTAGGAAAGGCCTGGGATAGGCCTGTGGGAACCCGATGAGCCCTTTCAACCACATAAGTGGGGGGGTAAATCACCCAATGTCAGCAGCTGTTGGAAAAAGCGTTCAGCAAATAAAGCAGGATTATCCCCCTCAGACTCCTCAGGCAAGCCCACAACTCTTACATTGTTCCTCCTTTGTCTGTCCTCTGCGTCCTCAGCTCTCCTTTGCAGCGATTTAACCGGGTCTTGTAGCTCAGCAAGCTGCGCTCCATATGAATGAGAGGTGTCTTCCACATCCGAGATATGCTCCTCCGCCGCGGTGAGCCTGCCCCTGATCTTATCCATGTCATGGCGGATGAGGTTACATTCTGTAGCTAGGTGGTCTATGTGGACCATGACTGCGGCGCTGCTGGCATTAATGGCTTCCAGGATCGGCCTGGTGATGGATTCTTGCGGCGATTCCAGCTCCGGGGATCCAGGTACAGATTTGTCTAGGGCAGTGGAGGCACCCGGACTATGTAGCACCCCCTCCGCAGCAGGCTCCATCGCCTGGTTCACCGCCAGCGTGTCTGTGACACGCTTCCAATTTCTCTCTCAAGATGGCGGAGGCGGGGCCCTGACCCGGGCCCTGAACCGAGCGGGTCTGGCGCGGTTCCTGCTGCCCTTTTTTTCTGGCCTTCAGGTTCACAGAGGGCATGACCAGAGTCTATAGTCCCTGTCCCTTAGTATCGATGCTTCACTCACCTAAGGCCCGGGCGGATAGGAGACTCTGTGTGGGCGCCACGCGGGTGTAGCAAGATGGCCGCCGCTACCCGGGACTAGGCCCAAGCCGCGGTATGTCCTGGCGGTGGCTCCCGCTCCAAAATAAACGTTCCCACAGGTGCAGGCTGCCGGCTGGGGGCTTACAACACCCCGATGGCAGTGCGGGAAAGCCGGATTTGTCTGCTCTGCACAGGATTAGAGTCAGGATGTCAGGAGCTCCTCTCAGGCATGTCTGCTCAGCTCACCATCCGGCCACGCCCCCTAGCTGAACTATTTTTAACACACACATACATCTAAAATAGCCGACTGCCATCAGCTTGATACCTATAGACCAAAAAAAAACACCATAAGGCCACAGAACCCAGCCCCAGTGACACCCCACTAGTGGTAAGGAATATATTGGCTAGAAAATGTACATGGCTTGTCAAAGAACCGAGACCAACTAGCCATCCAGTAAAATACACAATGCTATTTTCAGGAGGAAGTACCCCACATTAGGCCTCCAAGAACAGGGACAAATTAAATTCGTTGTTGAGGCCCAAGGGGGTAAGACTCCCAAGGCGGTAGATCCACATCTTCTCTTTTTGTTGGAGGATCCCTCCTTCTCGCTAGTAAATTAAGGTGGTAAATCCCCTTGGCTTTTAAGGTTGGGGTTCGCATTATGGAAATTGAGAAAATGTAGGGCTACCGGCCTCTCATCATCCTTTTGCAGTATACTTTGAACATGCTCACTGATCCTTATTTTTAGCGGGTGTTTCGTTTTCACAATATACATTAAATCACATGGGCAGGTGATCATGTACACAGTGCAAGTCGTGGAACAGTTGATGAAATCAAAGATTCAAAATTTTTTCTGTCCCGAAGAGTCGGAAAACTGGTCCGTTTTGTCCATGTACTTGCACATAGAGCACCTGCCGCATGGAAACATACCCTTAAGTGGGGGAAGGTCTGTGAGCCACCCTCTTCTAGTAGTTCTACGATATTCTGAATGAGTCAGAATATCTGTTAGGAAAAGAACAATTACTGGCCAAATTCTGGCATTTCCGCGGTGGTGCGCACATTTGCGCGCGTTCGCGCGCTCCCGTGCGCGTTCGCGCTTCCGCGTGCGCGCGCACGCGCCGGAAACGGCGCCAAATGGGCCTATTTAAGCCTGGAGGTTTCTGAGAGCAAGTGCTGCTCGCTCTACAGCGTTCCCGACCTGTACGCCTCAGCTCCGGATACCTGGTCCCGTGTTTGTTCTGCCTCCTGTTGACCCGGCTTGTCCTGACCTGCTGTTTGCTACCTGCACCGACCCCGGCTACCCACGACCATCCGATTGTCTGCTCCTTTGTACCTCAGCTGCCCGCCCGTTAACGAACCTTGCTTGGACTCTGACTACCCGTTTGCCTGATCCTCTTGTACCTTCCTGCCTGCCTGTTGCCAACCCAGCCTGTACGACCATCCATCTATTTGCACGCCTTCTGGAGCCTCACTACACCATCGGTGACCCTCCAGCCCTCGTGCCATCCCGCACTCTTGGGCCTCTGTCCCCACTACCAGGGGTCCTTGAATGGGGTGCGCAAGAGCGGTTGTTCCCTGCACAAGACAGACTCCACCGTCAGGTACGTGACAATATCCCTCAAGTTCCTACATCTACGGGCCATCAAACGGGGGCGATTGCCCACGACTTTGTTTAGGGCCGGGGAATCAGACAAGAAATGCCAGTGCCGTTCCAAAATAGGCTGAACCTGACTCCACTGGGACCCAAAACGAGTGGTAATTCTTAATCCTGCTCACTCAGTATCCCTTATGTCCGGAGTGAGCATCGGGGTCTGGAGTAGGGTATCCCTAGGGGTGCAGGTCGCCCTTTTCTTTGCTCTGTGCAGGCACTTGTGCAAATAGCTCCTTTCCCTAAAGTGAGGGTACAGGGCAGGTGCCTCCTCACAGAATTTCTTGTCCATGGAACAGTTTCTTTGTATCCGGAGAAACTCTCCTACCATGATGCCTGATTTGAGGGGGCATGGGTGATGACTCGATGCATGGAACAGCGTGTTAGCCGCAGTACTTTTGCGGAAAGTAGAGGTGGTAAATCTACCACCCTGCTGCCCTATCAACAGGCCAAGAAACGGTAACTCGGTGATGTCATAGGAAAAGGTTAACCTGATATTATAATTATTTTGGTTCAATTCCTCCATAAAAAAAATGTCACCAGAACGAGACAGATGTGGTATCACTGGTCGAAATGGTATAATATGAACATCAGAAAGTAGAGCAAAGTGTAGAACATGGAAAATAATCACATGTATGCTTCCTACCCTCTCTTTACCTCCCTCTCCTCTTCCCTTCTTTAATACACCATCCCTTCCCCCCTCCTTTTCCTCTCCAGAACTTGTGTGATGTTGGTCTTATATTACTACAAAACCTTAAAATTCTGTTGCAAATTCATTAAACGTTAATACTTGCAAGCTTGATGTACTCTCCATTTATATGGAAAGAAGGAAATATAATGAAAGGCAGTTTGTTCCCATGGGGGTGTCTCTTGGAGCCAGACAATTCCCTCCACTCAATGTGTAGTAAACAACCTTCCTGGTGCACCTGTCTTCTACTTTTTTATTCTTATACTAGTCACGATGGACATGTATTTTCACGCTTATTCATGTAGTAAAGCATACTATGTTCTGTTAAATGATAAACATTGCACATTTCTCCTGTACAACTGAAAACTGAATAAAAAAAAAATGTTCTTAGTTAATCCCTAATTAACCCTTAGGTTCCACTATTCAGTGGCAGAAGAAGACACTAAGTGATATCGGACACAGGATACTCAATTGTACAGAGGAACTGGACTCAGGGTACCTTCACGTTCACTGAACGTGAGAATCCTAAGAAGGGCCAAGACACAGGGTCAAAGGAGCCATCTGGTATTTGTCAGAACGCCCTGTAAGGAGTTATTTACTTTGCTGCTGACAGCTCCAAGATTGCGGCCCTCTGACTCACCTGAACAGGCACCTTCTATGCAGAAGGTATGGGAACACAATAATGGGAACATCTAGGAACACTGGGTTGCTGGGATCACAAGAAATGGGCATGGCAGACTCTTGCAGCACTAGAGTTCTGGGAACACAGAAAATTGACTTGAGCCTCTCTTAGACTGCATTCACACCTGAGCGACACATTTTCGGGCATATTTGAAGAGTTTTGTAGCGCGACATCAGGCGTTTGCAAACGCCCGATGTCACGCTAATACGTGCGTTTGACGCTTTTCCATTGATTCTATGTCATTACAAAAGTGTCAGAAACGCCGGAATATGCCTGATTCGCGAGTCAAAATACCTCTGGGAGTAGTTTGAGCGTCAGGCGTTTGGCTACAGGCGTTTTTGAGTGGAGATGTGAACCATCTCCATTCAGAAACATTGATTTTTTCCCCTCTAGCGTTTTGTAGCTTCATGCTTCAGGCATATTTGAGCTACAAAACGCTCAGGTGTGAATGAAGCCTTACAGTACAGAGAGCTTACAGATGCTATCACACTGAAAGCCAGAGAGAAACATGAAGATTCACAGGTAAAAGATGCAAACTCTAAAGACACAGGGGCTCAGCAGCTAGCATAGCTCCCAACTGTACCTGATTTGCAGGGACTGCGCTGATTTGGAACAAAGTCCCTCTGTCCCTCTTTCCTCCTCATTTGTCCTTCATTTTGGCCTGATCTGTATAGTTTTATATAAAATGCACTTTTTATCTTTCAAAAAGTGTTTCCGAGTGGTAAACCTTTCATCCAATTTCTAAACTGCTGCATTTGTCAATTTAAAAAGTCAGTATAAAGGAATAGCAGTGGTAAAATAAAGCATGTGTGGGTTTAACTAATCATTTTTTTGTATAATTCTTCTTTAACCACTTGCCAACCGCCAACCGCAGGTTGACGGCGACAAGGTGGTTTGATATTGGAAACCGCCGTCATATGACGGCGGCTGCGAGATCGTGCACTGTGAGCGCGCGCGTGCCGCTGGTGGCGCGCTCGTGCGCTCACTGTGTCCAGGGGGGGCCAGGAAGCGGGCGCGGCGGACTCGATCTCTGCCGGCTACCTGCGATGCCCCCCCAATGTAAACACGGATCTCCATTCTGTGAGATGGGGAAGGGCTGTGATCACAGCCTTCCTGTATATGGAAGCTGTGATCACTCCCCTTCCCCTGCTAGGGCAGCCCACACACAGTTAGAACACGCCCAGGGAACACAGTTAACCCTTAGATCTCCCCCCCAGGTTAACCCCTTCACTGCCAATGTCATTTACACACTAATCAGTGCATTTTGATAGCACTGATCGCTGTATAAATGCCAATGGTCCCAAAAAAGTGTCAAAATGGTCCGACATGTCCACCCCAATATCGCAGTACCGCTAAAAACTGCAGATCACCTCCATTACTAGTAAAAAAAAATTAAAAACCTCAAAAATGAATTCTCACCATCCGTAAACGCGGCAACTTTTGCACAAACCAATCAATAAATGCCCATCGCGATATTATTTTTTATCACAAATATGAGGAAGAATATAAAATCGTCCCAAACCGTTGAAAAAAACTGTTTTTTTTATATTTTTTTTTGGATTTGTAGTTTAGCAAAAAGTAAGAAATTTGTTTTTTTTTGCAAAATTGTCGCTCTTCTTTTGTTTATAGCGGCGATCAGAAATGACGCAGCGGTGATCAAATACCACCAAAAGAAAGCTCTATTTGTGGGAAAAAAAGGACACAAATTTTGTTTGGGTACAACGTCGCACGACCACGCAATTGTCAGTTAAAGCGACGCGGTGCCGAATCGCAAAAAGTGCTCTGGTCCTAAAGTGCGAAATCCTTCCGGGGCTGAAGTGGTTAAGGGGGCGTGACAGGGGGGTGTGTCCTATGCCTACATACTTTTGCTAATAGGTGTCCCTCGTTTTCATCTCAAAAAGTTGGGAGGTATGAGCTAGCACACTAATGCGCTGCTCAAACATCAAACATCAAATGCACTGGTCCTTTACAACAGTTCCTTGAAGTGGATTGGTTGCAGTGCCAGCAGTCTTTGATTGATTGTATGCCAGCACTCCAAACAAAAACAAGCTGGTGCTGAAACAAGGTACAGATGAGTATGACAAATTTTAAGGTTCAAGGTACTTTATGAGCTGCACAAGATAACCGCTGCTCTGAAAAAATGATACACTCATCTAAATAATTTCTAGAAATAGAATGCCACATCCTTATCACACAGGATTCCTCATCATTTACTGTTCTTTAATCACTTCAATACGAGACACTTTTACTCCCTTCCTGCTTAGGCCAATTTATAACTTTCAGCGCTGTCACACCTTGAATGACAAATGCGCAGTCATGCAACTACTGTAAACATATGAAATGTTTATTATTTTTTTTCCAAACAAATAGAGTTTTTTTCATTTTTTGTTAACCACAACAGTACCTGGCACGAAAACCCCCTTCCTGTCCAGGCCATTTTTCAGCTTTCAGCGCTATCACACTTTGAATGACAATTACTCAGTCATGCAACACACCAATTGTTTTTTACTTTTTTTGAGATAAACAAACCTTTTTTTTATTATTTGTAAAGTATACAAATGTCATCAACGTACTGACGCGTAAACAGTAAGTTCCACACTGTCGCGACTTTCAATATTTAACCGGATTCGTCCTTCCCTCATTTTCACAGAGCATAACTTCACTAATTTCTTGTCATTTACTACTCCTTAGGACACACTATTCCTACACCGTAAGATAAAGATCTTTAATAAATCTACTCACATAGTAAAAAAGTCTCGTCGCCAATAGAACACGTCGAGTATTTCATGGAACTTGGAATTTTAAACAGTATG